>OZ030391.1:43140483-43290483 GCA_964023965.1 Melinopterus prodromus | reverse complement strand
GTGAGATAAACAACTATTATTCTGATGACAGTAGGTAGCTATTGACTATCAAAATATCTGTCAAATCCTGGCTAACTAGTTTAATTTTAATGCAGACACGATTTATATCAGTCAAATAGATTCTCATACAGCTAAACCAGTAATTTTATATATTGTATGATAAAGTCATGTGCCTGGCCACATCAGATTTTTTTTTTATGGGCCGGTGCTATGTTTTGTTGAGTTGGATTTGCTGCAATTACGTGTAATTAGACTCTAGAGTAATTTTGTTGTTTGTTTTGATAAGTTCGCGGAATTAATTTTATATTATTGCTACAATTATGGCTTAGTTCTAGTTTGCGTAAGGGGTTGAGTGGAAGAGTAAGGCAATTTTGAAACAAGTGTGCTGAACTGCGCCCTAAATATAAATAATATTTTCTTGCAATTAATATTGTCTTATTTTAATAAAGGAATTATTTATTTATCTGTTAAATCCTGGCTAACTAGTTTTATTTTAATGCAGACACGACTGATCTCAATCAAATAGATTCTCATGCAGCTAAACAATTAATTTTATATATTGTATGATAAAGTCATGTGCCTGGCCATATCAGATTTTATTTATTTAGCAACAGAAAAATAGCAAATTTGATTGCGTGCATAATAAAATTGTATATGTAGGAAACCCGAGTTTAATCCCGGAATCCCGAGATTAGTTTCGAGATCGCCGGATTATTTTTAACCACGCTAAACTTAGAACCAGCGATTTGTCTCACTGATTGAAGATATGTCTGCGCCACGCGGTCTTCGTACATGTATACGTGGCACATATTCGATTATACGGTTCAAATTGATAGAAATGGTTCTACTAGAAACTACTACTGAAAGGCACACCCAGAACAAAAATATTTTCTTTAAAGGAAACCAAAAGTTCTTCGCTGCTCAAGTTATTTATTTACTAGGTCACCGGTTTCACTCTTTTAGGGCATTATCTAACCACCCAACGCTGTAAAAGTACAGAAAGTACTGAAAGTACCGAAAAATGTAATTAAATGAAGGATCCCCCATGTAATTTAGCTTAATCTTGTTTTAGTGGCACAAGCTTACAGCGGAAAAGCAGTTGTTTTAAAGATATTGATTTTAAAACAAAGAACTATAAAAACAAAACACTACGATGTCGCGCGTAGACAACAGATGGCGCTTTTTACAAGTAGCATTAAGGCTAGAATGAGCGCCATCTGTTGTCTACGCGCGACATCGTAGAGTGTTTTATTTTTGTTTTTATAGTTCCTTGTCTTAAAATCAATATCTTTTAATCAACTGCTTTTCCGTTGTAAGCTTGTGCCACTAAAACAAGATTTAACGGAATTACATGGAGGCTCCCTCATTTCACCATTTTTTTTTCTGTACAATTCCTTGTTCGCACCGATAACAATTAGACCGTAAGTTTTGTTTTGTTTTTCATTGATGATTACGTGTTTCTGTGCTTTGTACTTTTACAGCGTTGCGTGGTTTGATAATGCCCTAACATTGTGAAACCGGTAACCTAATAAATAAATAACTTGAGCAGTAAAGAACTTTGTATTCCTTTGAAGAATATCTTACACCTGCTTTAGCGATACACATACGTGTACAGGCTGCGTAATTAGTATCCCGGCGGTCGATAGCTACTAAATCGTTAGAGAAAGATGAACAAATGTTTAACACAAAAGTTGTTTGACTCACCAGTTTCTATAACGTAAAATTATTTTCATTTATACAGGGTGTTGCATTTAGGCGTGACGGAAAGTATGTACATTTTTAAAAATGGATTGCCCTATATATTTTATTATTATATCAATAGTAATAAGTTTTTCTTCTCCTATTGAGTAATGCATTCATTATCATGCAATTTATAACAATTTATGGCAATTGTGATAATACTAACCATTCCCCACACACATGGCAAATATTTCAATCCTGGCTCCTCATACCCCGCGAGTAGTGAGAAATATTTCATTCCTCACGGCTTTAGAACCAATCACAGCTCTGGATTTTTCATTTCCATATTGTTTTGATACACTGCTTAGCGACATTGTCAGGGCATTGACAACGTCGCTAAGTGACAAGCGCACCAAACAATTTTAATCTGTCAAAATCTTGTAAACCGTCATAGTGACATACAGCTGTCTCTATATACACAAAAATTAATTTATAAAATTTCGTTGCATGGTCGTAGAAAAAGTATAGTATTCCATTCGCAAGTCATAGCAATTTTCACTCGAACGCTTTGCAGCACTCGCCTACGGCTCGTGCTGCAAACTTCGTTCTCGTGAGGAATTGCTTACATTACTTGCTCATAGAATAATATACTATTATTCAACCGTATAGGTTGTTAACTGTCAGCGTTAATAGTTCCTGAGATAATCAATTATTTCCCCAAAATATGCCCGTTGCAGGATCTTCTTTAAAACTATGTAAAAACGACATTTTTGCAGATTTTGCCGTTAAACTATGTCAGACAATACTCAAAGCCAGTAGATAGATGATAGTGTCCAAAGATATTAGCTTCACTATACAGGCTGGGCATAAAACTTAGTAAATTTAGATGTTTTTCAAATGGCTTTTCCTTGGGTTTTTAAATGGAACACCCTGTATATTATGTGCTAGTTGAATTGCCCCCGAGTTCTTTTTAATTTATGTTAAGTATGCCATATGTCCAATTGTAGTAGTTTTCGTGATATTTACAATTTAAACAAAAGCGTGTAATATTATCTAATAATGCCACTAGTTTTTTTGTTATTTTTTTGTCTCATTTGTAAATCAGTAATACTGTATTAAAATACAATTTCAAAGACGGTAATTAATACTATTAGCATTTATTAAGAAGAAACATACAATTGAGATCTAACGACACTCAATAAGTTATTGCTGTCAAAATTAGTAACAATAGTTGTCTTTTCCCGAACGACGAGTTATAATTATAGCAAATAAGAAATAATTAACATGATCTTCATTTATGTCGAAGGCGTAAGAAATACATTAGTAGCATCCAGAATGTATGCACAGCGATATCAGAATAGACGGCATCCCCAACAGGGTTCGGTTGCAATTTAAAGAAACAGGTAATATTAATTACCAGCACAAAACAAGAACTAAAACGGTGACAAAAGAGGGAAGAGGAGGTCCTACATTGTGGCCACCAAGATTCCCACACCTCAATAAACTAGATTTCTTTTTATGGGATATGTGAAGGAGCTGGTATACCAATCAGTACCTACTACACCAGAAGACATGAAACTTTTCGTATAACCAATGTTTTTGACAACCTTAGAGTAAATATAGGGTACATGTTAAGAAATATCTCAAGATCCTTTTACAGCGCGTTAATGCTTGCAGAAGAGATAAAAGGGCGTTAGTTGGAACAACTTCCAAATATGAATTAAAATAATCGTTACTTGTGCATTGTTTATTAACTGTTTATAGTTTGTTTCTGAATTTGTTTCAAATAGCTTATTAAGTAAAAAGGGGTTTATTTTTTAATAAACGCTAATAGTATTAAAGTGTTTTGTTAAAATATATGTGAATATACTATTACTGATTTACAACTAGGAGACAAACAAAAAAGAAAGAAGAAAATAATGGCATATTTAGATAATATTTCACATTTTTCTTTAAATTGTAAATGTCACGAAAACCACTAAAATTGGACATATGACACATTTGAGATAAATGAAAGGGAACTCGATGGGCAATTCAACTAGCACCTAAAATACAGGCTGTTCCATTTAAAAAACTGAACGAAAAGCGATTTGAAAAACATCAAAATTTACTAAATTTATGAACACCCTATACTATATGATAGTACATCTGGATACTATCATCTATCTACTAGCTTTGACTATTGTCTGACATAGTATAAAAGCAAAATCTGCAAACTTATCATTTTTACATAATTATAAAGGAGATCGTGCAACGTGCATATTTTGGAGAAATAATTGAATATCTCAGGTAGGTACTATTAACGCGGAGAATTAGCAACCTATACCGTTGGATAGCCAAATTTATTAGTATTCATAGAATACTGATATACATAAAATATACAGGGCGTTTCCTTTAAAAAATGTACGTACTTTACGTTACGCCTAAATGCAACACCATGTATAAATGAAAATAATTTATAGAAACTAGGATCAAACAACTTTAGTCTCTAAAATTTTTTTCTGTATCTAACAATTTAGTAGCTATCGACCGCCGGGATACTAACAACTCACCCCGTATATAAAAATATTTTCGTTGTGTAAAGACAAATAAAAGTACCATATAACGGCACTATAGAAATTACTCCAGTTACAAATGTCAAAGACAACAGTTTACATACCAATAAGTCTTTAAAATCTTTCGTAAAAGAACTTTTGATTTTACTTCTCTTCTACCCACGTCTACTCCATATCTATCAAGACATATTTACTCTAAACCCTGCCAGTTTTTATGAATTTCTGTGAAAATAAAACCGTGGTCAACTATCGCCGCCTTCCTCTAGTATTAGTATAATTTTTCGGAGGTTCCATCGGAGCAATAAACATTTTGCGTCCCTATTCAGGAAACATCTAATTAACCCCAAAAAGTATCACGACGGGTATTGCTTATGTTCGAAGCCTTGCATTCCCCCCTTGTGACGAGTAATAAATACGCCTACAAATTTCCGCTACCTCCTATTTCCGTAGCTCAACTATGAAAGCTACCGGCCGGATGGGACATTTCTGATTAAACCGCAAGACTAGGTATGCTTTCCACGATTATTCACACCTGGAGAACGTATTATTTTCTTTATAATTTACTTTTCTATATACTGACGAGTTTTTCATGTAAGAACATTTCATACACAATTATTAGTCTTATGATACAAAGTGTTAGTAACAGCAACAAACATGTTGCGATCTGTATTTACCAAATATCACACTATCCTCAATAGATGTCACAAAGTGTTTGTTTATGTTCCAAGCCAGGCATTCTTTTCTTGACGTAACAAATCCGCCTATCAAATTCCTGGGTAGGTCAATATTTTTATATATAATTTTTTGTGTATATATCAAAATGTCCGGCGGAGCAAGTGTCGATATTACTAGTGAAGTAATTAAATGCACTGTGTGCATGTTCAAAGTGGTTAATTTCGTAATATGTGAAAAATGTGAGGGTAGTTTCCATCCCGGATGTTTAAAGCGTCATGGGGTGAGCTGCACAAAGCTAAAATTGGCACAATCTGAGGAACAACCTGGTTTGGAGTTTAGAGAAAGCAAAACAAACAATACCGAGTTAGAAGTTCAATTATTGAGGCAGGAAAATTACCACCTGAGAGTTCTTCTGGACGAGATAAAAGCCAGTAAGGGTATCCTTTTGGAGAATGCAAGGCTTTTAAATGAGAAAATATATTACTTAAATAATAAGGTTACAAAAATGGAACAATCGAGATCTACCATTTTCCAGTTTCCTGTAGAAGTTGTGCCATCAAATCGAGAGATGGCTCCACAGGCAGAGATCAAATCCAACATCGCTAGTGGTGCAAAGATGGCCCCACCAGAGGACCATCATGCTTATACCGAAAAAGTTTCCTCCAACCAACAATTTTCTATGAATGCAGGAACAATCTCTATTCCGAATGGCAACAACAATTACGCGACCGTACTTCGTCCACGGAAATAAATAAACACACTAAACAAAAATCCCATATAGGCCAAAACGAAACGCGCATAAGATCTGAGAAATCAAAAAGGAGAATACAACCCACAACAATAAAAGGAACAGAGTCAACTGTCCTAAAAGGAGCCATAAAATATTATCCCTTTCATGTATATCGCCTTGCCAAGGAAACAACGCCTATACAAATTATAGAACGTTTAAAGTCCAATAACATGACTGACGTACTCTGTGAACAGTTGAAGGGTAAGTACCCAGATGAATACTCGTCTTTTAAAGTTTCAGTAACAGAGAAGAATTGTGAAGAAGTACAGAATCCGGGTTTGTGGCTTGAGGGTACAGCAATAAATGATTTTTTATCCAGGTGGACATCTTATATACATCTTAATATAAGAAGCATTAACAATAAAGTTTCAGAAATGGAGGTTTTTTGTGCAATGCACAATCCGAATATTGTCTGCATAACGGAACATTGGCTTCAAAAGCATGATAGCGTACAGCTTCAGGGCTATAATTTGGTTTCTTCATTTAACAGAGATTTAGCTAGAGGCGGAGGTGTATATATTTTTGCTGATGAGGCGATTGAAACAGAGTCTATCGAGATTAATAGCATCGAAAGTAACTCTGAGATTGCGGATTGTGTATTTAGAGCAAATGGTCTCAAATGTTTGCTCCTGATCTGTTACCGACCGCCTGCTGGAGATGTGGATCTTTTTGTTGAACACTGATGAAAAAAAGAAGGTCAGCCCGAACTTCTGAAAGCCAAACCACTAATAACGGAGAAACCATCGAGGATTTAATCGGCAAGCCTAATACATTCAACGCATACTTTGTTTCTCAATCCCTCAATTGTCCTGCACCATTACATATGGAGCCGGACTTAAGATTCCATCAGAAATCAATGTTCTTGAATCCAACAGATGAGAACGAGGTATGGCAAGTTATTCAGGACAAGTGCAGGAAGTTTTCGACTGGGCTAGATGGCATTCCAGCCCAAATTTTAAAGGAAGTGGCAGACTTGGTAGCGCTACCCATAGCTAGCGTAATAAATAGTCCTTTTTCGATTGGAGTCTATCCTCATTCACTAAAACAAGCAAAGATTGTTCCAATTTATAAAAATAAAGGTAGTACAACAGGTCCATCCAATTACAGGCCAATAGCTATTGAAAACCAAACAGCTATGATATTTGAGGAGGTGTTTGCAAGCCGACTTGTTGCTTTCATTGAGGATAATGGTTTGTACAGCGAATCTCAGAATGGGTATAGGAAGAAAAGATCTACTTCAACAGCGATGGCACATATGGTTAATTTGATGACGGAGAATTTAAATGCCAAAAATAATATTTTTGCAGTACCCTGGGACATGAGCCGTGCCTTTGATACCGTCAATAATGACCTCTTGGCTTACAAAGCTGAAAGACTGGGAATTAGAGGTGTAGTCAATGAGTGGTTAAGATCATATCTGGAGAATAGAGTACAGAGAGTAGTGTTTGGAAAACTTCAGTCTGCTGACCTGTGCAATGGAGCGGAAGTGCCACAGGGCTAAATTTTGTGTCCCCTTCTCTTTGAGCTGTTTATCAATGATTTGCCCCAGGCTTGTGCATCAGCTACAGCGACTATTATTTATTCAGACGATACCAGATTTCTGGTTGCCGAGTCGAAGACGGATGTAGCTGTTCAATTGTCAAATGCTGCCTTGACGGATATTGACGGATGGGGCAGGAATAATGGACTGCAATTAAAGAGAACAAAAACACAGGTCATGGAAGTACTTCCAAAAAATGTTAAGATCAATTCTTCACCACTTACCAAGTGTGGGTCCAAATCAATTCATGTGGTAAACAGTTGCAGATTTCTGGAATTACAGATTGATGCCAAGCTCACCTGGGGAGAACACATACGTAGTTTAACCCTGCGACTCAGTTCAAATGTGTTTGTAATCCTCAGGCTAGTGGATGATGTTGATGATGTTGCGTTGAGAGCAGCGTATCATGGACTAGTGGAGTAATTGATAAGATATGGGATAATATTTTGGGGATCAGCTACGGATGTGAATACCATATTCGTATTACAAAAGAGAGTAGTCAGAACTATGATGAAAGTGCGAAGAAGAACCGGATGCAGAGAAATTTTCAAGCAACAACGAATATTAACACTACCATCAATATATATATATATCCTCGAACTCGTTAAATTCACTCTTTTCAGCAACTTATGGTAACTGCAACAGGTAACGAGATTCACAATTGTGGCACAAGATATGGACATCAATATCGTTTGCCTTATAATCGGTTAACAGTACGACAAACAGGACCAATATATATGGACATTAAATGCCTCAATAAGGCAATCGGTATTTTATCGCCCATGGAAAACCGGAAACGGTTGTTGAATGGCCTTCGAATTTTTTTGTTGAGCCGTGCTTTTTATAGCATCGAAAAATTCCTTGGATGAAGATTTGGTCGAAGCTTTGTGATATATTTCATTTATTTCTTATTTTGTAGTATGTAATACCAGTTTTGACGTAATCTATGCGTTTGTAGTTTTTGGATTGAATAAATATTGTTAGAGACTTAAGAAAAATACATGAGAGCGGCTTGCACATCCGAGCATGAAGGACACTGCAACTCGACTGACTGCGACACGGCCTATACGGGCGAGAGTCGTCCAAAGCGGGAACGCGTCCCCACTTCTCCCCGTCGAGTAATGGCGCCTTCTGACCGGCAGCGGCTCTTTCAAATCGCAAATGTAATTCTAACACGGCCCACCTGACGTTAGAGACTCTCTCGGCACTCTAGTCCGCATTGTGGACACCGGTGACCACCTGGCTCGACCACTAACTGGGCAGAGACCAGATAACCTAATATTCAAAAAACAAAAATGCGTGGAAACCTCGGTTACCCGGGTTACCACCTGGCTCAACCGCTAACGGGACAGCGACCAGACAAATTAACGCACACGAATAAAACATGTGGAAACCTCGGTTACCACCTGGCTCAACCGCTAACGGGACAGAGACCAGACAAATTAACGTGCAAAAACAAAAGCATGTGGAAACCTCGGTTGCCACCTGGCTCAACCGCTAGCGGGACAGAGTCCAGACAAATTAACGTACACGAACAAAAACATGTGGAAACCTCGGTTACCACCTGGCTCAACCGCTAACGGGACAGAGACCAGATAAATTAACGTAGACGAACAAAAACATGTGGAAACCTCGGTAACCACCTGGCTCAACCGCTAACGGGACAGAGACCAGACAAATTAACGTAGACGAAGAAAAACATGTGGAAACCTCGGTTACCACCTGGCTCAACCGCTAACGGGACAGAGACCAGATAAATTAACGTAGACGAACAAAAACATGTGGAAACCTCGGTTACCACCTGGCTCAACCGCTAACGGGACAGAGACCAGACAAATTAACGTAGACGAAGAAAAACATGTGGAAACCTCGGTTACCACCTGGCTCAACCGCTAACGGGACAGAGACCAGATAAATTAACGTAGACGAACAAAAACATGTGGAAACCTCGGTTACCACCTGGCTCAACCGCTAACGGGACAGAGACCAGACAAATTAACGTAGACGAAGAAAAACATGTGGTAACCTCGGTTACCACCTGGCTCAACCGCTAACGGGACAGAGACCAGATAAATTAACGTAGACGACCAAAAACATGTGGAAACCTCGGTTACCACCTGGCTCAACCGCTAACGGGACAGAGACCAGACAAATTAACGTACACGAACAAAAACATGTGGAAACCTCGGTTACCACCTGGCTCAACCGCTAACGGGACAGAGACCAGATAAATTAACGTAGACGAGCAAAAACATGTGGAAACCTCGGTTACCACCTGGCTCAACCGCTAACGGGACAGAGACCAGACAAATTAACGTAGACGAAGAAAAACATGTGGAAACCTCGGTTACCACCTGGCTCAACCGTTAACGGGACAGATACCAGATAAATTAACGTAGACGAACAAAAACATGTGGAAACCTCGGTTACCACCTGGCTCAACCGCTAACGGGACAGAGACCAGATAAATTAACATTCAAAAACAAAAACATGTGGAAACCTCGGTTGCCACCTGGCTCAACCGCTGATGGGACAGAGACCAGACACATAAATCATTTCTAAATTCTTTTCTTTTCTTTTTTTTACAATAGTGAGACCGCAGCCACCACTATGGCTCAACCACTCAAGGGACAGAGACCAAGCACATAAATCAAATCCGATGGAATAAATAATAATAATAAATAATTATCTGTGTTGGTTTACGGCAGTGCTCTGCAACCTTCTCCTAGCAGTTCTCCGCAAACTTCTCTTGGCAGTTCTCCGCAAACTGCTCCTAGCAGTTCTCCGCAACCTTCTCTTGGCAGATCTCCGCAAACTGCTCCTAGCAGATCGTCCCCGTCGTACGGCAGTCTTATAGCATCGTTCTGCAACTACTGTGCCACGGTACAGTGTTTGCACACCACTGGTTTACGGCAACCCTTGGAAAATAACATTAAATCAATTGTGTAATTATAGCAATTGCAATAGCATCGTGTTTTACGTTTTGCATAATTTAATTCTTGATTCGATAGCATCAAATTAGTGCTCATTTCAATTTGACGGCCACATACGATAGGTCTCATAACAATGCTAGTACCAAAGGGCCAATTCACAATTAACAATTAAATAAATGCAAAGCGTAAAAATGTTCCACTCCTCTTCATTTGGACACACAAACTATAAGAACTTTTGTACTTCATGACAACTTTCAATTATCTTAACATGCTACACGAAACGCATTATCTCTTAAAAAATTAAGAACTTGAAAAGGCTGCTATTATGATACTCCAGAAGCATAAACTTACAGTTCTCGAATTACGTTACGTAGTACATGGAATACGGTATTTCAAACCTCAATTTATAATACACAAATTTTAACTCATTTCAAAAATTATGCTAGCCAAAACTTAAGGGGGTTTCGCTCTTAGGATTCTTAATTTTTGAAACACAAAACATTGATCACTTTCAATACTCAAATCATGATAGACAAAAGATAAAGGGTTTCCATTCTCAAATTATAATACCTGAAGATCATAAACATACAATTCATAAATTATGAAACACAAAACATTGATAACTTTCAATACTCAGATTATGATAGACAAAACATAGAGTTTCCATTCTCAAATTATGATGCCGGAAGAATATGAACAGACAATTCATAAATTATGAAACACATAACATTGATAACTTTCAATACTCAGATTATGATAGACAAAACATAAAGAGTTTCCATTCTCAAATTATGATGCCTGAAGAATATGAACAGACAATTCATAAATTATGAAACACATAACATTGATAACTTTCAATACTCAGGTTATGATAGACAAAACATAAAGAGTTTCCATTCTCAAATTATGATGCTTGAAGAATATGAACGGACAATTCATAAATTATGAAACACATAACATTGATAACTTTCAATACTCAGATTATGATAGACAAAACATAAAGAGTTTCCATTCTCAAATTATGATGCCTGAAGAATATGAACAGACAATCCATAAATTATGAAACACATAACATTGATAACTTTCAATACTCAGATTATGATAGACAAAACATAAAGAGTTTCCATTCTCAAATTATGATGCCTGAAGAAAATGAACAGACAATTCATAAATTATGAAACACATAACATTGATAACTTTCAATGCTCAAATTATAATAGACAAAACATAAAGAGTTTCCGTTTTCAAATTATAATACCTGAAGAACATAAACTCACGATTCATAAATTGTGAAACACAAAACATTGATAACTTTTAGTTCTTAAATTATGACAACATGATGTGTATAAACTTTCCGATTCTTAAATTATAAAACAGCAAACATGCTAACTTTCAGTTCACACGTAGTACACATACTTATCGATTCTTAAATTGTGAACCACAAAATATAATAACTTTCAATCCTCTAACTTTAACACACGAAGTACAGTAACTTATAAGTGTCTGATTATTATGCCCAAAAGCACAAACTTTAAATTCTCAGATTCAGATACACAAAGTTAATAAATTTTAATTCTCTAGTTATGATTTACGATGAATATTAACTTACAATTTTCAAATCATATTTTACAAAACCGTAAACTTTAAATTCTCAAATTCAGTTAGACAAAGCTAATAATTTCAATTCTCTAATATTATGATTTACGATTAACATTAACTCTCAATTTTCAAATCCTATTACCAAAGATTGTAAACTTTAAATTCCCAAAATTCAGTTACACAAAGTTAATAAATTTCAAGTCCTAATTAGGATTCAAGACAAACATTAACTTTCAAGTTTCAAATAATATTACACAAAATTGTAATCTTACAAAAGGCTAATAAATTTCAATTCTCTAATTATTATTCATGGCACACATTAACTTTCAATTTTCAATTCAACACAAAATTGTAATCTTACAAAAGGCTAATAAATTTCAATTCTCTAATTATTATTCATGACACACATTAACTTTCAATTTTCAATTCATATTATACAAAATCTTTAATCTCAAAAACTTAAAAATTCTAAACTTCAAATACACAAAAGCTGATCAATTTCAATTCCTAATTATCATACACACATTAAGTATCACATTACACATTATCAAACACTTTCATATTTTAAATTGCAAAACGGATTATTAAATTCGTTTACCAACACAACTTACAACAATATTTCATATTTGCACCATGAAATTATAAAACATAAGATTTTAATTTTTTTCAGTTTATAATACGCTAGACAAAAGTACCATCATATTTCCAAATATGAAATACAAGCGCAAGCCCCTCAATTTCACGAATTACAATACACGTAGTAAAAGTACTTTCATTTCTTAACCAATAACTGATTGGGACATTCCTATTTTCAGTCATGGAATAAATAAGAAATTATAATACACGATATTTTGCATTTTCAAATTTTCATCATTAAAACACCAAGTGCAATCACTTTTAAATTTTTCAGTGATTATCTAAACTCATTACGCAAAACAATCAATTATTAAATTATAAAACACAAACCATTCAGACGTTTCGATATTGCATCTATGATTTATCAATCAAAAACCTTAAAAAGAATATTTGTTTTTATCTTACTCCTCTCCATCCACCAACCTTCGATTCATAACATCGTTGCATACATTTTCAATATTAAAGAACATTCCATCTCTTCATCACGCCTCTGAGCGGCGTAGACCCGAATACCAGCAGAAGTCACAAGCAGCTCGTTCATCCTGGCAAAATTAAGGCAGTGCGGCACATTAAAGACTCATCTGACATCCATTGACCTCAGCCAGTGTGCAATTCTCTCGGCATAAACAAAAAGAAACAACAACACATTAAGTCATATCGAAAATTGACATTAGGTTTGTAAATTGCAATTATGCACACCTGTACTTACATGATTTTCCAGTGCAAATAATTCTCTCAACAAGTTATGACTCACCAAAACCATACGATCCCCCTTAAGTATCACTAATATTTCGAAAACAAACAATTCCTTATCCGTAATATCATAATCTCCATAATATGATCTCAAATACTTCCGTCAGGCAGCGAGGGTCGACATTTCCAGTCGCTTCTTTGTTCTTGGATCCTGCACGCGAATACGATCCCTCTTCTGATGTTAGAGACTTAAGAAAAATACATGAGAGCGGCTTGCACATCCGAGCATGAAGGGCACTGCAACTCGACTGACTGCGACACGGCCTATACGGGCGAGAGTCGTCCAAAGCGGGAACGCGTCCCCACTTCTCCCCGTCCAGTAATGGCGCCTTCTGACCGGCAGCGGCTCTTTCAAATCGCAAATGTAATTCTAACAATATCTATCTATCTATCTATCTATCTATCTTGTCTAGTTTCAAAATGTTCTAAGCCTATATTTCTATATCTTCCAGATCTGACGAAGGTTCTAATTACGAACGAAACATCCCATGAATATAATATAGATAGGAATAATTAAGAAGCGGGCGATAATTATTCCAGAATGAGGATAATTTGTGGAAAAAAACCTCCGCTTGGATTTGAACCACGAACCTTCTAATTTCCGGTCAGAAGCCATCCCAGTTGAGCTACCAAGGTAGTATAAATTTATAGGCGGATTTCTTACATCTGTAGAAGATGCCAAAATTCAAACATAACAAACACCTCGTGACAATAATTGGGGATAGATGGAAGTTTAGTACATAGGTATCGCAAAATGTTTATTGCTATAACAGCACTCAGTAGAAATAAATTCAAGATAAATGGTTCTTACTTTTAAACGTTTATAAAAAAGTTTATACATAAGAAAAATTAAGTTTAGTACATAGTGATCGCTAAATGTTTATTGCTATAAGAGCACTCGATAGAAATAAATTTAAGGGAAAAGGTTCTTACGTATAAACGTTTATAAAAAAGTTACACATAAGAAAAATGCAGCGTCAACACCTGCCGTTGGTCTGGGTCGTCTGAATGTCTGAAGGTTAGTCAAGTGTTGAGGTAATGCCCAGGATTTTCGCCGTGTTTTTCTCAATGCTGGTGTTCTTTTTTAGGGTGAATGTTATTGTCTTCATCTACACCTTTACCTGCTGATATTCAGAAAGTAGCAACTGATATTGACAAAGCAACACACGTTTATGTACAGACAGAATGTTAGGAGCCCAACGACATTACTGTGACACCGGCAGACCCATGACATTGCACAAAGTTGCGCTTTTAATGCGATATGTCGGCTCATTGGTCGGTTCCAAAACTGTTGTTATTTGATATGTCGGGGCACAGATAATGGAGATATTCAAGGTAAAAAAAGGTAAAAACCCAAAACGCTTTTTGAAATTTTTTCGAGTGGAATTCGATTCTGGGCATATGTCGGGATATGTTGGTGAAAAGAACCGATATGTCGGGGCAAAAACCTCAAAGTTATTCAAGGTCAAATTTTTCCAAGAGGTTTCCTGATATGTCGGGCAGTAAAATTCGAATCTAGACATATGTCGGAATACATCCGTGTAAAAAAAATCATATATCAGAGCAATGACCGAAAAGTTATTCAAGGTCAAAGTTTGGCGCCAAAAACCCAAAACGCTTTTTGAAATTTTTTCGAGTGGAATTCGATTCTGGGCATATGTCGGGATACGTCGGTGAAAAGAACCGATATGTCGGGGCAAAAACCTCAAAGTTATTCCAGGTCAAATTTTTCCAAGAGGTTATTAGTACCCCGGCGGTCGATAGTTACTATTATGTGATATTAGACAGTATAGATAACAACTATCGGTGTGATATTTTTGTTTTTGCTAGCAGCGGATGTTTTTTTTTGCAAGTCGTCATTTCTGGTTGTGTATGGTTTAAATTCTGCATGTAATCTAACGAAGACGATACGACCTGTGCATCTACCGCGATGATACCTTTCAATGTAAGATTACCCCTTCTGGTCACTGGTGACGGTAAATTATGCAGCGGTATCACGGCATATTTTGCATGCTTTTGAAGAAAAGTAGCAGTCGGGTGCAATAAAAGTTTCAGAGATTTGAGGACGGAAACCACTTCTGCATTTTTTTGCATTTGTCTATTAATAAATAATGTCTTCGTGTGTTTTTGCTGACCTATCCACATTGCACGGGGTTGCCACTGTTTTCCTTTGTTTTGCAAACTAGTGTTGCAAAGCAAGGGGTGTTTACAAAGGGAGTACCGTAGGCTTCAGCAAAGTTCGGTACTACCAATTTGCCCTGATCCTCTTCATTACTTTTCAAAATTCAATTAGTGTAATTTTAGTATTTATATGTTGTATCTAAATTATATTATCTAGGTGTCAAATACTTAATGAGATGTATCAGAGATTTCCAATAAATAATAATAATGGTAATAATGCATGCTTGCTTTTATGCATGCTCTTAGTTATATATATTTTGACAAAAGACTGGGAACAGTTTATTTTTATGCTGGTTTAACATTTAACTTTACCTGCAGCAACATTGTTTTTCTTGTTGTCAGGATCAGCACAATATTGGCTGCCCTATATCGTGCCGAAAACGTATTTTTTTGTGTGTGACTGCACTTGAAAATGCTTAATACTAATAATAATAATAAAGTGGTTTATTGGTTTCAAACAATTGTTACAGATACACACACAATATATTATTACAATCAAATCAAGTAGAAACAATTGTTGAATCAATCTTATGGCAGGTTTCAGCAATATATTGCTGCTCTACCAACCTGCCATACAAACAAAATTAGAAAATAGGAAACAGATGGCAAACACCCTATGGCAGTTATGACAGTTATGACCTCTCTTGGCATTCAGATACACTTATATTAAAGCTTTTTTTTTACATTATACTTCGGGATAAACATTACACAATAGTTGTGAGGAGTGTGGTTTGATAGTAACTATAGCGTAGAGGAGATGAGAGGAAAAGTGAGGAAATGCTTGGTTCACTGGCTATCGAATAGTGTGTGGGTTAAAATTTGTCTTAGATTGCTCACCGATGTGCACCCAGGACAAGAAAAAATGTATTTATTATATATGAAGTATATTTGATAAGTGAAGCACCGCTTAAAACGTTCGGTATTATGAAGAGGCGGAGAGAGAGCGCCTCTAAATCTGACATTAATTGAATGCACATCGGATCGCGTTTTTATCTTGTGGACCAAGTACGGGGGTTTACCCGTCGCCATAATTTTATAGAAAGTAAGAGCAGCATGAACAACTCTTCTGTTAGCCATTTTCAACCACCCAATAGATCTCATCCTGTTGCTAACGTGATCTCGTCGTCTTAGGCCAAAAATAAAACGAATGCACGAGTTCCGAACTCGCTGCACTCGCATTTTCAAATGATATGATAAAAAGGGCGAGTACAGAACGTCAGCGTAGTTGAAATGAGACAATATTAAAGATTCGCACAGAGTTATTTTGGTTTTTGTATTAATATACTGCCTAATGGAGTAGATGGTCTTTAAGCTGAGGTAGGTCTTTTTAAGGCAGGCGTTAATATGGTCTTGAAACTTTAAATTTTGATCAAGGATCACACCTAGGCTTTTGACTCTCTCCTTAAGAACCAGCCTGTTACCGTCCAGCCTAACATCAATCCTATCGCGAAATTGGGATCCGAGCTTCTTAGGATGGAAAACTATCAGCTCTGTTTTTTTTTGAATTAATTTCCAAACAGTGCTGCCTCGATAAGTCCGCCAGAGCCTGTAAGTCAGAGCTCATGCGTACACAAGCATCCTCAATTTCATGTACTGGGCACGACAAATAAATTTGTGTGTCATCAGCATAAGTGTGGCTAAAACAATGACGCAATGACCCAGTAAGGCTACTAGTATACAATGTAAATATTAGAGGCGATATGACCGAGCCTTGTGGGGTGCCCGAGGGTAAGGTTAGAAAGTCAGATATCTCATTATGTACATTAACCGCTTGATGTCGATTTGTAACATAGTTCATTAATAAATTAATTGATGTTTGGCCCATCCCGATATTATGTAAGATAGCGGACAGTATGTAATGGTCCATTTTGTCAAACGCCTTGCTGTAGTCTATCAGACACAACATTGTTACTTTACCCACATCTGCAGCCCTGAGGACGTCGTCAACTATACTTAAAAGAGTCGTTGTACAGCTATACCCCGCGCGAAACCCCGACTGTGTCATCGGCAAAATATTGTTATCCGAAACATAAGTATAAAGTTGACGCCGTAGTAGTTTTTCAAATATTTTGGATAACACTGGCACTACACTAATCGGTCGCAAGTCGCTCAGTGTAGGATCCGACTTTTTAGGCAAGGGGATCACGAGCGATTTTTTCCAGAGATCAGGGAACTCACCTCTCTCAATGCACACATTATACAAATGAACAAGCAGTGGCAGTATACGCGGACAGCACAGATTTATCGTTTCTATATTCAACTCATCCCAGCCAGTTGCTTTAGATTTAATAGAATTTATCGCTTTCAATACCCCTGGTTCCGTCACTAATTGAAAATGAAAATTGGCGTCAGTTCTACATTTGCACATGTAAGAGTTGTAAATGTTAAATAAATGCGTATTATGTGTTTGAACAGTCGGTAGATTATTAACAAAATATGCATTGATCGCATCAGAAGTAAGATTTGGGGGAACTTCGACAATTGCCGGCGAATACAAACCTGTGCGTCTCAATGCCGCCCATGGGTTTCCCTTATTGTTTTGCAAACAAAAGCGGTAATATGCAGTTTTTTCACGCCGAATAGCTGCGGTTACGTAGTTGCGCATGTCCCTATAGTAGTCTCCATGGCATGGCAGTTGTATCAATTTAAATTTTTTAAACGCATTATCTCGAAGATGTTGCATAGCTTTAATAGTATCCGTTATCCAGGGAGTTGGAGGACGGTTAGTAGTTTTAGTGATAACTGGTGAATGAATATTCAGAATTTCCAGTAAACCCTCCAGGAAAAAACATGCCTTTTCGTTAACATCTTCAAGATAATATACTCGCTCAAAGGGAAACGCAGATAGATCCCTGTGAAAATTACCCCGATCAAAATATTTATATGATCTGAACGTCACTGTCCTGTTGGGGTTTGTGGGCACATCTATTTTCAAGGTACAATATATCAATTCATGGTCAGATATCCCACCAGAAGACAGCACGCCCGTCTCCGCAAGCAATTGATCATTTGATACTAAGATTACATCTAACAAAGTTGCCGAGTCGCGGGCGATCCTGGTAGGTGACGAAACTACTTGTACAAGACCCAAAGCCTGGAAAGTGTCACGGAACATAGCCATTGATGGAGAGTCGGTACTCAGTTGGTCGATATTCATATCACCGAGGATCATTATGTTGTCATATTCGGGCAAAAAATAACTAACTGTCTCCTCAAGTGATGCTAGAAAATCTTTTACTACTAGTCTGGGTGGGCGGTAGACAACACCTATGGCATAGGACTTTTTGTTAAGTCTAACAACAAACCACAGTTGTTCAATAGAGTCAGATGTAGTAAAAATATTGTATTTTATATTATTTTTTATATAAACCGCGATACCACCCCCCTGCCCATCCGGTCCCTCCGCAAAACAGTGTAATCCGTCAATGCCATAACAGAAGAGTCAATATCACCAGATAGCCAGGTCTCAGAAATTGTTATAATATCATAAGAGAAAGAATTCATTAAGTTACCAAAGCCATTAAAAGAAGCCAAGAGAGATCTGACATTTAAATGACACAAACTAAACTTCATCTGTTTGCTAAACAAACTACAACAAAAAATAAAGATGCGAGTGCGGCGAAGAGTTCAACGTTTCCACAGCGTGATCAGAGCCGGCAATCATGAGAAAAGTATATAAATAAAATAAAGCGTATTCTAAGAGTCATATCGACAAACCAAAAACAAATGCAACGTGCATATCAAAGCCACACAGCAAGCGATTAGCTAAAGTACAATAAAATAATAAAACGGTAGAAAACAAAATCAAATCAAGCTCTCTGAAAATATCGTACATACGCAAAAATAACATACATACGCATAATAAGAAGTTATTTAACAATAAAGTTCATAAAATAAAACAGTCTGACATCTGTCACTGATTATTCGGTTTACTAACCCATAAGAAAATATCAGAAAAACTACATAATAATCTAGTTACGGTTTAGCAACAGAAAATGAAAAGAAATTTACTTTGTCTTACTTCGAGTGATTCGGCAGTCACTATCAGACGTAACCTCGGCGCGAAGATTAGTTTCTTTCATTATAGAAACACGTTGGATGTCTTCCACGGTATCGAAACGCCTCTTCTTATTCCCAACCATTTCATAGATGTTCCCATTATTGGACCAAGCATTAGTTTTTCCCAACCTCTCTTTAACCAATGACAGGAGTTGGTGACGTTTCTTTGTCAGATCTTCCGCGACAAAGATATTACTACCTTTTAGTTTCCTCTTGACACTCAACACCAGGTGAATGCTGAAGAATTTAACAATAATTGGCCTAGGACCAGTCCTTGATGGTAACCTGTGACTGATTTCGATCGCATCGCCTGCCATATCTATACCGAGTTTTCCATTAATAATGTCCAAAGCCATCACTGTGGTATCCTCCCCATCACATTCCGAAACACCGTGTATGCGGATATTTGATCTTCTAGAATACTGCTCCAGACGATCAAGGCCTTGTGCAATATTCAAATTTTCGCGCTCCAATTCCACAATTTTCTTCCCTTGGCTCTCCAATAGCACCTCGAGGCGACTTTCGAAGCCAGCGACTAGTTTTTTCCCATATCTTCGAGGAAATGTTCGTCGGTGTAAACGTCTTTGATAGTTTGCTTAATAATTGCCTTAATTTCAGCAATCTGCTCTTCACTAAAAGGCTGCATTTTACTTTGCACACACACTAGTATAACTTTCAAACAATAACTCGCGCTACTCCTCAGTATATAACACCGATTTGCCAGAACTCTTTGCACGTGCAGCTACTCGCAATAGCGCATACTCGTATCGTATGGGTATGTATGTATGTAGGTTTTAGAGGCTGGGAAGGCCCAAAGCACCTAGGCCCCACTGGACCCTTTGTGCAAACCTCTTATGCTCACTCTGGACTCGTAAGCCATCCCAGGCTCTGGGCAAAGGCTACGAGGCACGGTAGAGGAGCATTACGAATACTGTCCATGGTAGGCCATGGGTCCCCAAGAGCACTTACCCTATGGTCTTCTAGGGCGGGGCATTCGCACAGTATGTGTCTTACCGTCTCATCTTCCTGCGAACAGGCTCGGCAGGTGGACGTGTCAGTCAGTCGCATATTGAACATATGCTTCCGTACTTTACAGTGACCAGTGAGTAGTCCAGTAATAAGCCGGAGCTTACCTCTGGTCAGTTCAGAGAATTTCCTGGCTAACGTTGTGGATGGATACCTGAGAGTCTCCTTGGCCAACGAACAGCCTGGCGTGGTGTCCCACCTGTGAGTGAAGCTGCTGTGGGTAATGTCCTTCACCATGTTCCTTAGGGCAGTATTTGAGGGAAGGATGATGGGTTCCGGTGCAATGGCTGTGTGACCAGCAGCTCTTCGTGCTAATCTGTCAGCGCACCGATTGCCTCCATTGTTTTTAGAGTGCCCTTTTATCCAGCTGATGGTGATGGTATTTCTCCTGGTAGCCTCCACCAGGGAGTTGTGGCAGTCCAGTACGAGCCCCGATGTGAAACGACACCGTTCAAGGGCCAGGATGGACTGTCTACTGTCAGTGAATATCACTATGTTTTTGCCTGACTTGTTAGATTGACTAATGATGTCTGAGGCTGTTTTGATGGCGAAAAGTTCCGCCTGTGTGACAGAAGGGAATTTACCAAGCGGGATCGACCGGCGAGCCTGGAAGTCATGCGAGAAGATGCCAGCGCCTGTACCGTTCGGTCTTTTAGAGCCATCCGTGTAGATCTTTAGGCTTCTACTGAGATCAGCCTCAAGGGCTGTGTTGTGGGTCAGATATGGTTTCCTGAAAACATAGTGGGGTGGGATGTAATCTGTAGGACACTCCAAAAAGGGCTTACCCTTGGCGACCTTCCTCCATAGTTCGATCCTCTTGCCACCAACATGTCTGTCCCAGGAGTACCCCACTGTGCGGAGTCTGGATAAAGTTGCTAGGGCCACTTCTTCTACGAAGATGTCAAGGGGTGGCAGGTACAGCATGTTTTCCATCGCTACAGTAGGGGTTGAATTCATTGCGCCCGTGACGCTTAGGCAAGCCATTCTTTGAATGCGATTCAGTTTGGTGATCGTGGAGGCCAGCTTGACTCTGGGCCACCATGCCACGTATGTGAGCATGGGTCTGATAACTGCCGTGTAGATCCAGAGCGTGAGCTTAGGTGAGAGGCCCCATGTACGTCCCATGGCTCTCCTACACTGACCGAAAGCAATGCATGCCTTTTTAACTCTATTGGTTAAATGGTTATTCCATAGCAGCTTTCTGTCAAAGGTAATACCAAGGTATTTTACTTCATCAGACAGCCGCAGTGTTGTATTACAGAGCTTTGGCAGCCTGAAGTTTCCGGGATTCCGGTTTCTCGTGAAGAGCACCATCTCTGTCTTGGCCGGGTTGACCGACAGGGAGTGTTCTGCGCACCATGTTTTGACAGCATTGAGTGCTCCCTGCATCCTATCGGAGAGGGTGTCAAAGTGATTGCCTCTTACGAGGATGACGAGGTCGTCAGCATAGCCAGTTGTGTGGTAGTGAAGATCGTGGGGCCGTCGGAGAAGGCTGTCCAGCGTGAGATTCCACAGTAGTGGAGAAAGAACTCCGCCCTGTGGGCAACCACCCGCAACCTTCCCCCGGAGAGTGGCCTCGCCCACTCTTAGATTCACTACGCGCTGTCTAAGCATACAATTGATCCAACCTCTTACCACAACCGGTACCCCACGCGCGGAGAGGGCTCCGTTGATGCTTCTGAAGGTTGTGCGGTCGAAAGCTCCTTCGATATCAATGAATACGCCCAGGGTTGACTGCTTAGCGTCAAAAGATCTTTCGATATAGCTGACAACGCTGTGCAGCGCTGTGTCCGTGGATCTGCCCTGGGTGTACGCATGCTGTTGTGGGTGCAGTGGCTCTGTAATGAGCGCAGTGTCCCTGATGAATCGATCGCACAGTCTCTCTATGGACTTCACGAAGAAGGATGAAAGACTGATTGGACGGTAAGACCTTGGAATGGAGTAATCCTGTCTGCCTGGCTTGGGGATGAAGGTGACCGTAACCTCCCGCCAGCGTACAGGGATGTACTGGAGTGCAAGGCACGCCTGGAAGAGACCTTCCAGGTGCGGTGCGATCATATCCAGACCCCACAGGAGTAGGGCAGGGATGACTCCGTCAGGTCCTGGTGACTTGAATGGCGAGAAACTTTTGATTGCCCACCTGATTCTGTCCAGTTTGCTGATCTGAGAAGCAATCAGCCAATCCCTCCTCGGTCGGAGTATTCCCATCCTCCTCTCGAACAGAGGTGGAGGTAGGGGAAGCTGCTACTGAACCTGGAAAGTGAATATCCATTAGTAGTTGTAAGCTTTCGGAGGGGTTGTTGGTATAGCTCCCATCGCCCCTTCGTAGTATTCCTATCTCTCGTTTGGGACCGGCAGAGATGAGTTTTTTTAACCGAGAGACCTCGGTGACGCTCTCGACATCCTCACAAAAGCTCCGCCATGACTTCCTCTGTCGTTGACGGATTGTGTGTTTGTACGTCGAGAGGTTGACCTTGTAGGAGGTCCAGTCCTCGTTGGTCCTAGAGCGTTTAGCTTTATTGTACGCCCTTCTGGTCTGGGCCCTAAGGAGTGCAAGCTCCGGGCACCACCATGGAGTGGCGTGCCCGGGCCCGGCCACCTTCCTTAACGGACAGGCCCTCTTGTATGACCATATGAGGGCGTTGCTAATGGAGGATGAATATTGCTCCAGTTGTTTGATGTCCTGGGGACAAGATATAGTTAGATTGTGCAACTCACCAGAAAGGTGTCCACGGTAGGTGTTGACATCGGTCCTTCTGGCGTCCCTCGCCAATCTATGACTAACCTTGCATGAGCCAAGGTCAAAGGTAATCCATCTGTGGTCGGACATGGAAACCTCTTCCGACACTGCCCAGTTTTGGACTAAATGTGAGATGCCTGGGGTGGTTAGTGTGATGTCAATCGCAGGCTCCGTGCATTCACGAATGTAGGAGTCGTGCCCAGATTAGCTATCTCTAGGTTACTGCTGGAAATGAAATCGAGCAGCCTGATGCCTCTGTAATTGTCCGCGATGCTCCCCCAGGATGTGGAGTGTGCATTAGCATCGCAGGCAATCACGAGCTGCCAGCCCTTGAGGGCGCAGGTTTCCACCAGACTGATCATACCTCGCGATGGTGGGAGGTCCTCGATCGGGAGGTACACAGAAGCCAGCACTAGGTCCTGGGGTCTGCCATCCTCTGACCAATGCAGCCTAACGGTGGTTGTATCTCCATCTGTGTGCTGCGGGAGCAGGTGGGCGTTGAACTGCCTCGGAACATAGATGGCTGTCCTGGGTCTGATGTGTCCGTCGCAACTAAAAATAGAGCCGGTAAGTCCACTAAGACCCAGAACCTTGGACCTTGCAGTCCAAGGCTCCTGGATCAGAGCTATGGTATTCTTCATCATGTCGAGGTGCCTGCATAAAGTAGCCGACGCTGCACGACTATGATGGAGGTTACACTGTACTGCCCTCAAGGTGCCGTCCCTCCTTGGGGTACCTCCGTTGAAAGTTTGCCTCACTTTGACGGTTAGGCCTGCTGCTCAGAAGGGTCTGCTGGGCTCGGAGTCGGTGACTCAACGTAGTCAATGGGCGCATCCAACTGTGATGTGGTGGCCTCCTTTGGGGCATCGACAGAGGGGGCGTCAAGCCTGGAACTGGGTCCGGCGACGGAGGACTCTAAGGTGTCCATTTCTGTCGGTGTATTGACTGTCGCCACAGTTGTAGGTGTGGCACAGGAATCAGCAGCTGGCGCTGTGCTGTCAGCCGTGGTATCGGGATCTTGCCACCTAGAAACACGGGCTCTGAGTGGCTTTAGTAGAAACCAAAGCTTACCTTCATTTGCCCTTAGCCAGTCGGTGTCCTTTTTCCCCACTCCGAAAACCAGGAGTCGGCCATCTGGCTTCTCCTCGTAGTGGAAGAGGCACCAACCGGGAATGTCCAGGTGTGTGTTCTGTACGGCGATGCCCCGTATCAGAAGTTCCAAGGAGGTGAATTTGGCAATGCCGGAACTTAGCGGAGCCCAGATTTGAACTCTGGACAGCCTCGGCAAGTCGTCCTCCTTGACTATTCTGAGGGTGACTCCCTCTAAAGGTCCACAGTTGTGGAGGTTGGTCTTCAGCCACTCCAGCGAGTCCGAGCATTCGCAGTGGATTCGCATCATCTCGCCCCTGAAATTAATCGTGGCGAAATGTGGTATGAAGTTGGGCGCCGGCTTCATGACTTCTTGGAACACTAAGTCCAGAAGGTCAGCCTTGAGGATGGCGTAGTCAGACTCCTTGAGCTTGCCCAAGGAGTTGCTGCCGTCTATGATAGCTACTCGGAGGTGGCTGGTAGTCGCCTCCTTGTAGGAAAATCGGCTAACGTTAGCCGCAGTACCTTGCCTGGCCCATTTATTGATCCTTGGGGAAGGATCGGTGGACGCAACGGGTCGTGGTCGCTTGGACGTGGTATCCCTCGCCGTCCTGGAACCGGTCAGACTCTCGCCACCGTGGTGAGCGGGTCTTCCGTAGTTACCAGGACGTCGAGGTTCGTTTCGACGTTCCTGTCGCAGGTTGCCCTTGGGCCTCGGTCCTGTGTGGGACTTGTTGGTCCACGTCGTGCTCGAACGGGATTGTCCCGGAGCAGGTTGACCACTTTGGCCGGACGTCGAGGTAGAGGGCCGTGCTGGGGCGGTGTCGGTCCTACTGGCCGCATCCTGACGCCTCCTTGCATCGGGCCAGGGACGGCGGCGACGGTTCCTCTTGGGGCGCACTTGAGTGAATTCACCCTCGTCGCGGCTCCCAGTGGCCGGTCGCCCATCCTCCCTAGGCGTTACCGCGCCGGAATCGGCGCTCATCCCGGCGGTCTCCGCTCCAAAAGATGGTACCGGAAAAACACGCGGTAAAAAGTAGGGTTAGGTTTTTTCAAAAGCGGAAAAATTGAGTAATAAACTCACCTAAAGCCCCAAAGATTGTGTTAACACACAGATAAACACACTAGCAGTGGTAAGGGGTTCGCACAAGTAGCTAAAACGCTGAAACACACGAAAAATTCGCGGAGCGATTTGGCGCGCGTGCGGACTGTCCGAGCTTCACAGACAGAAGGGGGTAATATCGTATGGGTAATTATTCTTGGTAATTATTCTAACTTTTGTAAATTGTGTTATTACTTATTGGAATTGATTATATTCTATATTAAGGGTCGGCAACCGATTAAGCTGACCACACAGAAATCATGTAAAATAAATATGTACAAGGCGTTCGTTCGTTAGAGACAATTAAATTAATATCTGAATTGGCAAGATTGTTAATGAACATCTGATTTTACAATGGAGATAAAGTAGGGATAAAATAGAAATAAAAACCAGTATGTCCTTCTGTTTTTGTTTTTGTGTATTTGTATTTTACTATGCTCTCAAATACTCGGGCCATGCACGGTCTCCGACCTTTCCCGTACGAGCACGACTCGTTATTAATTTTCTTATTCCGAGGCATTCCTCGCCCTACCTGCATAGCGTGCGGGTGCTTGTATCAAACAGTCTAAATAAAACTGGAAGAAAACATGACACAATCTTTTATTATTATATAAGAGTTACGAAATTGTAATTAATGCGTGTTGTACATAAATCACTTAAATAATGTACTGAATCGTGCTTGTTGACACTTGGCGCCATCTTGTTGTGCAAATTGTCGCTACAAATTGGTTATGTATTTATAGTTTAGATAGGCTCTGTCTGGTGTGATTTTGTTCGTTTTTGTTTCATTACCGGACAGCAAAATATTTAGAAATAAACAATTACAATGAACGGTAATAGGTGGCGAAAATCGTTTCAAGGTCACCGTAGATAGAGCAGTTGGTAATATATATTACCTTAACTAACTTTTTATATGACATATGTCTAGATTCGAATTTTACTGCCCGACATATCAAGAAACCTCTGGGATAAATTTGACCTTGAATAACTTTGAGGTTTTTGCCCCGACATATCGGTTTTTTCACCGACATATCCCGACATATGCCCAGAATCGAATTCCACTCGAAAAAATTTCAAAAAGCGTTTTGGGTTTTTGCCGCCAAACTTTGACCTTGAGTAACTTTTCGGTCATTGCTCCGATATTTGATTTTTTTACGCGAATGTATTCCGACATATGTCTAGATTCGAATTTTACTGTCCGACATATCAAGAAACCTCTTGGAAAAATTTGACCTTGAATAACTTTGAGGTTTTTGCCCCGACATATCGGGTTTTTTCACTGACATATCCCGACATATTCCCAGAATCGAATTCCACTCGAAAAACTTTCAAAAAGCGTTTGGGGTTTTTGCCGCCAAACTTTGACCTTGAATAACTTTTCGGTCATTGCTCCGATATATGATTCTTTTACACGGATGTATTCCGACATATGTCTAGATTCGAATTTTACTGCCCGACATATCAAGAAACCTCTTGGAAAAATTTGAACCTGAATAACTTTCAGGCGTTTGCCCCGACATATCGTTTTTTTTCACCGATATATCCCGACATATGCCCAGAATCGAATTCCACTCGAAAAAATTTCAAAAAGCGTTTTGGGTTTTTTGCTTTTTTTTACCTTGAATATCTCTATTATCTGTGCCCCCACATATCAAATAAAAACAGTTTTGGAACCGACTAATGAGCCGACATATCGCATTAAAAGCGCAACTTTGTGCAATGTCATGGGTCTGCCGGTGTCACACTAATCCCAACGACCTTCCCTGGGCGACTCCTGGAGTGACTGGAAGAAGCTTCCTCAGTTTTTCCTCGGTAAAAAACACCCTGCTTTCGGTTTTCAAAATAGGACTGTATCAGCTGAAGTGGTTTTCCCCGGATTCCATCAAGTTCATTTTTTTTTTTCAGAGGAACGTTATGATGAACGCTGTTGAAGGCCATCTGTGTGTTTTTTAGTGGGAATAGCGGACTTAGGAAGACAAAGAAGAAAAAGAAAGGATAAAAAATAACAAATCAATTTATATCTTCCGGTCGCGAATGGGCTCTAAAGTTTGCCACAGTTTAGAAAATTGACGTTTTTTGACAATTTTTATTTTTTTAACACACATCAACATGAGGAATATGCGCAGACTGGTAGAAAGTCTGACAAAGCGCGGTGGCGAGTGCAGTCGGCTAGAGTAGTGACGACGAATACGAGAATTTGATAGATTTTACGGCTATATGGCGAGCGGAAGATCTTAAGATCAAAAGACACCCGCATAAAAAGCAGAGCGGAGTCGAATCTAATGCACTGATGTGTAAAACTAAGGTACTGTTGGAATATGTAAACATAGGGCATTGTTCTGGGATAAATATAAACTTCAACCGCGCTTGCTTTCGTAATGAACTGACCTAGAGAAAAGAAGCTAACTTTTGACACTGTTGATTTAATATGCTTTCATGGTGATTAAGCCAATAGCATTCATCCCAGAACAGGAGAATTCTGCGTGACATTTTAAGACATAGCTCTTTAAAATTGACCCATCCGTTGTCAAGTTGATCTGCTTTTTATGCAATTGTGTTAAAATTCCTACGACCTGTCATCGAAGGAGTTGCGTAAAGAAGGTTTCTGAGAAAATAATAGTGTAGCAATTATTACACAGATGGTGCAGTAACTTGCCCTTTAGAGAGTGTGCTTTGCGTTATGTCTTTCGGATCTCTATGTTTTGGTATGTTTACATGATATTGATAGAAAATTGTTGCTATGTTTAAAAATCAGCTGGATCTGTCTGTTGCTGTTAATGATATTGATCGTTGTCACCGTGTAGGTTCTTTCTCGAAAAGTAATAAATATCCACGCCCAGTGATTGTTAAATTTGTGAGCTATAGGACCCGTGTGTTAGTGTGTAAAGCTAGAAGGAAGTTAAAGGGAACCAAGATCAATATTCAAGAGGACCTAACTACGCGAAAATATAAGCTTCTCAAATATGCTCGTGAAAAAATTGGGAGAAACAATTGTTGGACAAATGATGGTAGGATTTATGTTAAGCACAATTCTTTGACTGTGACGGTTAGATGTCTTTCTGATGTAGACAGCCGAAGTGAAACATTAATTTCTGCTGAGTTGGGAAAGTAGTAGATGCATTTTCTAGTTTTATGTTGTTACTTTGTTGATTATTTTCTACGCACGTGGCGGGGATGTTTGATATTTTGTAAACTTTAGTGAGCTTTGGTAGTAGAGGGATGATGCCTCCAGTCTTGGGGATTGGGATTATACGGGGGACCCTTACTCTAGCCTTGCCCCCAGCATCCTTAACAGCTATGCGTGCACTTTGAAGAGCTAAACGTGATGCATCTCTCAAATTATCAGCTCTACCTATTGTCTTGGTAATTCTGTTTACAATTGATTTGCGGAATGCAACTTTGGTTTTATTATTCTTCTTCGACCGTCTTTTCAACCTTTTATTATCTCCACAGGATGTTGAGATTCCCATCCCCAGTTTTCTTTTTAATTTCATCCCGTTGGTAACCAACCAGGCGGACGCCTTTTCACCGAATTTAGGGTCTGGTGATTTTATTATACCCCAAGCACTATACTCGAGTTGTCTATCCGCTCGATGGCGATCCCCTAGACTTTTGTGCTTGGAATATGCAATATCGTGAGTCCTACAGGCTTCGTCCAGTCTGTTGACACCCCTGTCACCGCGCTGTAATCTTTTTTGTAGTTTAGTTCCGGGTCCACAAAACTGATACCCCGGTAGGTGTAATTCAAGCGGTAGATTATTTATAGCTGTGTTTAAGAGACCCTCCCCCTTATACGTTATCATTGAGACTGCTTACACGTCCCGCGTGCGCCTATTTTTTATAGTCAAATCTCGGTAGCATACAGTTCGATATTACCACAATCCATACGAGAAACCTTTTCAAACATGTTCAAACCTGTTGAAACTTGCCTTCTCACCGCTAGTTACACTGCTATACATGCTCCTGAACATGCCCAAACACATTCAAACTTGTTTTGCTCGGTACTGGTGACGTCACGCTACATTCTAGTGCTCACCCTTAAAAATAGAAATGTATGATATTGACTTATACAATTTTTGCGTTACAAAAATATAGGGATAGGGTCTAAATAAAATACGCATAATTCACATAATACATTTAATTCATAAAATTAGCAATATAGTATCTACATTCCATTTCTAATTTTCACATAGCATACAGTTTTGCGTGATCGTGGTGGTCCATCGTAGTGGGTATCCTGATGAGGTGTGTTATGACGTTTATGACATGGCAGGGACTGTGTGCGTATGTGTGACTATAGCGTCAGTTGATAGTCTAAAACAATACTTTTTTTTGTAATGGCACCTCCCCACCACTATTTTACATTATGTTTGTTTTCGGTATCCAACTGTTGTGAGTGCTATCGAAGCCTAACCATTTTACGAATACTCTATCACCTCGCCTTTTTAAAACTTTCTCTACAAGATACGTATCGGGCGAGTTCGTTTTCGATAATTCATACTCATAGAATGCCCCCTTTATTGACTGACCATTCATATCATCTAGTATATACGTTACCGGATCTGTTATCCTAACTCTTACAATCTTAAATAATTCGGTTGTCCAACTCGGCAAATATCCCTTGCTAAATACGTGCTTAAACTTACTTATGCGGACCACATCACCAACTTTAAATTTACCCTTGCCAGCGATTTTAATGTGACTGTAAACGGTATGAAGAAGTTCATCCTCAATCTGTTTTGAGTCAACATCTATCGGTTTCCTTCCTATGGTTCTATGTTTTGTATTATTGTACTTCGCTGTAATGGATTGTAGAAGGTGATGCCATTTATAGTTTCCATGTAGACTAAATAATTTGAATAAATTCTGTTTTATAGTTCTGATTGAACGCTCCACTATGGCTGCCTTCATACGCTGAATGTTGAATAATGGTTGATTGAATAATTTCTCATTAATGAGTTAAACTGACCATTGTAGAATTCACGTCCATTATCGGTTTGTAGGTTCTTTGGAATACGTGGATGCGATTCCTTAATATTAATTCCATGGCTCGTGACACTTCGCCCGATGACTTGCTCTTTATCGACTTCATCCATACGAATTTAGAAAAACAATCAATCACAATTAGAATATATTTCAAACCTCTATTGAAGCGAGAATATGGAATGAGCTCAATTAAATCGGCCTACCAAAGATCATCTATACCATGTAGAATGGTTCTCCGCCTCGGAAACTTCTTGCGAGCCGGTTTATGTAACTCATTCACAACAGCTTCCTTTGCCTTGCTAAAATTATTCATCTTATGATGTTTACGAAGTGGCAGCAAATGTTGTACTGATGGTTGACTGGAGATCTATTAAAAGAATCAATGTGTGATTTTGTTGTAGTAATATCCTCATTAATAGAAATAATTTCATCAGCAATGAAATGTCGAATATCAGTATCCCAAATTTTCAGCTTACCCGAAATTGCTTCGTGAATTAGTACCATCAACTCCTGCTCCATAATACGAATTGATTCATGAATTCTGCTATCAACATATTGTTTGTGTGTACCATCGCCATCTTTGGTTGGTGTTCCTATGTTACATAATTTGCGGTTCCGGATATTATAATTTCCATCTTGTGTTTGGGTGAATATCTGGGCTCGTTGTATGTGTGTACGACTCATGGCTCTGTGAGATCTACCGAATTTGTCTACGCCCCATCTCAAAAAATTACTTGCGCCTCTCGCAGCTCCTCTACGATTGATAGAATCTCGTTGTTGTGGGAATCACAACAACGGAATAACACATAATACATTTCGAGTGCATTTACCATCATGGTTACCAAAATAGACAAGCTGACTGGTAACTATTGACGCACGTCATGTCAGGATAAACAGGAAGTTAGCTAATATAGAATAAATGAAATAATAATAAGTTTAACCAAATGTTCCAAATTTTTTTTGAATTTTCATTTACTTCTAAGGACAATGAATTCATCATTTAAAATCGATGTATTACAAACATGTTCCAGGATAACGTTTTAGTTGTCTACTATAAATATATTAATAAACTAAGGAGAGGTGGCCGAGTGGACAAGGGCTTCTACTATGCATGAGGTTGATAAAGGTCTCCGTACTCGTCATCGTATACATTGGGGTGAAATAAAAGGTCAAGAACTTCTTAAGACCCTTTAATAAGACGTGTAAAAATTTAGTTACAACATATTTGCTATCGATTTCAATCCCAGTGGGGATTATCATATGGCAGGGCGTCAGTGGTGGTAGCCGTAAAGCACGCAGATATGCAGGAGAGGTGATAAAAATGCCGTTAAACAGCATTAAAATCACGCGTGCACGTATATCAAAAATTTTCGATATACGTACACGCGCGATTTTAAGATGGGCTTCGAAATGGGTAGGCAACGAAACATACTTCGTAATTTTGTGATCAGTATTTCACCGAAACTGTTGTAATTGTAGCTGTAGGGATGAATTCCCGGGTAGGTTCGTGGAATAAAATACTGCGATGGATACTGTAGTAATATTGTGTATTCTAAACTCAATGCAAACTCTTGACATAGTGATACATAAAATGTGTGTGTGTGTGTAAAATATATCGGGCCGTTCCGTACAAAAACCAAACTCGTAAACTCGTTCTTCCTTGGTATCCGATGCCTTAACTTAACGCCTATAGTTTATACAACTAAACATACACTATATTGTAACACCCCCTTTACTTAAAAAAATTGTTTAACCAAATACACATTGAAAAAAAAAATCTTATTTTATATATTATTTAAACATAATTGAGCCTTTCAACCGGCTTCCTAATTCTTTCAGATTTCCTAACGGGTAACGGTGAATGATTGCTGTTATTTATAACATGTTCAACATTCGCACTACTACTAACAGAATCAGTTTTTACAGGCAACGGATCAGTGGGAGTATTTTGAATTGGAGGAATAAGAATGTCTGAAGTACATTTATCTCTTTGAATGCTTTCACCTACAGTCCTTATCTGATCGATATGTCTTTTAATTATTTTTCCATTATCTAGCTCTACCAAATAGTGCAAAATACCCAATACCTTATCAACTCTACCAAACAACCACTTATCTCCATTATAATTTCGAGCAGAAACTCTCACTCCTACTTCAAGTGTTCTATTGTTTTTTGTTTTTTGTAATAATTTTATTCTCTTTTTGAACTGCTTTTAGCTCTGGTTTAATTCTGTCCAGTTTTGATCTAATTTCTCGTCCAAATATTGACATGGAAGGTGATATTCCAGTGGTAATGTGTGGCATTTTTCTATATTGCATTAAGAGTAAATTTACCTTCTGAGTAATAGTCAAATTATTATTTTCATAGTACATTGCACGTAATGCTCTTTTTAAAGTTTGAACATAGCGTTCCGCTTGTCCGTTTGTAGCCGGGTGATAAGGGGCAGTAAACTTTGAAGTAATACCATATGACTTCAAAAAGTTCTGAAATTCCTCTGAGTTAAACTGTGTCCCACAATCAGTAACAAAATAATCGGGTACACCAAATCTTGCAAATATTGATAAACAATTTTCAATAGTTGCTTTTGCAGTTATATTGTTCATTACATAGATTTCGGGCCACTTAGTATATGAATCAACCAAAATCATAAAATAGTTTCCCTGAAAAGGACCGGCGAAATAGCAATGAACTCTCTGAAATGGTTCAGTTGAAGGAATCCATGGGTGATGTATTTTTGATGGATTATTTCTTATATTACAACAACATGAACAATTTAAAGTTACATCTGTAATATCTTTGTCAATCCCTGACCACCAACAATAGCTTCGTGCTAGCATTTTCATTTTAGTTGCCCCAAAATGACCTACATGTAATTCCTTTAAAATGTATTTCCTAAGTGATTGAGGAATGTACACTCTCAAACCACGCATTATGCATTCGTCTTGAAGTGAAAACTCATTTTGATCAATATTAAATCTGTACTGTGGCAAGACCACTTTTCCCGATTTCAACCCTTCTAACAATGTTGTTACTTCACTGTCATCTTTTGTATGCTCTCTCAAGTCTTTGACAGAAACTGGTAGAACATTTATTTGATTGATATTAAATACATCAGGTTTAGATTAATAAAATATTCTACCCGTTCTATGCTTGAATGTAGATAATAAAAGGATATGTAAGCTTGGAGAGATCTTTATTCAAAAGAAATTCATAGGACTATCGATTTCGATACGTCAAGTACCATCTTCGGGTCCCGCTACAAAAGATAAAAACGTACGATAAAATCAAACAAACACATCGGAATTGCCTTAATAACATACAGTCTGCTCAATTACTACTAAACATGGATCTAACACCTTCGTGGTTGGCTCTGGTTTTCTCTTTACAGTGTCGTTCGTTTCTTCCTTCAAGACTGTCAAAGAACTATAAATTAATACGAAAAATAAATATATAACAATTGAAGGGAAACGGGTTGTTGTAACTTACAATATGAATAATATTTACAGCACTCGTCGCAATAATAACAATTAAAATTGTAGTACCTCGTGTTACGTACATTCATAAAGCATTTAACCTCAACGTTGTCAACTGTCAATGTCCGCGTGTGCCATGAAGCGAGTTGCAATATGCTGCAAAGATGGTGTCTACAGTCACCATAGTGTCTAAAGTTACAAAACAACCATATCTCACAAAACAATTACAAAATACGATACGAACATGCAAAACACACGGAAAGCGTTTCGGAACGGTAGAGCAAGTCAAATACAAAACATGAATCATGATACAGGAATTTTCAATATAGTGTGAATATAGATACAGAATGTCAAATTTGAAATTGAAATTTTGAAAACTTAAAGTACAGAAACGGACTAAACGGAAAATTAGTTATCGGCCAGCGGAGGTGGCCGAGTGGATAAGGCGTATGCCTTCCACTCAGAAGTCCAGGGTTCAAGCCCAGGTTAGGCAGGGGATTTTTAAAATACTCCGTCTCCCCGATTGCCGCACAGACAAGCCACTGGCTTTGTGCACATGGCAACATCCCCAAAAAAAAAAAAAAAAAAAAAAAAAAAAAGAAAATTATTGCGGTTGTCTCATTTTTTGTGTACATAGGTGGTTACCGGGGAAATCGACTATGTTATTCAATAAGGTGCATTCGTCCTTATCTCTTTCACGTCGTTTATATATATATATGGTACATTTCCGTATAGTCCATGAGCACTGATTTTGGTAAAGCCTTAATGAGTTCCATGTTTGTGATGTTAAAATGATGTCCCTCACCGATCATGTGTTGATAGACCGCCGAGGAGCTCCTAGTGCCGTGTTCATTGTACCTGGTTCGCAAGTTTCTGCCAGACTGTCCTATGTATGTCATTCTGCAATTTGAGCAAGCTAATTCATATATTCCACTTTTATCCAGATGTGGAATTGGGTTTTTGTTGTTTAATAGTTGCTTTTCAATGCTGTTAATAGAGGGGTACGCTATGGTTATACCGTTTCGTGTGAAGGTACGGTTGATCGATCTATGTAGCGTGGGATGAAAAGTCAGTCGTCTATATGTGTTTTCTGTCCTTGGGGTGTCAAGGGGGTGGTGAGCAGTCGGTTGATGTAATGTCTAAAGGAGGCCATTTTTGTGGTATAGTGATGTTGGGATCTGTTTGGAATCACTATGTCGGTGGCGGTGGGCTTCCTATATATCGAGAATTGGAGATGTTCATCATGTCTTGTTATTGTTAGATCGAGGAAGTTTAATTGTTGTTGCGTCTCCCTTTCCATTGTGAATTTAAGTACCGACATTTGATTCATCTTTGTGAATAGCGTTGTGAGGTTTTCATCATTCCCATTCCATATGAGGAGTATGTCATCGACATATCTGCCCCAGTAACTAATATGTTTGCTTTCTAGCAATTGAAAAATTTGGTTCTCAATAGTCTCGACATAAAGGTCCGCCATTAAACCACTCAAAGGGCATCCCATTGTTAACCCATCAGGTTGGGTGTAAGTCTTGTTATTGAACTTAAAGAAATTCTGTTCCAGGCAGGTACGGAATGTATTTACGAGGTCTTCGATCTGGGATAGGGTCGGGTCCTGTCTGTTGAGAAATTTCCTTAGAGCAAGAAGGGAATCCCCCAGAAGGAATCCCACCGCCACCGACATAGTGATTCCAAACAGATCCCAACATCACTATACCACAAAAATGGCCTCCTTTAGACATTACATCAACCGACTGCTCACCACCCCCTTGACACCCCAAGACTATCAAACAGAGTACAACACCATAACAAACATAGCTCGAAACAACGGCTACAATGACACTACAATACACCACCTCTGTAGGAAACTGAGGAAGAACAACACCTTGAAAAGCATCTACCCACATACAAGGACAGAAAACACATATAGACGACTGACTTTTCATCCCACGCTACATAGATCGATCAACCGTACCTTCACACGAAACGGTATAACCATAGCGTACCCCTCTATTAACAGCATTGAAAAGCAACTATTAAACAACAAAGACCCAATTCCACATCTGGATAAAAGTGGAATATATGAATTAGCTTGCTCAAATTGCAGAATGACATACATAGGACAGTCTGGCAGAAACTTGCGAACCAGGTACAATCAACACGTCACTAGGAGCTCCTCGGCGGTCTATCAACACATGATCGGTGAGGGACATTTTAACATCACAAACATGAAACTCATTAAGGCTTTACCAAAATCAGTGCTCATGGACTATACGGAAATGTACCATATATATAAACGACGTGAAAGAGATAAGGACGAATGCACCTTATTGAATAACATAGTCGATTTCCCCGGTAACCACCTATGTACACAAAAAATGAGACAACCGCAATAATTTTCTGATAACTAATTTTCCCTTTAGTCCGTTTCTGTACTTTAAGTTTTCAAAATTTCAATTTCAAATTTGACATTCTGTATCTATATTCACACTATATTGAAAATTCCTGTATCATGATTCATGTTTTGTATTTGACTTGCTCTACCGTTCCGAAACGCTTTTCGTGTGTTTTGCATGTTCGTATCGTATTTTGTAATTGTTTTGTGAGATATGGTTGTTTTGTAACTTTAGACACTATGGTGACTGTAGACACCATCTTTGCAGCATATTGCAACTCGCTTCATGGCACACGCGGACATTGACAGTTGACAACGTTGAGGTTAAATGCTTTATGAATGTACGTAACACGAGGTACTACAATTTTAATTGTTATTATTGCGACGAGTGCTGTAAATATTATTCATATTGTAAGTTACAACAACCCGTTTCCCTTCAATTGTTATATATTTGTTTTTCGTATTAATTTATAGTTCTTTGACAGTCTTGAAGGAAGAAACGAAAGACACTGTAAAGAGAAAACCAGAGCCAACCACGAAGGTGTTAGATCCATGTTTAGTAGTAATTGAGCAGACTGTATGTTATTAAGGCAATTCCGATGTGTTTGTTTGATTTTATCGTACGTTTTTATCTTTTGTAGCGGGACCCGAAGATGGTACTTGACGTATCGAAATCGATAGTCCTATGAATTTCTTTTGAATAAAGATCTCTCCAAGCTTACATATCCTTTTATTATCTACATCAGCTTGTTCGAAACTGCCATTAGTGCTCAGAGATGTGGGTAGTAATCTTGACATGGCATCAGCATTAGAATGAGTTTTTGTATTTTTGTATCTAATATTGTAGTTAAACGCTTGTAGATAGATTGCATAATGTTGCATTCTAGCAGCTGAAAATATTGGAAAATTTTTATGAGGATTAAAAATTTGAATCAAAGCATTACAATCTGTAACTAAGGTAAACTTACTACCGTATAAATAATGGTAAAATTTTTTAACGCCAAAGATAATAGCGTAAGCTTCCCTATCAACTTGAGAATATCTTTTTTGAGTATCCGATAAAGTCTGTGAAGCAAATTGGATAGCGCGTTCACTCCCATCTGGAAATGAATGTGAAAGTACCACTCCTACTCCCACTGAGCTGCTATCAGTAGCAAGTATTAAGGGAAGTTTAGGGTTGTAGTGTGTCAGAACTTTCTCAGAGCCCATCTCTCTTTTTACATTTAGGAAAGCCTCCTCACAATTTTTGTCCCAATTCCACGACACATCTTTATGTAACAATTTATTCAGGGGATACGTAACCGAACTAAGATTTTTAAAGAATCTTCCGTAATAGTTGATTAGGCCTAAGAAAATACGTAATTCATCTGGATTCGATGGACGTGGAATATTTTGAATTGCTTCAATCTTTTTAGGGGACTTATGTATGCCCTGTTTTGAAATAATGTATCCACAATATTCTATTTGTTCAGCACGAAATGTACATTTTTCAAAATTAACTCGAACATTGTATTTATGAAATCTTTCCAAAACTTGACGCAACCTTTCAAGATGTAATTTATCGTTAGGTGCTGTAATTCTAACATCGTCAAAAAATACTGCAATTCCTTCTATACCTTGTAAAATTATTTCAATGGTCTTTTGCCAAATAGCTGGGGCAGATGCCACTCCATACATCAAACGTGTAGGTCTTAATAAACCTTTTATAGTATTTAAAGTCAGTAATTCTCTATCTTCAGGATGCAATTCGAGATGTAAATAGGCTTGTGTAATGTCTAATTTTGAAAACTTTTCTCCCCCTGCCATATTCGCAAATAACTCGTCAATGCTTGGAAGTGGGTAGTCATCTACAACTAAGTTTGGATTAAGCGTTGGCTTATAATCCCCACAAATACGAATTTGACCATTGGACTTGACTACTGGCACAATAGCACTAGCCCATTGACTTGCATTAACTGGCTCTAAAATGCCTTGTTTAATCAACGAGTCTAACTCGTCCTTAACTCGATCATGTATAGCAAAAGGTATAGGCCTACTTTTAGCAAATACTGGTATAAAACTATCTTTCAATTGTAAATGCCCCTGAATGTCTTTGATTTTGCCTGCAATATTTTGGAATAATGGTTTGTATTGTACTAGAATTTCGTGCAAAGTTGAATTTGTATGTGTATAATTTGCAATGTCTACTGTATTTATCTGAAATATTTTACCCAGATCTAAATTTAATTTACGAATCCACTCTCTTCCAAATAATGGAGCATTACTAGAATGTATAACATACAAATTTAATTGGTAGTTGGTATGTTGATAAGTTACATTAACTATTGCATAACCTAGAACTTTTAAAGGATTATCCCCGTATCCAATCAATTTAATACTACTAGGAATTATTTTTAGATTTGGAAAATGTAGGTGAAAGTCATTCTTACTCATTACTGTAACAGCTGCTCCACTATCAAATTCAAATGTGATTCTCACTCCTTCGACCGCGATGGTACAGAAAAATTTCTTACGTAATACTGATCCCTTGTCTGTAGAAACCTGGTACATTTCAGCAACATCATCATACTTTTCAGTAAGGTTGTCTGTTACTTCGATATCTGAAACCACATTACAATAATTATTATTAGTTCTATTTTTTCTTTTGAAGCAAACTCTTTCTACATGACCTTTTTGTTTACAATAGTTACAGAAAGAAGTCTTGTAGTTACATTCGTAGGCAAGGTGTTTTGGGTCCCCGCAACGAAAACATTGTCGATACTGACTGGTATTCTTCGCACTTGTCGACGCCATATTTTCGTTTCTTGGTCTAGTTTTTCCTTTCCAGCCTATCGCATTCACCTCTGTAGATGTGGCACTTGACATCACGTTCATTTGTAATTCCGTGGCTTCGAACGCTTTGGCGACTTCACGTACTTCGTCCAACTTTATGTCTCCTTTTTCCAGAAATTTCCTTCGTAGCGAAGATGATAAACATTTCTCGATCACCTGGTCGCGTATTTGATCATCCAAGTCGGTGTAATTACAGTTTTTGCCTTGTTCTTTCAATTTTGTAATAAATTGCTCTATTGTTTCCCCTTGCATCTGTTTAAAACTTCTAAATATATATCGTTCATAGACGGTGTTCGATTTTGGTGCGAAATAGTCATCGAGAGCCTTCATTGTAACCTTGTATTGATCGGTAGATGTAATATCTTCGGAAGCAGGAAGCGTAAAGAAAATATCTTGGAGTTCATGGCCAGCACAATGTAGAAGTAAATTGTTCAGTCTTGTATTATCAGTAATACCCTTTGCACTTACGAATATTTCAAAGCTTCTCTTCCATTTTTTCCATTTTAGGCCTAATGACGCACTATCTTCGTTGCAATTGAATGCCGTAATTGCCAAATTATCCATTTTATTACGTCCGTCACCTCAGAACGCCACTTTTCGCAAATTGACTTGAAACTTTCCAAATAATTAGTACCCAATTAGTACCAATTGGTACCACCAACCACGGAATTGGTACCTCAAGGGAACCCCCTTAATTTATGAGTAGTTCTTTTAAACGTCACCTCAAAACGCCACTTGTCGTAAAATAACTCGAATCAATTTGAACTTTTGCAAGGATTTAGTACCCAATTAGTACCATCAGAAAACACTAATTTCCAAATTAGTACCTCAAAGGAACCCTCCGATATCGGGGGGCAAAGATAGCGCGCGTCACCTCAGAACGCCACTTGTCGAAAAACAAGTCGAATCTATTCTAGCTTTTGTAGGGAATTAGTACCCAATTAGTACCCACAGAAAACACCAACAACCAAATTGGTACCTCAAAGGAACCCCCGTAAATCACGGGTAGTTCTTTCGAGCGTCACCTCAGAACGCCACTTGTCGTAAAACAACTGGAATCACTTTGAACTTTTGCAAGAATTTAGTACCCAATTGGTACCCTCAGAAAACACTAACCCTCAAATTAGTACCTCAAAGGAACTCCCTGATATCGAGGGGCAAAGATAGCGCGCGTTACCTCAGAACGCCACTTGTCGAAAAACAAGTCGAATCTATTCTAGCTTTTGTAGGGAATTAGTACCCAATTAGTACCCACAGAAAACACCAACAACCAAATTGGTACCTCAAAGGAACCCCCGTAAATCACGGGTAGTTCTTTCGAGCGTCACCTCAGAACGCCACTTGTCGTAAAACAACTCGAATCACTTTGAACTTTTGCAAGGATTTAGTACCCAATTGGTACCCTCAGAAAAGACTAACCCCGAAATTAGTACCCCAAAGTAACTCCCTGATATCGAGGGCCAAAAACAGTGCGCGTCACCTCAGAACGCCGCTTATCAAAAATTAAAACGAATCTATTCTAACTTTTGTGAGCATTTAGTATATGACTTTTCTATGGGAGTTGCAACGTGCAATTGCACTTGAGATAATGAAATAATATTCGTTAACCCGGTGACCAAATTCCGATAACATTTTCCACATTTATACCTTTGGAATACGATCGTTAGAAGTTGCCTTACTGGTATACTTTACATAAACTCCCCTTTACAAGTGGTTGAAATTTTAACTTAGTTGGAAAAGCTAGAATACTAATCATTGACATGCAAAGTAGTAAAATATTTCAAATTGGGGATATTTCAAAGATATTGAAAGTGAATAGTAGGACTTATCAAATTCAGTCCATATTGGATTACTCCAACAAAAGTTCAGGACATTATGTTGCACACGTTTGTCGTCCAAGTGGCCGATTTGAAACTTATGACGACCTCAAAAGATTTGTTACAATAACAACGCAGAACATAATGCCACATATTATATTTTATATCTTACAATAAAATACAATTTATATATATTTAATATTTTTTGTGTAGTATCTATTTATGCTTGTCAATTTATTTTTGTATTAAATAGAAGTTGAGAACTAAGTAGTATTATTGTGTATCCTTTTCCATTGTTTGTTATAGAAAGTGAATTTTAATATCCTTTAAAAGTTAGAACATTTGGAATCCAGATTTAGAATAAAAATACTACGACTCTAATTTGTTTGTGACGCCACAAGCTATCTGTAAAAAAATTAAATTATTACGTATGAAACACGATTCTGAATAACCAGAAACATCGGTTAATAGATTTTGCCAGCCTGGTATTAATTTTGGTGACGATGATTCTCAATTGAAAATATACAATTACTTAACAAAAGAAGTGGTGTTCCGGGGTATTCAGAAGTGGGTAAGTATTTATAAATAGGTGAATAATGCATGTCAATAAAAAAATAGGTTTGTCAAATCAGACGTAATTCCAATTTTTGTTTAAATAAAAGTTTCCACAAAAAAAAGTAACCGCTTAGACAAATATATTTTCTTGATTTTTTTGGTAGACATTTGGAGGTTGGTATTTTCTGTGGATGACAATTGGGTGCTAAACCCTTACAAAAGTTGAAAGTGATTCGTGTTGTTTTCTGAGTAGTGGAGCTCTGAGGTAACGCGCGCCGGTTTTACCCCCGATTGGTGTGTTCTTTTGAGGTACCAATTTGGGGGTTGGTGTTTTCTGTGGGTACTAATTGGGTACCTACTAATTCCCTACAAAAGCTAGAATAGATTCGACCTGTTTTTCGACAAGTGGAGTGCTGAGGTGACGCGCGCTTTCTTTGTCATCGATATCGGGGGTGTTCCTTTGAGGTACTAATTTAGGGGATAGTTCTTTCTGAGGGTACCAATTGGGTACTAAATCCTTGCAAAAGTTCAAAGTGATTCGAGTTGTTGTACGACAAGTGGCGTTCTGAGGTGACGCTCGAAAGAACTACCTGTGATTTACGGGGGTTCCTTTGAGGTACCAATTTGGTTGTTGGTGTTTTCTGTGGGTACTAATTGGGTACTAATTCCCTACAAAAGCTAGAATAGATTTGACTTGTTTTTCGACAAGTGGCGTTCTGAGACGACGGGCGCTATCTTTACCCCTCGATATCAGGGAGTTCCTTTGAGGTACTAATTTTAGGGTTAGTGTTTTCTGAGGGTACCAATTGGGTACTAAATTCTTGCAAAAGTTCAAAGTGATTCCAGTTGTTTTACGACAAGTGGCGTTCTGAGGTGACGCTCGAAAGAACTACCCGTGATTTACGGGGGTTCCTTTGAGGTACCAATTTGGTTGTTGGTGTTTTCTGTGGGTACTAATTGGGTACTAATTCCCTACAAAAGCTAGAATAGATTTGACTTGTTTTTCGACAAGTGGCGTTCTGAGACGACGGGCGCTATCTTTGCCCCTCGATATCAGGGAGTTCCTTTGAGGTACTAATTTTAGGGTTAGTGTTTTCTGAGGGTACCAATTGGGTACTAAATTCTTGCAAAAGTTCAAAGTGATTCCAGTTGTTTTACGACAAGTGGCGTTCTGAGGTGACGCTCGAAAGAACTACCCGTGATTTACGGGGGTTCCTTTGAGGTACCAATTTGGTTGTTGGTGTTTTCTGTGGGTACTAATTGGGTACTAATTCCCTACAAAAGCTAGAATAGATTCGCCTCTTTTTTCGACAAGTGGCGTTCTGAGGTGACGCGCGCTATCTTTGCCCCCCGATATCGGAGGGTTCCTTTGAGGTACTAATTTGGAAATTAGTGTTTTCTGAGGGTACTAATTGAGTACTAAATCCTTGCAAAAGTTCAAATTGATTCGAGTTATTTTACGACAAGTGGCGTTTTGAGGTGACGTTTAAAAGAACTACTCATAAATTAAGGGGGTTCCCTTGAGGTACCAATTCCGCGGTTGGTGGTACCAATTGGTACTAATTGGGTACTAATTATTTGGAAAGTTGCAAGTCAATTTGCGAAAAGTGGCGTTCTGAGGTGACGGACGTCATTTTATTGCCTTTCCTCGTCGCCACTGTTGTAATTGTAGCTGTAGGGATGAATTCCCGGGTAGGTTCGTGGAATAAAATACTGCGATGGATACTGTAGTAATATTGTGTATTCTAAACTCAATGCAAAGTCTTGACATAGTGATACATAAAATGTGTGTGTGTAAAATATATCGGGCCGTTCCGTACAAAAACCAAATTCGTAAACTCGTTCTTCCTTGGTATCCGATGCCTTAACTTAACTCCTATAGTTTATACAACTAAACATACACTATATTGTAACAGAAACAATTAGGTATTTCCATTCAAATTATATGTTAAACTGAACTTGAAACCTTTTCCGATAATACAAAAAATATACGGCTCAATTCTGTATGTGACGAATTCTATGAATATCGGCGTTTTTTTGTCGTTTGATGCAGCTGTTATGATATTGCCCGTAGCAGTTTACACATACACATGTTGCACTCTATTTTGTGACAGCATCATAATTTATCACATTGAATTTAAGTTTTATCAGGAGCTTCAAGAGTAACTACTTCTCCTTCCGCCATCTTAAATAACGCATTCCCATATTTGAAATTTAGGTTTAAGACAATCCCGAAGCGTTTATGATGAATACAATTTTTTGTAAAATTAATGCCATATTTCGCATTATTGCCCAATTTTCTTACGGATACGGTATAAACAGGATGTCGCACTTTTTTCCCAAAAACTGAGCAAAAAGTTTCATATTGACTTATTCGGTTTCTTTAGTACATACGCAAAAAAATATAGCCGTTTGAAATTATAGCATAACTTATACTTATAACTTATACTTATTACTTATTATACAGGGTGAGTTATTAGTATCCCGGCGGTCGATAGCAACTAAATCGTTAGAGAAAGAAAAAATGTTTAAGACCAAAGTTGTTTCTAAAACGTAAAATTATTTTCATTTATACAGGATGTTACATTTAGGCGTGACGTAAAGTTTGTGAAGTTTTTTAAATGGAACGCCCTGTATATTTTATTATTGTATGAATACTAATAAATTTGGGTATCCAACGTTATAGGTTGCTAAGTCTCAGCCTTAACAGTACCTGAGATATTCAATTATTTCTCCAAAATATGCCCGTTGCACGATCTTCTTTAAAACTTTCTAAAAATTTCATTTTTGCAGATTTTGCTTTTATACTATGTCAGACAATAGTCAAAGGTAGTAGGTAGATGATAGTTAAAAAAGATATTAGATTCACTATACAAGGAGTTCATAAAACTTAGTAAATTTTGATGTTTTCACGTCGCTTTTCCTTGAGTTTTTTTAAATGGAACACCCTACATTTTATGTACTAGTTGAATTGCCCTTCAAGCTCCCTTTAATTTATGTCGAATAATTTATGTCAAATTTTAGTAGTTTTCGTGATATTTACAATTTAAAGAAAAATGTGTAATATTATGTATCTACATATGCCATCTACATATGTCTCTTAGTTGTAAATCAGTAATAGTATATCCACATATAATTTAAGAAAAAAAAACTTTAATACTATTAGCGTTTATTAAAAAATAAAAAAATGTGTAACATTATGTATCTACATATGCCATTATTTCCTTCTTCTTTCTTTTTTGTGTGTCTCTTAGTTGTAAATCAGTAATAGTATATCCACATATAATGTAAGAAAAAAAACTTTAATACTATATAAATCCCTTTTTACTTAGTAACCTATTTGAAGCAAATTCAGAAACAAACTATAAACTCTTAATAAACATTGCACAACAAGTAACTATTATTTTAATTAAAATTTGGAAGTTGTTCAAAAAAACGCCCCTTTTCTCTTCTGCAAGCATTAACGCGCTGTATAAAAGATCTTAAGATATTTCTTATGATGTACCTCTTATTTACTCTAAGGTTGTCAAAACCATTGGTAATAGGAAATTTCATGTCTTCTGGGGTAGTAGGAGCTGATTGGTATACCAGCTCCGTCACATATCCCCATAAAAATAAATCGAGTTTGTTGAGGTCTGGGGACCTTGGTGGCCACAATGTAGGACTCTTCTTCTCTCTTTGGTCACCTTTTTAGTTCTGGTTTTGTGCTGGTAATTAATATTACCTGTTTCTTCAAATTGCAACCCTGTTGATAACACTTGGCTGGGGATGCCGTCTACCCGGATATCGCTGTTCCTACATTCTGGATGCTACTAATGTATTTCTGTCGGCTTCGCGATAGATGTAGATGATGTTAATTACTTCTTCTTTGCTAAAGTTATTACTCATCGTTCAGAAAAAGTTAAATATTGTTACTAATTTTGACAGCAATAACTTATTGAGTGTCGTTAGTTCTCAATTGTTTGCTTCTATGATTAATTTAAGCAATTTAATGCAGCATTACTGATTTACAAATGAGAGACAAACAAAAAAATAGCAAATAATAATGGAATTATTAGATAATATTACACATTTTTCTTTAAATTGTAAATATCACGAAAACTACTACAATTGGACATATGGCATACTTAACATAAACTATAGGGAACTCGGGGGGAAATTCAACTAGCACATAATATACAGGCTGTTCCATTTAAAAAAGTCAAGGAAAAGCCAATTGAAAAACATCAACATTTACTAAGTTTTATGAACAGCCTGTATAGTGAATCTAATATCTTTTGATACTGTCATCTATCCACTGGCTTTGACTGTTGTCTGACATAGTTTATCGGCAAAATCTGCAAAAATGTCGTTTTTACAAAGTTTTAAAGAAGGTCCTGCAACGGGCATATTTTGGGGAAATAATTGAGTATCTCAGGAATTATTAACGCTGACAGTTAGCAACCTATACGGTTGGATAAACAAATTTATTAGTATTGATATAACCATAAAATATACACGGCGTTCCATTAAAAAAATGTACATATTTTCCGTCACGCCTAAATGCAACTAATGCAAATAATTTTACATTATGGAAACTGGTGAGTCAAACAAGTTTTGTGTTATTCATTTTTTTCTTTCTCTAACGATTTAGTAGCTGTCGACCGCCGGGATACTAATAACTCACCCTGTATAACTTAATTAATAAATTTTTTTTAGTATATTCTAAGCCTTTTTCAATGATTTTGGAAATGAGCCGCCATTTCGACAAAATAGTTAATTAATAAATTAAAGTAGAGGAAATTTTGAATAATTTATGCCTATAACATTTTTTGGTAAAATTAATAGTTTGCCTTCAAGAGCAAATTCTATTTGATCGAGATCGGTCGCATCTGCATTGATATGAAATTACATAGTAGCCAGGATTTTGACAGCTATTTTTTGTGTTGTCACATTCGAAAACAGCTGATCTCATCAGAGGTTGGAAAACCACTATGGAACGTGCCGCTGTAGTGCGCAAAATTATAAAATACAAATTTCAAATAAAATAAGAGCACCAATTTGATTGTTTGTTGATAAGAAATATCAACCCGTCTTTATATCTAATTCTAAAAATGATACATTGAGAAAATTATAAATAAAGTATAGCGATGAGTGTAGTTTTATTTTAGTATGTTGGTAGGGATGTGTCATGAACAAGTATAAATCTGTCAGAATTTGAATTACCGTTTTAAGGTGCGTTTTCATTAGTGATAATGGCAGTGGTAGCAGACGCCGTTATAGTATTTCCAATAGAAAATTGCTAGTGACTCATGTTTATGTACATGCAAACTAATATGTGTCATTATCACGATATGTAAGAAATAGTATAATTTCGTATTCCAGCACCGCCATTAGCTACCATTACCTACCAATCGGAACGCACCTTTCGTCAAAGTGGTACCAACCTAGCATTTACTATACAGAAATCATCTATTTTTTTTAAATAGGTATTTCTTAAAAAGCAACACAATACACGTTGATGTCGCTCCTGCCAAAAACTAGATAGCGCGACTCGCTCATATGCGTCGGTGACGCGCCGTATCACCGCTTGTCGCGCTATTCCGTACTTTCGGCATTTGTGACATAAATAACTATTATTCTAATAACGTAGTGTAGGTAGTGTCAAATGCTGATGCTTTGACAATACCTACGATTTATCTCTATAGAATAGATTCTCATGCAGCTAAACTATTAATTTTATATATTGTATGATAAAGTCATGTGCCTGGCCACATCAGATTATTTTACATAGAATGAGAAACAAATATCTGAAAACTCTCTTATGTATTTTGTAACTTCTTTCATTTGTTTATTTAATTTATTTTCAATATTTTGGACGTTTTACTTACACTTATTTACTTTTCATATTGTTGTGGGTATTCGTGTTCTTTCTTCGTTTTTGCACTGTCTGATATGTATTTTACTGTTTATTTATTAATATTTCAAGGGGCTATAGCTTCTTAAGGATTTCAAAAACCAAATAAGATCACATGAAAAGTTGTACTCAGAATGACATGTTCTAATTTCTAATTTTTGTCGGGAAACAGTGAGGCACACTGTATTATAACCAAAAACAAACTAGAAGGGTAAGACGATTACAGTAAAATCACATTATTAAGTCTTTGTGTCGATTACTATATGGTAATGATGTTATCTTTCCATTTACGTACAAACTGCGCCAAATGTCCCAAAATGTACCTATATCCTTAGCAATTTTATAACGTTAAGGCTTCACAATCGTAGCGCCTTACCGCAAAATTCCGGAAAATGGATCGATTTACATTCGTTCCAACCATCCTCGCGAATATTAGGTTCTGTAATACCTGATTTTGCACTTTAGCTAAACTGGGTAATCCTGTTGATGAGGGCTCGTTTTCTTCGGATGGGGAGCGCCTGTTTCTGAAAAAGAATCGTCCGTTTTATTATCTTGGGGTTTTACCTAGCCAGCTTTGTCTCATCATCGAAATCGATATTTGAATCATTGGATAATTAAAATGAGCTGTGGCATCGTTGGAAAATTTATAAAACCTAGGGGATCATTTAAGTTATGACTACTCTGCATAGAGTGTTGAAATCACTTAGCAAGCTAGCGAACAATCCATTTCAAGAAAGGTGTCATAAGATCAAGACGCGATGCGCATGCTTGGCCTACTCAATTGATTCTAACAATTGCATCTAACAACGATATACCGGATGATTCAATTTTGATCCTCACCATGGGAATCTCGCTTATTAGTGGAGATAGAGCCTATGTTTAAAATGGCAAAGTTTCGTATTTTTGTCGTAATCAATTATCTGAAAAGAAATTTAAGGTATCATTTTTCATTTTGAAGATATCCACAAAAAACTGAAATGTTAAGATATCGTTTTTAATTTTTTATTCATAACCAACCAACCAAACATTTGAAACAAAAACATTCTACAGGTACTTTTTAACAAGGAATCCAGTGTCATTTTTTAATTTGAAATAACATCAAAGATGGCGGCGTAACCATGGTCAACTTTTGGTTTTGTTATGGGGTTGAATTTTGGCATTTGCGATAGTCGTGTTTTTCTCATTTCCGCAAGGTATAACATGCTATTTTTTTAAAAATAATGGTGTAATAATCAAAAAACGTTCAGGCATCCAACTGGAGCTTGGTTACAGACCGCCGCGCCGGAGTCGTTGCTAAGCAACGCTAACAAAATGCACTTGGATCAAGCGGCGCCCTCAGCGTTAACATTTAACCAAATAAACCGTAATTGTGGTTGAGTGTGAATGTAAAATGCCGTTTAGCAATAACGAAAGGCGTGATATAAATAAGAGTTTAATTGAATTTTGGCATTTTCCGATAGTCGTGTCTTTTCTGATTTTCGAAATGTATAACATGGTTTAATAATAAAAACACGTTCTTCTTTTTCCTGTTGTTTGTCGTGCTTATCAAGTAACCAACTGCAGCATGGTTACAGACCGCCGGCGCCGGACTGACCAAGAGTGCTTTGGATTAAAAACGTTCAGATTGTAAAAGAAGCAAGTTTATACAACATAAAGATTATTTTTTAACTAATTGTTCAAATTGGCCGCTATTTTCTTGAAGGCATAAAAGTGTGCCCGCAGATCGTCGATATTTCTGCGAGTATCGTGATAAATTTCGTCGTTCACAGTTCCCCAAAGAAAACAGTCCAGAGGACTTATATCATAGGGGATCCACCACTCCACCATTACCAATCCAGCGATTTGTAAATTGTTGATTTAAATAATTACGTACAATTGCAAAGTTTGACTTGTGTGGGGTTTGTACGGTTTCAATTTCTTTGTTCGTAATGGTCTGCAAACACGTGTTTGCGGCAATCCAAATTAAGGGCTACATTCCGCTTAGAAATCCGAGGATCGTCATTTATCTAAAGACCAGTTGAAGCATTGCAAATTATGGTAATTTAACGTTTACCATTTCTAAAATACCTCCTTGACCAGTTTCAATATTTACATGAGGATTATAAAAATTGCAGGGTCTACTAAACGATCCATGGTCCGCTAAATTTCCGTCCAATGTTAGGCATATTGTACGATGCGACATATCTAAGAGAACACTAATGAACCCCTATTATATCACGCTTTTCGTTATTGGTAAACGGCATTTTACATCCACAATCAACCACAATTAAGGTTTATTTGGCTAAATGGCAAACCTAACGCTGAGGGCGCTGCTTGATCCAAATGCATTTTGTTGGCGTTGCTTGGCAACTGCTCCGGCGGTCTGTAACCAACCTCCAGTTGTATACCTGAAGGTATTTTGAATATTACACCATTATTTTAAAAAATAATGGTAACATGTTATACATTTCGGAAATGAGAAAAAACACGACTATCGGAAAATGCCAAAATTTAACATGGCGCCCATAATAAAAACAAAAGTTGGCCATGGTAACGCCATTTTTGATGTTATTTCAAATTAAAAAATGACACTGGATTCCTTGTTAAAAAGTACCTGTAGAATGTTTTTGTTTCAAATGTCTAGCTACATTTGGTTTTGAATAAAAAATTAAAAACGATGTCTTAACATTTCAGTTTTTTGTGTACATCTTCATAATGAAAAATGATAGCTTAAATTTCTTTTCAGATAATTGATTTGCACAAAAATACAAAACTTTGCCAAATTTAAACATAGGCTCTATCTCCACTAATAAGCGAGATCCCCATGGTAAGGTTCGAAATTGAATCACCCGGTACATCATTCATTTATTTTTTTATATATTTTTACATATGCTTGTCTGTGCGCCAGTCCGGACAGGCGAAAAATCCCTGCCTAACCTAAGATTGAACCCTCTACTTCATAGTAGAAATTGGGGTGAAATAAAAATTCAATAATTTCTTAAGGCCCTTTAATAAAACTTGTAGAAATTTAGTTACAACTTATTTGCTATCGATTTCGATCCCTGTGGGGATCATCATCTGGCAGGGCGTCAGTGTTGGTAGGCGTAAAGTACGCAGATATGCAGGAGCCGTGATAAAAATTTCGTTAAACAGCATTAAGAATGGCTTCGAAATAAGTAGATAACCAAATATACTTCATAATTTTGTGATCAGTATTTTACCGAAATGGTTAGGTATTTCCATTCAAATTATACGTTAAACTGACCTTGAAACCTTTGCCGATAATATTTGCCAAAAAATATCAGGCTCAAATTTGTCAAGTGTAGGTGGCGAATTCTGTGAATAACGGTGTTGTTTTGTTGAATGCAAGAAGACTACGAGATAGCCACCAACAATCTTAAAATCTGGCACCTAGACTCCACAGAATTAAGCCGGATGATTTTTGTATTATCGGCAACGGTTTCAAGTTCTGTTTAACATATAATGGAAATACATAGTTGTTTCGGTGAAATACCGATCACAAAATTATGAAGTTTGTTTGGTTGTCTACTCATTTGGAAGCCCACCTTAAAATCGGGCGTGCACGTATATCGAAAATTTTTGATATATGTACGTGCCGCGCGATTTTAATGCTGTTTAACGACATTTTTATCACCTCTCCTGCATATCTGCTTACTTTACGCCTACCAACACTGACGCCCTACCAGATGATGATCCCCACAGGGATTGAAATTGATAGCACTGACTCTGGTGTATATAGAAAAACATAAAATAAATAATAATGTCACTGTACTTAACATTAATTAATAACCAATATGTTCTTACACTTTAAATTCCTAAATTGCCCAACCTGGCGTCCGCCATTACGCTGCTAACTTCACAACAGTCGTCTTAATTTATGTTGGAATAAATTAGATGTTGCTCTGTTGCTATGCTCCGCCATCCCTTTTGCAAACTTCTTTCCAGTTTGACCTACATTTTTAAAATTTTTGCTCGCCATATTTAATCCGCTATTTTGAATTTTGAAAACCTAATGATTTTTGAAATTATAAATCTTCATGTATTAAAGGAAACAAGTTTCATGCAAATCCAACTTATATTACACTTTTGTTCGCCATAATGGGTCCGCCGTTTTCATTTTTGAAAATCTGACATAAGATTTGCATTCCAGGCTCCTCAATTGTCAAATAAGTTTCATAATAACCCGCTTTTTCAAAAACATTTTGCCGCCCTTTTAAATCTGTTTGTTAGTTTCAAAACAATGTTGAACATAAGACTGTTTAATGGAAATGTGTTGTAACAAGCTTCGTCGGATTGGAGCTCTGGTTAAACAGTAAAATATTCTCTGACATTTTTCCCTGTAGAAGGTAGCTTGTATAAGACTTTGGGTTCCTTAACCACAGATATTACGACCCAAGCACATAAAATAAATACGACAATAAAAGAAGTACTAAGACAGATCGAAAAAAGCCCAAAGGGAGAAAAGAAATATAAGCGAATACCACCCGATATTTGTAGACTACTGAATAAGAGGAGGACATTGAAAAGAACGGGGAAACAAAAGATCGAATACACAGAAATTTCAAAATTAATAAGAATGAAATGGAAAGAATGGTCACAAAATAAAAAGATAGGCGACTTAGAGCGTGCCCTGGAACGCGGAGGAAGTATAAAGCAATGTATGAGAAATCAAAAGCTTGGATAGAGCAAGATAATTGCTATGAAGGACAAGAGCGGGACAACTAAAAACGAAAATATAGATAATAAACATAATAACTGATTTCTACAATACATTATACAATAAGACTGGAAAGAGAGAAGGCAGCAAAGAAGTGGAGACAAGTATTAGACAAGAACCAGCGGATGGAAGCGGTTTGACAGGTTGCGGTATAACGGCGGAAGAAATAAGTACTGTAATATCTAAATTAAAGGAAGGGAAGACGGGAGGCATAGACGGAATAAGGAACGAGGAAATTAAAGCAGGAGGTTGTCACGTAATAATGCTACTTACTGAAATTTTCAACAACTGCCTAAAACAAAAAATTATACCAAGGGAATGGCTAGTAGCAAACCTCGCGCTGCTCTATAAGAAAGGTGATAGACAGCAGATAGCGAACTACAGACCAATAAGCCTGCTTCCAGTGTTGTACAAGATATTTATGTCAATAATCACGCGTAGAGTAGAACAATACTTACCATCTGCCGAGGATCAAACAGGATTCAAGAAAAACTTGTCTACATTGGACAATATTTTAGTACTGCAACAATTATTAAAAAAATCAAACGATTATGCCTTTCCTATAGTACTACTATTCATAGACTTTGAGAAGGCGTTTGATAGTATAAAAACGGAGGCAATTTTTCGGGTTTTGGAGAACTCTGGCATGGACAAGACGTACATCGAAATATTTAAATATATATACAAAAACTCAAAGTTAAACATAGAACTAAACAACATCAGCAAATCAATAGACTTGGGAAATGGGCTGAAGCAGGGAGATGTGGCATCTGCAAAATTGTTCAATGCTGTGCTGGAGACTATGTTCGTCGAAGAAGAGTGGGACGGAATGGGAATCCGGGTGAACGGGCAATGGCTGAACAGACTCAAGTTTGCAGATCACATAGTACTCATCGGAAAAAACACAACAGATATAAAAATAATGTTGAAAACACTAATAGAAAGAGGAAAGGAAAATGGATTGGAAGTGAATCAAGACAAAACAAAGACAATGTACATCAATTGCAGACAGGAAGAGACAATAGCCACAAATGGGAAAGAAATCGAAAGGGTAGAACATTTCATATACCTCGGACAAAAAATTACAACCAACAACCAAGGAGAAGAGATAACAAGGAGGATGGCAATAGGGTGGCAGATGTTTAACAAGTATAAAAATTTATGGAAATCAAAAATAGAAATGGAGAAAAGAAAAAACTATGGACAATGTGTATAGTTCCTGCCATGATATATGGGTGCGAGACCTGGACACTAACATACAAAATAATGAAAAAAATTAGAGTAACCGCGAGGGCAATGCATAGAGCTATGATTGGAATAACAAGGAAGGACAGAAAAACAAAAGAATGGATAAGAGAAGAATCACAGATAGAGGACATTGGCAAAGTAATAATTGAACGAAAATGGAATTGGGCCGGACATATTATGAGAGTGAAAGACAACAGATGGACTAAAAGGATTATCGAATGGTACCCAAGGGATAGGAAGAGGAAGAAAGGAAGACCAACTGCCAGCTGGGAGGACGAGTTTAAAAGATGTTGCGGAGGAGTAACCTGGCATAGAGTAACTTGGGACCGAACCGAATGGGCAAGAATGAAGGACGTCTACAAAAACGTATGGGTTTATACAGACTAGGAACCCACAAAATGAAAGTATTTAAAGAACAAGTCACAGAAAAGTCTAACTCTGTTAAACTCATTAATAGTATATTACATTACAAGAGCTGTAACTAGCATATTACGTGCGAGTGGAAAGTTAACATACGAGCCGCGAAGCGGCGAGTTTTGTTATTTTTCACGAGCACGTTATATGCGTGTACAGCTCGAGTATTGTACATAGTTTTACCTACGACCGACAATTTCAATAAATTGTATCAAAAATGTCAAATAAATAAAGGTAAGGATATTTGACGGGTGACAATATTTGACGGTATTCGCGCGACCTCTATTGCAACTACGGAGAACTTTGTCTGAAGTGTCGGCCAAAAATTCCAATACAAATTCAACAAAAATGTTCACGAATATGCAATATATGTTACAGCTCGACTATTGCACTTACCTACGACCGAAAATTTCAATAAATATAAATAGTATCAAAAATGACAAATAATTAATCAAAATATTCGCGCGACATCTGTCATTATGACATTAGGTCGTGCGTAAAAAACACAAACGCACAGCCAAACGCACACGTATGTTATAAGCGATATACGAGCGAAGCACTCCGTGACGTAAGTGACGTTTACACATACGGTCGTAGGTAATAGTATATTACATTACAAGAGCTGTAACTAGCATATTACGTGCGAGTGGAAAGTTAACATACGAGCCGCGAAGCGGCGAGTTTTGTTATTTTTCACGAGCACGTTATATGCGTGTACAGCTCGAGTATTGTACATAGTTTTACCTACGACCGACAATTTCAATAAATTGTATCAAAAATGTCAAATAAATAAAGGTAAGGATATTTGACGGGTGACAATATTTGACGGCATTCGCGCGACATCTATTGCAACTACGGAGAACTTTGTCTGAAGTGTCGGCCAAAAATTCCAATACAAATTCAACATAAATGTTCACGAATATGCAATATATGTTACAGCTCGACTATTGCACTTACCTACGACCGAAAATTTCAATAAATATAAATAGTATCAAAAATGACAAATAATTAATCAAAATATTCGCGCGACATCTGTCATTATGACATTAGGTCGTGCGTAAAAAATACAAACGCACAGCCAAACGCACACGTATGTTATAAGCGATATACGAGCGAAGCACTCCGTGACGTAAGTGACGTTTACACATACGGTCGTAGGTAAAATTATTAAAAACGTTGACTCCCACAATACAATATTGTATTAAATTATAGAATTAATTAATTATATATATATAATATATATATATATATATATAAATGAAATTTTGCATTATGTTTATGTTAGATGATATTGTGTTGCAGAATGAAAAAGCATACGAACTCAAACCCTTTAAGGGAGCGCCACGGCAACCGCCGAAATTGTTGCTTCTACACGACAGAAGGAGGAATTATTGAAATTTATTTAGAATTTATGTTCAGTGATATTAAGTTGTTGAGTGTACCTTTTAATTTGTATTTGTGTAGAAAGTAACAATAAATGGCTATTATTATTATTATTATTATTATAACACAAAAATAAAATCCGGGATAAACTTAAATTTAGGATAAATTTAGTTACAACTTATTTGCTATCGATTTCGATCCCTGTTGGGATCATCATCTGGCAGGGCGTCAGTGTTGGTAGGCGTAAAGTACGCAGATATGCAGGAGACGTGATAAAAATTTCGTTAAACAGCATTAAGAATGGCTTCGAAATAAGTAGATAACCAAATATACTTCATAATTTTGTGATCAGTATTTTACCGAAATGGTTAGGTATTTCCATTCAAATTATACGTTAAACTGACCTTGAAACCTTTGCCGATAATATTTGCCAAAAAACATCAAGCTCAAATCTGTCAAGTGTAGGTGGCGAATTCTGTGAATAACGGCGTTGTTTTGTTGAATGCAAGAAGACTACGAGATAGCCACCAACAATCTTAAAATCCGCCACCTAGACTCCACAGAATTAAACCGGATGATTTTTGTATTATCGGCAACGGTTTCAAGTTCTGTTTAACATATAATTTGAATGGAAATACATAGTCGTTTCGGTGAAATACTGATCACAAAATTATGAAGTTTGTTTGGTTGTCTACTCATTTCGAAGCCCACCTTAAAATCGGGCGTGCACGTATATCGAAAATTTTTGATATATGTACGTGCCGCGCGATTTTAATGCTGTTTAACGACATTTTTATCACCTCTCCTGCATATCTGCTTACTTTACGCCTGCCAACCCTGACGCCCTACCAGATTATGATCCCCACAGGGATTGAAATCGATAGCACTGACTCTGGTGTGTATAGAAAAACATAAAATAAATAATAATGTCACTGTACTTAGCGATAAATTAACATTAATTAATAACCCCATATGTTCTTACACTTTAAATTCCTAAATTGCCCAACCTGGCGTCCGCCATTACGCTGCTAACTTCACAACAGTCGTCTTAATTTATGTTGGAATAAGTTAGATGTTGCTCTGTTGCTATGCTCCGCCATCCCTTTTGCAAACTTCTTTCCGGTTTGACCTACATTTTTAAAATTTTTGCTCGCCATATTTAATCCGCTATTTTGAATTTTGAAAACCTATTGTTTTTAGAAATTATAAATCTTCATGTATTAAAGGAAACAAGTTTCATGCAAATCCAACTTATATTACACTTTTGTTCGCCATAATGGGTCAGCCGTTTTCATTTTTGAAAATCTGACATAAGATTTGCATTCCAGGCTCCTCAATTGTCAAATAAGTTTCATAATAACCCGCTTTTTCAAAAACATTTTGCCGCCCTTTTAAATCTGTTTGTTAGTTTCAAAACAATGTTGAACATAAGACTGTTTAATGGAAATGTGTTGTAACAAGCTTCGTCGGATTGGAGCTCTGGTTAGACAGTAAAATATTCTATGACATTTTCCTGTAGAAGGTAGGTTGTATAAGACTTTGGGTTCCTTAACACAAAAATAAAATCCTGGATAAACGTAGAAAATAAATATATTCAAAAAAACCTGGACATAAGAAAACAAACATGTGTTGCAAAAAAATAATATAAAAAAATAAACGGTACTTCCTCGTACAAGTGTCACTACTATCAGTCCCTCCACAATATACTACGTCAGCGGTCGGAAGGGCCAACTGCAGTAATTGTATCCCAGGGTCTCATCTACCACGCTAGCATCAAGCGCCAACTGCACTAGGTATGCGATAATGCCATCCAAGTAAAATGCCACGTCAGCGGTCGGAAGGCCAACTGCAGCATCGACGAGGGGTCGCGGCAAAGTATCACGTCAGCGACATGGCCAACTGTAATAATTGCAGAGTTCATGGAGATTACCTGGCTACCAGTTGGGCCAACTCAAGTCGATCTGATGTCTAAGCGAGAGTGCCTGGCTTTTATAGCCGCAAAAGATGGTAGGGAACGCTCCACCATCGACGGAAACTTGTTACAATACTCGTTTATTTCGGCGAGTTTTTGAGCCAAAGAAAATAGCAGAAATAATAAAAATAACTCGATACAAAACAAACTGCTTACTTCTGCACACCCGAACGGAAACCAGTACGAGACAGGTTTACCTAGCGCGTTTTCCGTTGCAAAGAACTTAGTGGAAATACTAAAACATAATTCTTGACATAAAACAAAATTAAATACTTATTATTATACACAATTATTTCCACTATAACGAATTATGCGAAATTCGTTACACCATCCCCACGTCGGGGAAGTCTGGCTCGGTCGGAAGAACAGGTCGGCACTTATAAGCGTCACTAGCGCAAGGGAAAAAAACGTGACTTTCGTAGGGAACGCATCACTGTTGCGGGGGACTCACGGCGCTTCTCCAAGGCATCATTATGTAAACAACATCCCCGTCTGCGGTGCTTTCCGTGGAGTATAACACCTTTGGTTCCCTGTAGCACCAGCCAGGAGGAGCTGCGCGTTGTACGAGGACTGTCCGGGAATTTTGAGACAACATTGCTGATGGTGGCGTAGTTTGGCTCCCGGAAGGGAAGGTAGAGTCAACCACCCTGGAAATTCGTCTTGCCGGCATTCCATCGTTTCTGGAGACACTTCCAGGCTGGGTGGACGGGGGGTTTCTGGCATCGCTGACATCTTGATTTACTAAAACAAATTTGAAATACAGGGTGTTTCAGAAATAACGGCTAACCTTGAAGGAGCATATTCACCAAGGACAAAGAAGCAATTTTGGTCAAATAACCTATAGTCTATTTCAAAGTTTTCAGTACTAACAAAATTGTATTGAAGAATTCGTCTAAGGCTTGCCGAACGCGCACGACCCGTCTACGGTTACAAAAGTCCGTACAAACAATTAAAAATAGAGAGATTAGTACGTACCTAATCCAGAAATGTGATGCGGATTTACAAACATTGTGATTATTAAGCGTTATCGTCGAACAAAACAAAACCGATTTAACACAGTAACTACGCGTCTCGACCGATCAATGGTATGTCGCATTCTAGCCATAGAATTGCTATTCATCCGTCTCTGGTACTACACAATCACTACACAAATACGCCGACATTAAGATTCCACAATCCAAATGATTTTTATTGTTGATAAACCAATAAACAGCTGACCGACCGTAACCACGCTTGTGTACATTCATATCAACCTGGCGAATGTAGGTCATTGTCACGCTCAGCGCGAAAGGCCGCGGTGGTGGGAGCCGATATGTTTTCGGCGACGTTGATTTGTCCCCAGTTACAACACAACTGTAGTGGAGTGCTGTCGATTGTCTTCCGCTGGTCAGGGACGGACTTCGTCTTTCTTCATTAATTTTCTCAATAATGCGTTAAGTTAAGACCATACGTTATTTGACAAAATATGCTTATTACGTCCTTGGGTATATGCTCCTTCAAGGTTAGCCGTTATTTCTGAAACAGCCTGTATAAACATTGATTCGGGTTTCTTATAGGGATTGCGATATTTTCTAGGAACTGGCTAGGGCCTATGATCGGCTTTGTCGTGGACATCCCTCGGCCAACACAGTCGCGGGGGAACCGAGGCGCTTCTACGAGACACCATCGCAAAAGCATCGCTGGCCGCGATGGTTTCCTCTTCTTCCTATATTCACTTTTCCCTCTATCCTTCTTCTTGTCACCTGAATCCGGCGCCTTATCTTCTTCTTTGTCGTCTTGTTCTCTTTTATTCTTCTTTTCTTCACCTGAGTCCGTTGTCCTATCTTCTTCTTTGTTGTCTTTTTCTCTTTTATCCTTCCTCTCGTCACCTGAGTCCGTCGCTTTATCTTCTCCTCTGTCGTCTTTTATCTCTTCACTATCATTTGGCTACACTCCTACAACTTTTACATCGTCAGCATCTATTATCTCAGCAAAGCCTTCATCAATTTCTTCGGTTTTTTTTTTGTCTCGACGTTTGTTTCCTTGTCGTTCTCAATATGTACTGTCTGATTTAAGTAAATCAATTTCTTTTTGTAACTTATCGATAACCTCTTCTCGCTTTACAAGCAAATCTTTATTAGAATTTGATTGGGTTTCATAATTTTGAAGTTTCTTCAAGATATCTTCGCAGTACGCTTGTTGCTTGGATATCGTTTCTACACGTTCCTTTAACGCCTACTTTATCTTGTTCATCTTCCAAAGTAGTTCAGCATTTTCCAGTTTCAAGCCATTGACATCATTCTTCACTGGTTCAACTTTTTTCTCTAAAGTATCGTGATCAGTTCTAATGGTTTTGTCTTCGACTGTTTTAGTGCCTTCTACTTCATCTTCCTTACCGGATTTTTGTTTCTCCGGTTAGACAAGGTATGGGTATTTTTTATGATAGCGGCAAATCTCTAGGTCCTCTAAAATGTTCATTTTTCAGGATTTAGTAACGTCGTGGATTAGGGAGATGTTGTTATGTGGTGGTGGTGTTCGTGAAGATGTTTAAAAACGCTCGAGTTCCTGTCCTTGGTATGTTCTTTATAACGTTGCAAGAGATTACGGCCACATTGGCCAATTTAGAAACAATTACATCCACAGACTATTTTTTATATGCCAGCTTTTTGTAGTATATCGGTTTTGGGTATTGTGAATGTAATTGTTTTTGTGGCCATAATCTCTTGCAACGTTATAAATAACATACCAAGGACCGGAACTCCAGCGTTTTTAAACATCTTGACGAACACCACCACCACATAATCACTAACAACACCTCCCTAATCCACGACGTTACTAAATCCAGAAAAATGAACATTTTAGAGGACCTAGAGATTTACCGACATCACAAAAATAACCCAGACCTGCTTCTTAATGAAGTTACCGACATTAACAAAAATCATATTTTCGCAGATATAATTTAAAAAATCGCGCTAAAAATCTGAATGTAAGGATACCAGAACCACCAACATAAATTAAGTGTTCCCCTGCTTAGTTCACTCCATGTTTCACGATATCATACTAAACACGTGAATTCTGGTATCCAGGTAATTAATACAGATATTTATAATTATATCTGTTGTAATTCATCACTTTCAAGTCCCATATTATAACGGACATTGTCATGTGTTTTATAATTATAAGGACTGCCGATTTCTCACAAAAATGAATGTAAGAAGTGGTTATAACCTCAATGTTTTTTACGCGGTTGAATCTAATGAGCTGTAAATTGACGGTAATTAGGGCATTTTTATTTGATTGAATCGATTTTATGTTGTGTCTCTCATTGTAGCACGGTCCGAAGACGAATTGATTATAATTCGAAACATTGTAGCCGTAAGTTCTTAATAAAAAGATATCATCGGAACACACTATGCTTTTCGCTTTCCTCAAATAATTGTAACTAATTAAGTATAACGCTTTAGAGTGTAGTGGGAGACATACCGAAGGGAAAATGCTAAGTGGTAGCGGTAAAATAGAGCATGTTCTATGGCATCTTTTAAACATGTTAAGTCCTTATGACAAGAAACTAGGTATTTGTTGGTTGCCTCTATACATCTAAGTATTATGTATTTCATTTTGAGAATAAGCAAGTCTACTGTTGATTCTCCAAAAAATATACGGGTACTTCTAATCTGTCAATAACCCCTGTCATCAGCTGATATAAGTAGATGTAGAGACGAAAAATATTTCATCCCAAAGACCACGTAGGGCCTTGCAAGTGTACTACTATGCCTGAAGTCCATAAGCAAAATGGTGGAACCGTAAATAAAATCTAGCAGTTACTGAATACTGTTTGTAAGGTAGCCCCAAAGCACGGAATCACAATATTTTGTGAAGAACATTTGTGTTTTTGACACTACAATTTTACTCGCCGATGATCAAGGGTTCAATGAGCTGAGGTGCACCTTGTTGTTATGAACGCTTGTCCGACCGCAATTGGCCGGTGCGATTGGCAACCATATATCCATTGTTTTCGCATTATAAATAATAATCGTCTGGTCAATTATCGTGAATGCTTCATTCCTATATCTACAATTAATTCATAATAAAAAACATTGATTTACCATGTATAAATATAGTACTTTTTTTCAAACAAATGTTGTGAAACCGTAGCTTGTCCTTTGGTAGTTCCTATATATGGATTCATTTTAACGGTTGAATGCTTGTGTATATCCTCCTGATCCTTCTGACAGTACCTACAACTGTATTATAGGCCAACTAGCAGACCTCACGAGGCTGTGCCGTAAAACTGTCTTGTTTCAAGACCAACCAATTCCAGGTTTCTTGTTGACCTAGTCAGTAACGGCGACCAGGGCAGTAATAGATGTGTGCGAGATAACAGGCATCTGCTGGTCGCCGGTGACTGATCAAACGGGGCCTTCGGAAGTTGTGCCATCATGAGGACTTAACGATCTGATATCTAGTATATCCGAATAGGGATTAAGGCAAGTGCGGATGGACGCTATATGATGTTTATACACACATGACGTTTATACTCTTCTCGATGTGGAGCTACCCTATCCGACGTATGTGGGTAATGAGAAGCCGCTGAGCGAGATGACATGTGGTAGAGTTCTCAACGTAAGCGTGCTCGGCGGTGCACCCATCCTCCGATGAAAGGGTAACCTTTCTAATCTCGATACGGTACGGTTAACGCGTTAGCGTTCCGGGCGGTGACTCATCAAACGTGGATTCCGGCTGGTCTGTTTAGGAACGAGGTTTTACTTGTGTCATGGAAGCCTGCGCGTGATGGTACCAGTGGTGCAGCTAAACAACTTACTTTAGGGATATTACAAATGCTAGCCATAGCCTCTTTCAACTGGCGATGGACTCTCGGGGGCAGACACGTTTCCTGGGTGGTGTACCATGGATGCTGTAACTCGAAAGCTGGGCCAGCGAGCCGACCCCTATGGGGCTGCGATCCTTATTCAAGTACCTACAACACTATTAACCTCAACACTGTGAAATATGCCAATATCATTGCCAACTGTTAATTTAATTTGGAATCCAGTGTCCATAACTGCCAATCTATAAGTTTTTAATTTAAAAAATATTTCATTTAATATACAAAGTATTTTAGCGTACCCGATTCTACTATTTTGTCGTACTTATACCAATCCTAAACTAGTCAATTGCTGAACTCATACGAGGCGACGCTTGGTAAATGCAATCAGCTGATTCGGCTGACCGCCATGCTAATAGATGTGCACAGAATTGCATTTATATCATAGAGCTATTATAAGGTGGTCATAGAGTTCTATAAGGATTTCTTATCAACACCTATACATCTATTATAGCGTTATAAGGAACGCTGGTTAGCTTTCTCCTTCTATAGCGTTAGAGAATTTTAAGAGTGAAAACATTGAATCGACATATTACAGTCCCATATTTTCGATTACCGCAAATCCAGTCGACGCAAATCGAGACCCTAGTGTACTTGATAACCTGCACAAGTTCGTTAGTAACCCCGCAGGGTGCCTACAACATCAAACTTGGGCCAACAGCATATCTTTTCTTCTGCCAGAATTTTATAGATTATTTAAATGCTTGAGCTGTATAATAATCTTGATGAATTTCGTTAGAACGTGCCGAAAAATAATGAAAAACAAAAAATAAATAATGCTTTCAATTTTATATCTGTTAATCAAATTTGGAGTTTCACATGCATGTTATATATTACAGCGTGTTTTTATTATTAATTAAGATATAGAATTTTATTTATTTCGTGGTCATTTCATAATTCCCTATATGTTTTTATTAGCGGCAACAATTCAAATTCAGAACTAGTTTTGCAACTACTTTATATTGGATCAGATGTGCTGATGTTAGAAGGGTGGGAGAGTTATTGCGTGACATCGCGACGGTCTAATTTATAGTAACGTGTTCCAAACTGTTATTAACGTCAGCATAAACACATCTTTCTTAGATATACGACTTATTTACAACTGATGAGATCATATCTAAGAGCATGCATTCACGGTCCACGGTTTTATTTGTCCGTTACTTCGAGCATATGAAACAGGCTAACAAAATCCACTCTTTTATTTTACTATACATGCAGCACAAATAATCAAATTAATGTGTAGAAGTAAATGTGTAGTATATATGGTACTCTCAGACAACAAAAATAATTAATTTTCTCTATTTTATTGTTGTTGGTACAGGTAACAGCACGAGCAACTCATCGGGCGGAGTGGAGACAACGTCTCTTAGACCTTTCTCCAGGAGGTCTCTCTGCAACAACACCCGGCCAAAATTCCCAGCCAGGAACCGTCCATACGTCCACTACAATGCAAGGCGATGGATAGTGACGACTACGACATGAAACAACTTTCCCGGCAGTGGTATCGATCGAGGTACCGCTTCCGGGTGTTCATCGCTCGGTGAAATCACCACAGAAGTTATTATCGTAGATGTAAATACTGAAACTATCATGTAAACTACTGCTGTAATATTATACAGTAATACCTCGATTAACAAAGGTAGTGCGTTCCATCTTCCATGGGAGATAGTCTTAGCAAGTGTAACGTTAACCGAGGTATGACTGTATATGTATACAGAGACCAACTCATGTGAACACACAAATTCCATAAAATTTATAGAACAATATATTTTTTAATACAGAGCAGATTCTGTCATTAAAGGATCTGTACTGAAGGGATTTATTGCTACCTCAATACTACTAACAGTACGCACACTATTTGATGATGTACTTACATACTACTCTATATTGAAATGTTATAGCTTAGTCAGGATGTAGTGAATCATGGTATAACTGAGTGGGGTTATTAAATTAATCCCGTATTAAATTTAGAATTGATAAAATTTTGGTTTTCTACAATATAAATTTAAGCACAGATTTTAACATTTAGTGATGATCTTATGTATCATCTTCTACGGCATTTTCTTGTTCGACCAATAGATTAAACTGCTAGAAACTGTGGACTAAGACTAGAATCACTGACTGACTATTCAATTTTGCAGTTTTGAACAATGATACTATTTAACAAACTTGATACTTTACAGTTGTGAACTCTTCTTAACTTATAACAAGTGTTAAATTTATTGACACCAGTTTTTTAAGGTAGACGATTGTTGATAAATATCAAAAACATCAGTGGCCCAAGATTAGATCCCTGCAGGACTCCCGATGTTGGAACGCTACTGTGGGACGAATGACCATTAAACTCCATAAACTGCCTACGTCCCCTCATAAATTTCAGCAACGAAGGAGTAAATCAAAATCCATCAAGCTTCCCCAGCAAAACGTAATGGTCAATCTGGTCGAACCGTGTATATAACATCAACCTGGGCTGCGTTGTCTACAGAGCTTGACACATAATGGTTGAAATGCATCAAGTTTGTAACCGTGAATCGACCCCTCACAAATCCATGCTGCCTATCGGACAACGCCGACCGCACCTGACGATATATTGAAGAGTAAATTACCATCTCAAAAACCTTGGAGAAATTACACAATATTGCCACAGGTCTGTAGTTTGAGACATTCGCCACATCACCAGATTTGAGCACCAGACACACGCGCGCGACTTTCCAACATTCGGGAAAAAGGGATGTCCTCAAAGCCATGTTAATAATTGATGAGGGCGGAGCAGCAAATGCCGACGCGCAGTCACGCACGAGACAACTCGGAACCCCATCACCTCTAGAGGTCAACTTATTTTTTAATCTCCGATAACTGTCCGTAACAAACTGTTCAGGGACAGATATTATTGCAATGGAACCGACACCAGAAGTATATTGCAAGCCAAATCTCGATTCATTCGACCGTACATATGTGCTGGAAAAAGAAACTATGAATGCGTTCATTACAAGCCCTGGCTCTCCGACTCCTCTACCCTCGCAGTGGACCTTTCCAGGCACACGAGATACTCCCTTACAACACTTACAACGGTACTTACAACGGTACACTCTACATTACTGAATACAAGATCCAAACCTCTATCGGCAATATTGCCCACACAATTGAATTGCACAAGATTAAATATGTTATCAAAATTTGACAGTGTGTCAGATTTAGCCATCGTACAAGACAAGTTAAACAGAGGCACATTAAAATCTCCAAGGAGCATCACTTTTCTATCACCAATCAGTTCAAAACTCGAAACCAGAAATTAAAAAAAATTCTCAAAGTCCGCGATAGAAACACTGGGAGGGATGTACACAACAATAACAAACAACTGAACATTTCGAATTGTTACGTTACCACCAACGATGTCGACGACCGGAACAGATGCTCTTGCCCCCAGGAAGCTGACCGGGTCAAATCCGAACTCCCGCCGCACGGCGAGCAGCATACCACCCCTGCGATCACAACCCGTGGGTTCAAAATCACGGTCGCACCTGCAAACATTATAACAGCCCAGAAATAGTTCCGCACTAAATATTGACGCACTCAACCAAGTTTCCGAAAAAGCAATAATGTCATAATCAACAGATATGACACTCGAATAACACTCTGTAAGTTTATTGTTTAGACTCCGTACATTCTGGTAATACACCGATATAACACTACTACTGTTGGGCTCTGTTCATTTAAAGATATTATTCTAGGAATTCCGTTTACATACTTTATTCTAATATTGCCCTCCCCGGCTGCAATTATTTGATCAAGCTCCTCCTTGACTTTTTTATAAAAGGATATCTGGCGCGGAGTCTTATCACTATTAATAAATACATTTTTATAACGATCCATATCGCGAAGCTTTCCAGACGCCTTCAATATCTTAGTCAACACTCCTTCATCAGCAGATACCTTAATTATTCTAGGGCGATCGATGGAAAACCTCCCATACGTTTAAACATTAGCTGATTCCTCCGCTACACCGGGCACCAAGCAAAAAAGCATATCCATAACCTGAGGCACATCCGCAGTCCTTCCATCACCAACTCCAGCAGCCTGCTCAGGAAACCCAAAGATCACGAAATTCTTACTTTGCCGCTGCCTCTCCGCAGGGCCGTCTTAAGATATTCGACGCCCGTGGGCTACTAAAATTAATGCGCCCCTCTTTATAAGAAAACACAAGATATAGGTAGCGGATGCGCATGCGTTATACAAAAGCGTCAGAACTAGAAAAAGCCAATTCATTACCATTATACTACACAAAAACATAATATTTAACAAAATTTGAAAAAAAAGACGAAATGAAAAACAACGTTTATATTTAACAAAACCAAAGTTACTTATATATTTGCTGTCTTTGCATTTTTTCCAAATTGATATCACACGTATTTAAGTTATTAAATAGATCACTCTATATGAACAAAATACTCAAATTATTTAATTTGCTCTGCTCTAAAGAAGGTGGTAAATAATTTGATATCCTTTTCAGTGCTTCAAAAGATCTTTCGCCGCTGCAATTTATAGTGACATAACTTAAAAAATGCGTAGTGCGTAGTGCTGTGGTCACGTTAGGAAATGTAGACGAAATTATTGAGTCATTTATTATCCTTGAGAAACTGCCAAAAGCGAAACATTTGATTAGATTTGCCATAAAATATAAAATAATCTTAGAAAAACATAAATTAGCAATTCCTGTAGTGCGAGAATTCCTATGAATTCTCTTTATAGAATATAAATTTTGAATAAATTGGCTTTTAAACCATTTCTTCATATGATAAATTGCCAGCCTAGTTTGTACAAAAATAGTTCAAATACTCAAATTTTGCCTACATAGCTTTTGTGTTACATAATTCGATGAGCAAATTTCACATCGATTAAAGGATGCAATAAGTATCATAATAATTTATAGTATTAAGTATTTACATCGCTAATAAGTAAAGAAGGTGGTCTCCGGCTGGTTCTATACAAAACTGAGCCGCTTTTTCTCTACTGTAAATGTTATTATTTTGGATTTAAGCCATTTGAGTATTAGGCCGACACTGTTCAACATCAACAAATTGTTATTTTCATATTTATTGTATGTATACAGTGGGCGCGTAAAGTATGAAATTATGCGAAAATCTAAATGAGGGTTAGGTATTGTACAAAATTCTCGAACACGTTGATTTTTAACTCTTCGAAACATGGATATTCTGAATGGAATATGAAAATGTGTTTTGGATAAAATTAGTTGCTTTGTGTACGAACACGGACTCTCCTGTAAGATTTTCGAGATAAAAATGTCAAAAACCTGAACCCAATGTTCTAGAAACTCAAAAGGGTCTCATAGTAAACCTTAAATTTTGTACTTTTACCTGAAATCCTGAATGTTTGTTCACAATATATTTGAATCATTTACAGCGATTCTTACTAGTGTGCTAATGGATCAATTCCTATTGCAAATCTACCTTACAATCCTTAATTTTTTAACTTTTTCTCGAAAATTTTCTAATGTAAGGTTATAAAATTTGTATGCTACCATGAAGATAATTAACAAATCTATCATAATCAACAAGAAAAATATGGTGTTGCCATTTAGAAACAGTGTTGATGACGTCATAAGTTCAAAACAATTGAAGAGGGAAATTGAATTTGTTACAAATATGTTTCCAGTTTCCGAGATTTTGCTCATGCTTCCATATGATCAGCATCATATATTGTTTCATGATCTCAAACATGTTTACTAGATGTCTCATTTATCTATATATCTACTAGATGTCTCAGGCATCCTATTTTCTATTTCATTTAGAACAGGTTATTTGTTTAATTTTGTGAAAAGATTTGTAATAAATATAACTAATAACAAAATAACTAATAATAAAAAATATAACACAAAAATTGCCGCCCCCAAAAAGTTGGCGCCCCAGGGCTATAGCCCATTTAGCCCTGTGGTTAGGGTGGCCCTGCCTCTCCGTCACCTCCACAATCAACTCCTCAGTGTAGAGATCGTCACCGGATGCATCTCGACTGAAACTACTACCGCTCTTCAGTTATCGCATCTCCTTTTGCAGACCAACAATAGCCGCCTTTAGAGAGTTACTATCATTTCCCAAATTCGCACAGGTTTTGCATGTCCATGATACACACTTTTTTGAGTTAATTAATCTTGTTTCGGCGGATGATACGTCAACACATGAGTGTCGAAAGGTCTTTCCACAGACACAGCACTTCAGGAATAAGTGTGGTTCAGTTAGTTTGGAACAGCATGCACATTTCAACACCGTCTCACTAATTGTGACCTTCGCAACAGAAAATCACGGAGTCACACAGCACACCTCCGTACTCGAAGCAGTACGTTAAGTTTGCAAGGAGCTTTGGTATATATTCCTTATTAGGCAGCAGAACAGAAATCGTTTCTATTTGGATATTCCTATTAGTGGGTTTACTCTAGAAAGAAAATAATTTATAGCCGGAATGATACACTGTACCACAGTTGGTACCCGTTGTTGTCACCTTGCATACACAACACGGCACGTTAAAACGGAAATTATTAATCCTATTTTATAATAAACAAAACGACGCATCCTGATAATTAATACGCAAAGAAACAACGAACGCTATGATAATATCGATTTAATGATGAAATCTATCTCAAAATATAACTATTTAGGGCTGAAAATGGACTAATAATCCGAAACATGTCTCCTACGTAATAAATAATTTCAATAAAAGCAAGGATTAAGAGGCCTTCTACTTGTTTCATTTTATTTTATATTATACAACCTTGCAATATGTATCGGTAACACGAATCAGCTGGGAATCGAATACCCGTGATACGAATAATGCAGAGCATCCGCTAATGAGGGCGTCGATAACTGGGAGTCAATTGTAAATGATTCAGTACTAATATTTAGAATTATTTATTTTATTAATTATTATTACAGAACAGAAGATCTGAACTACTCGATAATTCAGAATTAGTAGTTTGAGTTTCCATGCTTTCCAGTACCTAAAATACTCGCGTACAGTTTGTCTACCCAGAAGAATTGTTGGTTATAGTCGTGCCAGAGAAACTGTTAATACATTGCTTTTGTGATTCTTGGAGTACTGTGGTTTTGTCTTCATTGTGGATAATAATTTAAGAATATTAAAGTGTATCAGCTGTTGCTGGCTTCACCAAAGACTAGTGATCCTATAAGATGCAATACTCCGGACAGTTTATTTGATGTTTGTGCACTCCTTGTCAGGGACCATGAACGGTTGTCTGTTTAGCCTTTTGGCGGTGTGCCTAGCGGTTAGAAATAACGGAGATTGTTGGCTCTGGACAAACGCTTTTGCCGGAGCCACCAGAGTACACACAAATCGTTTTAAATAGGTTTAGCCCTCTATCTCTCTCACAAAAAGTGGCCCCTTTTTTGACTGACGCTTCTTTAACGACTGAACATTTAAATTATTTTAGTGTTCTATCACATTTGGAACGTGATTCCTCTTTCGAGTGTCTTGTAGGATCTCTAGTCGTTCGATTGACTATAAAACAAGCAAACATATAAGACACCGGGAATAAAGAAACCGACCTATTTGTATAGCACGGTTAGGTCCGTTTTGCTGTGACCTGCAGCGAGAAAAGCGACGATTTCCTGTTCTGACGGACAATGATTTTTCCTATAGTGTTGAATTAAAATAATTTTTTATGTAAATATTGCACCAAATATTTCCTAAATTAGTCGCAATATTGTGTTTGATAAAAATTGGTTACGTAACGAATCTACCCTGTTTATACCTTGTAATAAAATAAATATATATTGTAACAAAAGAATACATAAAAGTGACTCTTACTCTTTGTCACAACTAGCACGCTCAATGCAAGTGTGATGGCGAAATCTGTTTTTATTGCGCCAAAACGCCTGCATATCGTCGTGTTGTGCAAGCTATATGCGTGTCAATATGCTGATTTTTGTCATATGTTCGACACGGTGCGACATCCATGACGCATAAAATGCACGGGTGCGAGCGATATGCTCCACATAGCCACTCGAGTGAGAATGCGGGCGACATGAACCTCCATTGATGACGCATATGCGCGTCATATGAACGCTCGTGCGGTTGGAATTGCATCATTATGAGTCGCACGGTTGTTATCTGGCTGTGTATACTAAGGGTACATCAAGCTTCATTAAAACAAAAACAGACAAGAGAGACCCTAATATTTGTCAAGTACAGGTACATATACAAAGCTGATTAACCAGGATTATTGGGGGAGCAGCCAGTGGGACGATTAATAAAACCCTTCCTTTGCAAGGCCCTAAGTTTCGGCTGTTTATTTAAGCCTTCTTCAGAGGGAAATCTAAAAGCAACGTGCAACAATCTTCACAAGTACAAAAAAAGCAAATGGCAAAACTTACAGCCAGAAGCGTACACCAAATCAAACAATATCATCGGAAAGTGCTCTACGGACACCCGGCAAACATTCTCTCAAGCAAGCAACGTACATTTGGATACCTCGGTGTTCGCTTCTGGCTGTAAGTTTTGCCATTTGTTTTTTTTTTTTGTACTTGTGAAGATTGTTGCACGTTGTTTTTAGATTATCCTCTGAAGAAGGCTTAAATAAACAGCCGAAAGCTTAGGGCCTTGCAAAGGAAAAGTTTTATTAATCGTCCCACTGGCTGCTCCCCCAATAATCCTGGTTAATCAAATTGCATTTATAACAGGCGATAATTTCCATAAATACATATACAAACGATGCGCAAACAGGAGAAGTTGGCCTATTTAAACATTATTTTTTAACGTATTTGTATTTATCGATAGCAGTTTTCCCGCACTATGCGCAACTACTCATGTTGCTGTCCAATATAGACAGAAAAATAATTTTTAAAAAACATAAATTTTACACAAAATGTGTCACCGTGTATGCTTAAACCGTTATCGAATTGTACTCCTGTATAAAAACTCCCGTAGCAACTTCTAAAAACATAGGTTTCCGAGAATTGCACCTAGATAGATATAAAATAGAAAAAGTTTACTCCGGTGACCTGTCCAACATGTGATTTTCTCTGAACGTTCATCATCGTTACAGTCGATTTGCCCTCAATACTATCGTAATAAAATAAACCCTGGGTGGCAAATACAAGAGAATACCTACGGGCTATGTACTCCCCAGGTCTTCATTTCCTCAAAGTGATAGAGATTGCCAAGAACCTGATCTATGATGAAAGCTATAAATAAATTCGTGGAGCATTTGAGAACTTTTAGCGATTTGACATTATTACATTATTATGCCCTATTTGTCGAAGTTAAGCTTTACGTAAATCGCTGAGTTGCGATAAAACTACGCTAACCATAATTTTGAATTTACAACTCGGGACAGAATAACAATATTTAAAATAAACACGTTAAAAACGTGACAAATAAACTTTTTACGATAGATAATTGTCAAAAAACATCCTCAATCTATTTTTACAAAAAAGTTTTTGTATCGGTAAATCCATATTTGTAAGTACAGTAACGGCCACAAAAAGTGTTGATAACTGTTATAGCCATTTTGCTTTAATTTACCTGCTATTTCTGGTAAAGTTTACTGCAAAGAAAAACATAAAACATAGGCAAGAAACAAAGATGAAGTACATATTAAAAAAAATCCCGAGATTTTAAGAACATTAAATCCCGATTTACGGGATTGAAAAAGACTCCTGGAACAGCACCTACTGGTGATCGATTGTCCGAAATTGCTTATAATTTCTTCAGATTTTGACACATTTAGCAATAATTTTAGTTTTTTTTATTTGTAAGCCTAACTTGTCTGCTATCAGACAAACAATTCGTCTGAGTTATAACGCTAACGAACCGTAGCAGCTAAATTAGTAGCGTAAGTTATAATTCTGGTCTAACTTCATCATTTTCCATCTCGACAAAATAAGCTACACATTGTTCCATTGTTTACATTGTTCTTTATTTTGCGGATAATGACGAGTGTAGTTACAAATAAATACACCCTCAAACGACAAATATTGACGAGAAAGTCACTTTTTTCATTTTTCATTTATACCGATTGTTTGTATTCATAAAATTTTTGTAGGATCTTGCATGCGTCCGAAATTTAAGCCAACATTTCCCTTAATTTCTAAATATTTTCACAAGATATATTTCACAAGATATTTCACTCATATGTTTTTATCAAAAAATATTTTTATTTTGGGTGTTTGCAATTCGTAACTTCAACACATCTTTCAATTTCTTCTTATTTAAATTTGTGAAGCTATTCTGCCATAATTCCATAAAAGCACTGTCTGTAAAATTACACGCTAATAAATTTGCAATGTTTGCAGTTATAACTCGTTTTCCTTTCTGCGCGATAAAAGAATTTAGCGTTCACTTTCTTTTGATATTTTGATTTTACTATTTGCAAATGTTTCGAAACAAAAGTCATGAGGCAATAGGGAAGTTCTGCAAAGGAAAATATGACAGCATGTGTATGACTTGAACATTTAATCGGGACATAATAGCAAACCGACGGGGACCCCGGGACCGGTATATCAAATCTGGATGTATGGTACAGCCACTATAGCCTATCTAAAACCATAGTCGTGTTATATTCTTTTAAAGATATCAGAGTAGCGTTTGTCAGTGCATTTCAAACATGCTTAAAACAAATAATGTTCGTAATAAGGCACAACGGTATATGCATCCAAATACTCATAACATATGGCAATACCAGCACAAAGAAGTACATTCGCAGACCAGCAAAATTAAAACACAAAATACAAAAAAGTAAATATACAAATACAGTAGTAACATTTCGTGATTATTCGTAAAGCACCTATCTCAGAGGAATGTGTGTCGTCATCTTTATTACGCACAGTGATGAGTATCAAGACACGAAACGGAGGCGCGGAGGAGTATGATAAATTACAGTGTCGGACAGGCAGATGCGTTGTCCGGAACGTTGTTCAATCTGGCACAGAGTACGTTACGAGAAAAATAAGTAGAGGAACGTTAATAACGTGAGGTGGTGAAGTAATAACTCTTGCAGACGATGTGGTGTTAATAGTAAACAACCGAAAAATAATGGAGCGGAGACTAGCAGACCGCTAGAACATAAAGATTAAAAGGTAGGAAGCTAAGATCCTGGCGACCTGAAGTGGTAGAAAAATTTAAGTACCTCGGAGTGTCAATATGGAAAGATGGCGACGCGGAAATAATAGAAAAAGTAAACTCGGTTAATAGGATGTTCCATAATAACAAAAAATTAATGAAAAGTAATATGCTGACAAAGACTACAAAAATGAGGATGCACAAAACCATAATACGTACAACAATGATGTACTTTACAGTAACAATGACGATGACGAGAAAAAAAGCAGATAGAAGATGAAACAATTGCCTCAATGCTGGAGTGGCGAGCGGGAGGAGAGTCCCCGATTGACGCGGATAGGAGAGTTTAAAGAAGATTTTCTAATAGCAAGTTCCCTAAATGGCAAGAAAAGACCGGACTAGGAAAATTAGCTGGAAGATATAAATAGCGATATGGGAATATACCCAGCAAAACACAGAGCACTATTCCTTACGCCTTGTGGAATGCTTTAGCCGCACTATACCGGGTTATTGGTGAGTAACTGCTGAATTATCGACCACGCTATTTCCTTTAGTATCAAAAATAATTACAGTACATAAGGTAACCAGATTATCCTCGTTTGAGAAGACATGCAAAATGCGCCTTTATTCACCTACACAAGGTACGGGGCGTGACATCTGACGTCACGTCTCGTCATCTTAAATACAGTGCTTATTTTTACCGCTTATTTGTGTATCTCTTTTATTAATGAAACCGTGTTAATCATGAAATGCGTACCTATACCTTTGATCTATAAGCGTTTATCAATGCGCTAATAAATCATCCTGCATATTAACCGTGGCATACTAACAAGAAGATAATGCGCCCGGTCAGTATGAAAACTCTGTCTGCAGTTATTTTCCACATGGAAAATTCTGCACTCTCTAATCCAGGAGGAGACGTGTTATATGGGGCTCACTACACAAAATGTTTCAATAGCTATCTCAACAACCGCCTTCTAATTTCCGCGAAAGAGATAATAATACTTGGACGAGTAAGTAGTACAGTTAACAACCTACAGTTAACTTGATCGAAAGACACACGAAACAGATATACTTCACGATCTTCTAACTATTAACATTCTCAAATGTTATTTTAACAATTCTGGAATGTCCCACACCTAGGTACATAAACAACGGAACCGTCTGCGCCGACAAGCATATGTAGGTTGGTTGTCAGTCACACAGGTCCTGGTCCAAACCACTCCTTCCATTGCGACATATCAAGCGGTAAATAATAATAGTTGGATTTTCTTCGAACAACATTAGACTGCCCTTCTCGCCACCTTCGTAGTCATTGGGTATCCTGGCTGCACCAGGCTCTTTCTGTCGTTGAGCAGTACTATTTTCTGCTATACGTCTTTACGTAGCCCCAAAAACACTCACGTGCGAAATGTGCCGACCCTGGAAGCGACGATGGTATTCTCTTTAAGCTTCAACAGCGATTCCATCATATTGCCCGTAAGTAAATAGTATGTCAGCATATTCAGCAATTGAATGGAAAACCATAGTAATACGTCACCTAGTCTCGCTATTTCTCGGCGTCACATAGCGAGCGACCGCGAATCGGGAGAGTGGACGTCACATTCGCCCACATTCATCAAATCGGTCCGCTCCTAGTTTTAGGTTGGTTTAGATAGAGTTGACGTTTGGTACACCCAACGCCATCTGTACAAATGCTTACCCGAACTTCGCAAAGTCGGCCGTGATTATATAGCAAGCGACGAGTGAAACCGGTAGAAAAGGAACGATAGAGGACTATATAGTTAATACGTCTTATTATGGATTATCAGAAGTAAATATTATTGCTCTGCACCTAGGACATAGTTGGTCCGGTCCGCTTTTGCTTCCCAAACGATAAATGTCACGAGCGCGCAGTATGGTCATGGGCGGATGGGTTATATCTACCACTCCTCGCATGCTCTAGACCAGGCTGGCTTAACACTAGAGTGCGTACTTTACACGAGAGAACGCTTGCCCTCCTAAGCTAAGGAGCCACGTTGTCGCGTGACACCCACGAATACAAGTATGTTGAAGCCCGAGGTCAAATTGGTTACTGGTGAAGTGAACAATCCGTATGCCTAACTTAGCATTCAAAACTAGTACCTGATGAAGCCTGCGACGTCTTATTATGATTAAATAACTTCTAATACGAAATACGAACAAATGGCGGCCGAAATACCGAATATTGCAGGGATTGGCAAAATAAAATCCGATTTACAAGATTTTGAAAAACATTCTACCTTATGGCGTTGATGAAGTGAATTGTTATAGCGGCAAAAGGCAGTGGAAATGCGTACTGAGGAGAGGCAAAAGCACAATATCCATAGATGATCTATAATACCTATAAAATCGTAATACCAAATTAATGTAGAACCAACACCATATGCGTCTGGTTATTTCAATTTAACAAAATTTTAACAGCTTTGACGGATAATAACTAAAACAGTCAGTGTACAAATATTCTCCACTGTTTCTAGCTTTTAATGGTATTTTACAATGTTGCTCAAAACATAATAAACAGTGCCTGTGGCTTGACATGAATCATTAACAGTTTATTTAGAATTTGAAATGTCTGGCCTGTTCAATTTTCTTGCCGTTTTATATTTGTGATTTCATTTTACTTATTAACATTTCTTTTGTATTATTTTGTGATAATACTCATACGGTTTACGATGGATATGTAGTGCCAAAAACACTGTAAATCATATTCTTATGTTTCTATAACTATTACATCACCTGAAATGTGCGCAGGTTATATGTTATATGTGGTCAGTCTATCCAGATTTCCTTATACTAAAAATTGCTTCTTCAGTAAGGCCGCGTGATTATTTTGTATCTTTCCATGTAACAGTATGTAAAAAAAACGGCGGCAGAAAACCGCTCGTGTACGAACTCGTATTCACATCAATGTGCTTATTAAAAGCGGCAAAACGACCGCCAGACGATATAATATTACTTACGGAAAGGGCTACAAGGCCCAACGCTTGGGTTTTTATTGTGCTAGATTGATGTCAGGTGTCTCCATGGTACATGTTACGTGTTATTATATATATGGTGAAACCTACAAATTAAAAATATTTATTTTATATCTAATTAGAATTAATTGTACAGGTTAATCGAATTACATGTTTTATAGAAATGTGAAAAGGTTCTGAAGAAGTGCTCTTAAAAATATAACAAGAATTAATGTACATCGCTGTGAGAGGAAAATATAATAAATGGTTTTTACATATTACTACTTATTGCTAAGGTTACATATTAAACATCGAATTATCGTGGTGTGTACGTACATTAGAAGTTACTAATTATAGAAATAATAACAAAAAAATAAAAAAATAGTACTGTACTGGAATTGTTACATGAGTTGTTGAATGTTGTCATTGAATGTTTATATAATTACTGAATGTGTTTAAAATGTAGGTACTTGTACTACTGACATCGATTTTTAAACGTCACAGAAGAAATTGATAACATTACCAAATTTAGATTGCGTTTGAAAACAACTGAACAACTTGAAATAAACAGAACTTTATTAACAAGTTTTTAGGTCATTTTCCATTATAATTAACTTAGTATTTATAAAATTATACACCTACAATAAAACACAATATTAAAAAAAAAACAAAATCGTAGAGTAAATAAAAAGAAAACTCTGCGTAACACTTCAAAAACGTTGCCGTTTTCGCTAAACATGCTTCAATTCTTTTTAACACATTATTAGGGTGGCGTCCCTGAGTTAGCACATAACCCACTGAAAGCAGCTCGAACCCTATCTTTCGTGTTCTCCTTATCAATTATTGCGTCCTCATAAACTACGAGTTTAATAGTTCCCCAAATGAAAAAATCCATTTGCGTCAAGTCGTGGGAACGCGGTGGGTATTTGCATGACCCATTAAGCTCAATCTACCAATCTTCGAACATCTCGTTAAGCAAGCCTCTTACAGCAACAGTTGTGTGCACTGGAACACCGTCCATTTGAAACCACCCAGTTATTGAGGACCCAATAACTGATAAGAAGCACATGAAGGATAGATTTGCTATAAAGGATAGATATGAAGGATAGAGTTCGAGCTGCATTCAATGGGTTATGTACTAACTCAGGAACGCCACCAACAATAAAATGTTAAAAACAATAGAAGCATGTTTAGTGGAAAACGGCAACGTTTTTGAACAGTTACCGAAATAGAATTAAGCAGTTTTTAATTTACTTTACCATCATGTTTTATTTTTAATATTGTATACAATAATAAAAAAAACATTGGTTCCTTCAGTGAGTTTATTGAAATCTTGCATTAGCCCGCTTTCGGGTTACCCCGTCATCAGATGGAAACATCTGTTCCACCTGTCATTCGTTTTTTCGTCGTATCTTCGTTTAGTACTACATTCGGAAGTCTCTTGATCTATATGATTCTTGTATCAACGATGTTGTCGATAGGCTCCCCAATATCCACCATAAATCTGTTTATTTGACTGCTCTACTTTGATTCCGTTGTGACTGTCGTGTAAATGTTTTAAAAATCTTATTATGTGTTATTGTAGTCTTCTAATTTTATAAATACTAAATAAATAATCAAAAATGACCTGAAAAAACTTAAATAAAGACTGTTTATTCCAGATTGTTCAGTTGTTTTCAAACGGAATATAGATTTGGCAATATGTATATAAATCGATTTCAATAGGTACAAGTACATTTTAGGTATAGGACATTGTACACAAAGTTGATCTAAAATTTCCATAGAATTGAGAAATGTATTCATATGTTAGGGTTGCCATTTGAAAAAATAGACTTTAAGTACTTTTCTAGAATTCAACTTTGATCTTATAATTTGAATACCCTGTATAACTTTTAGAAGTATTCTACCGATGTGTCGATAATATGTTACCTTCACAACAATTTTCCCGGACAACTTTTCTCCAACAGTCACAGGGGATAATTTGACACACGGCATAACCCGGAAGCAGTTTATTTGCTAAATGATTCTGGCTGTGAAAGCCTACGTGCTTACTTAATATATTGTTTAACAAAATACCGTAAGTCTGCTGGCCACTGACTCTTAGGGATGGTATTTTTACTTGCTTAAACGTTCAACGTTAGTTATGCGACAGATCTATAACGCGTCTTGAGCGATTACGCGTCTTGTGCTTCTTATGCTGTATCTCCGCTTAAAATTAAAGAACTCAATTCGGACATACCGTGCATATAGGGTATATCCAGGGTATATACACATTTTTTCTTCAAGACAACCATGTATGGAAATGCTCCTGGTATATTTAAAATTTTTGACGATAACTATGTATCGGACAGAAGTTTTAAAACACGTATTTAATAAGTCTCACACAACGTACTCTCCTTGTGCTGTATGCAGTTTATCATCTAGCTCTGTTTATGGTGGCGCTAAAATGGGAATAGGAAACCAAATGTACTGTGCGACTATTAATCATATTTAAACTGAACGTTTCCGATGTTACCATTGAAATTTTACGTTAGACTGAACTTAAAACCTTTGTATTTACGGTCAAAGTATATCAGGTTGCCTACCGCAATCTTTAGCTCCACCTTAACTCACAGCAACTTACACACGGTATATTTTGAAAAATGCGTTCCTTACCAAAGTTAGATGGGTATTCTCTATAGCTTTAAAATAGGGGCACTTATATATACAGCCTGTAGGTTTAATCTTTAAATACCATATTTAAATAGTGTAATATTTAATTGTGTAGGGTACGTATCTTTAATGTAACAAATTCGGAATAATTAATAATTACAAATAACTATTAAAGCTCGAGAAAGTGTAGATACCTCTATTGCATTTTAAGTTATAAGTTGACATTTTAAGAAAACGATACTTTGTTTAATTCAGTGTACGACGTATGATCACATACATAGAAACAACACACTCTTCTTCGTTGTATTGTTATACTCAGTTTAGGAATTAATATAATATGGAAATATCTCACTAACACCTACAACGGATTTATACTTAGAATATTTTTTAAAAAACCTCTAACACTGTGATGAATTAAGCGCAATTATATGATTATTCTAATATGTTTCATAGTTTATTCCTAAATGCTGGTACCTCCAACTTAGTTTTATAATACATAATAATATACATAGTTAAGGTAAATTTATGTATAGTAGTATCATGTATTATTTAAAGTTTGATGTATTAAAATAAATCGTGATTTTAACATACTGTTTTATTTTGCATAGAAAATCCCCATTGAAAAGTTGATCATGGAAACATACCATAACATAACATAACCAAGATCCATTGCTGATCATATGAAGCATAAAACTGTGTTACTACATACATATGTGTGAAACGACCAAATCAATGAACCCTATGTATAAGTTTAGTATTATTAATGTTTTTACATTGTATATGTTTTTAACATAACATAATCAAAGCTTGTTTCCATATCGCACACACATAGTTTGCGCCTGCTTCTGAATTAGTTGGTTTTGTGTTGTTAAGGACTCGAATGACTCTTGGGTAAGCGAGAATTTTATTTTACGCGTTTGCAAAATGTTTATGATTGTGGCAAAAAACTTGACGATTCCAACAAAGCCAAGAATTTTGAAGTAGGATTGCCCCTCTTGGGGGAAGCTCGGTCAGCCTTTGCAAATATTATCGATGCAATTAACGAAGTAAGTCTGGAATTAGACGCCGATTATACGCCGGACTTCAAATCTTTAGAGTCATTTGTCGAGATTTACTGTCACGTACTGTCTATAGCCGAGAAATTAAATCTAAAAAAGAAAGCTGAGAACTCTGATTCTCAAATACAAGCATCAAGTAAACAATATTCCTCGATTACCAAACACTGAATTACCCAGTTTCTCGGGTGATTTTACGGAGTGGCCTGTATTTTACGAATGTTTTCGTTCGTTAATCCATGATCAGACCCATTAGATCTAATCGCAAGGTGCTTTGGAATTCGTTAGTGGAAAGATACCAGGATGAACGGGTACTAGCTAACCACTACTTTGAGCAAATGTTAGATCTTAAAGCAGCATCTACAGCTTCCTGTAATAGCCTCAATAACTTTATCGACAATTTCGATGGTGATTATAATGCGCTAAAACAGGTGAAGCTCCCTGATTTCTTTGATCTTGTCGTGGCCTATTTGGCACTTAAAAAACTTGATGCAGAAACTAGAAATCTTTTTGAGAATTATCGAAGAAAGTCAGCCATGCCAACATATATTGATGTTTTGAGTTTTATTAAGGAGCAAGCTAAAATCTATGAACGCTGCAATCCAGCTTCAAGTGTACCCAATTCTACGGTACATTATAAATCAAAACCAAGACATTGTTGGATTCCTACCGTGTGGTTTGTTTAAGCGGTTGCTTAAACGGCCCAATTCGTGGTCACTTCCTTCTCTTATGTTTGATAATGAAACTTCGGAGAAACTTTTAACTGTTTATTATTTAATAAGGGTCGTTCGATGCTTGTACTGGATATGTGGATAATCTATTGACGTGTCCTAGTAGTGTTGTAGTGATTCTTTGAAAGTTGCAATATTGGAGTTGACGATGGGACACGTCTTGTCACTTGAACTGATAGATATCGAAGTGTTGCGATATTGGAGTTGACGATGGGACACGTCTTGGCACTTGGACTGATAGATATCGAAGAGTGTTGCGATATTGGTGTTGACGATGGGACACGTCTTGTCACTTGGACTGATAAATATCGAAGAGTGTTGCGATATTGGAGTTGACGATGGGACACGTCTTGTCACTTGGACTGATAGATATCGAAGAGTCCCTTGTTAGTGGTTTTTGGCCGCAACTTAAGGCAACTCCCACTCAACCTTCGATTGCCAGGGCCACTAAGGCAATTATTAAGTATTTAAATGATACTAAAGTAGAATAAGGAGAAAGTGGCAAAATTCCTTTACAGGCGTCGAACGAGTGAAAGCTCATTTACAATACTACATATTTACAAATTAACAAAATAACATAACTTACTAATTAATCTAACACAAAACAGATGAAATGGCATTGAGTCTGGATGGGGGTATACAACACCTCCCTCCTTAAGACAGAATACTATGGTGAAAATTGGATTCTGGAATTTCACTAACATGTGTCGACAAATTTTTTTATAGTTAATTCGGTATGTACTGTCCACGAATCAACTCTCTGCATTTAGATAACTCATACAGGAGTAAGGAATAGGTTTTAGGATTGGAAACAGGTAGATATAATTCGAAAGGCCCCATTGATGAGAACAATATGACATGCTGATATTGTAGCATTAGGTCATAAATAACATTAAAGCTAATTGTGTCCAACATAAACTTTGGATTTCCATAAGAAATTTTACAAAGCGCAAGGTTGTTTTAATAATATTTAACCTTAGTTCATATTCATTTTTGTGTATGACATAAAAAATTTCATTAATTTTAAATTTCTTACTTCTGAATAGTCTTTGCTTTTCGATTGCAGTAATAGTACGTTTTATATTATGATATCGGAATCTTTGAAGTCTAAGTTTACACGATCTATACCAATGTTGGATTTTATTTGTTGCATTTTTATGTCTGTAAGTATTAAGTATTTGTTTCTTTCTTGATGCATCATAATGTTTGCTCTAAACTTTCGTTGCAGATATAAAGTTGCTATTCTTAATTTTATGTAATGACTTCTTTGAACATGCCTTAATTTATTTGCCTTATATCGATTAGAAATCACTTTAACTGCTTTCTTTAATTGCACATAATGCGTTCTTTCTTTCTGCGATAATTGCTTAGCCTTGAATATTCTTTGCACACAAATAGCGGATTTAAGCAATGCTTAATAATTATATTTTTGAATTTTAGACAGTTTATTAGCTCTATAAACTCTTTGAATGAAAATAGTTTTTTCTTTTAGTTGCAAATAAGTATTTCGTTGAAGCTTCATTAATCTAAAAGCACGATATACTCGTTGTATTGACACTACAGCTTTTCTTAGAGTTATGAAATTATTCCTAACCATCTGACCTAATTTATTTGCTCTAAAACGTCTTTGATGATTGCCGCATTGACGACTGCTATTTGACTTTGATCACTTTCCGTTATTGATGTACTACGAATTTTCGAGTTTGCTTGATGTGAGGTTAGAGACATATCGTGTGTTTGAATGAAGTTATTCAAATTTGAATTGGGATAACGATTGGAGTTTTTATATTGCCTCTTTCGGCATTCATCAATGGTGTGTCCTATTTTTTTGCATTATCTACATTTTTGTTTCGCCTTTGATTGACCTTGATTTTAATTATTATTGGAGCTATGCTCCGGAATATTTGAAGAGTTGCCAAATTTTTCATATTTGGAAATAGGATCCCTGGGACCCTATTCTCGTCATCTTTTTGAAGCGAATGCGTCTTTTCGAATGGAGTAGGGATATCACCGGTTGGCCACGCCCATACTTTTCAATCAAACGTATCGGAACGTATGGGCGTGGCGCGTGTGTTAATGTTCTTAGCAACAAGCAAACTTGCTCATAGATACGGGCAGCCGGTGATATCCCTACTCTATTCGATAAGTCACGATTCGCTTCAAAAAGATGACGAGAATAGGGTCCCAGGTCGATCTTTCACTTTTAAAACAGCTTTCGTAAAGTTTATTAAAACTTTTATTGGATTTGTTGTTTGTTTGTTTTACATCTGGAAAATGTGTTAATAATAGTTCAGAAATTTCTTTCCAGGTATTTAAATAAAAATGAAGATCTAATTTAATTTTGGCTCGTCCACTGATTTGATTTTTGATATATAACAATAAAGCGCGATGGTGTATCTGTATCTGGGGTTATATCAATAACTAAGTTCACCGCCTCTACAAATGACGTAACATTGTCCCTATCCGGGTCACAAGAATCTGGTATGAAATCTAATAATTGTTCGAAAGTGTACCCAGCGGGAATTCTAGGATTGGAGACATGTTGGCTTTTAAAACGATGTTGGACTTAATTATTACGTAGATTTAGATTTAGGAATTAGATTTTTATTGGTTTAGTAATTAGATTTGAATCGATTTGATTTAAGATTTTTTTTTTCATTATTTAGGAACTCAACATACATATTTGATTTAGGAAGGAGTTATGTTGACTTATGTATGGTAAAATTAGCCAAACACAGAGAGAGATTGAAATGAACAGTACTTACGACGATCCCTTTCGGCGTCTGAAAGTTGAACGGGTCTGGAACGTGGTTGGTCGAACTTTTGCAACTTTTGTAGAAGTTCTTCCAGTGTGGAACCAATCCTACCGACTGCGCCAATGTTGGCTTCACACCGTGCGTTTGCTTAAGCGGTTGCTTAAACGGTCCAATTCGTGGTCACTTCCTTCTCTTATGCTTGATAGTGAAACTTCGTAGAAACTTTTAACCGTTAATTATTTAATAAGGCTCGTTCGATGGTTGCAGTGGATATGTGGATAAGCTATTGACGTGTCCTAGTAGTGATGTGGTGATTCTTTGATAGTTGCAATATTGGAGTTGTCGATGGGACACGTCTTGTCACTTGGACTGATAGATATTGAAGAGTGTTGCGATATTGGAGTTGACGAAGGGACAGGTCGTGTCACTTGGACTGATAGATATCGAAGAGTCCCAAGGCAATTATTAAGCATTTACATGATACTAAAGTAGAATAAGGAGAAAGTGGCAAAATTCCTCTACAAGCGTCGAACGAGTGAAAGCTCATTTACAATACTACATATTTACAAATTAACAAAATAACATAACTTACATAAAACTTATCTTATATTATATTATAATATATTAATATAATATAATATAATATAATATATATATATATATATATATATATATATTAATATATATATTATATTATAACTTATCTTATATATAACTTAATCTAACACAAAACACATGAAATGGCACTGACTCTGGGCAGGAGTATACAACAACATTCTTTTGTTTTTCAAAGTGTTTTACGATGCGAGGTTTGTGATTTGGAAACTCATCCATTAAGACAGTATGCGGAGTTTCTAAAATTGTCTCCGTATGAGCGATATCAATTGGTAAAGCGAAAGTTATTATGTTAAAATTGTTTGGGTGGCCATAGAGTGAGGGAATGTTTGAGTGAGACCAATTGCAAGACTTGTGGTTATCATACCATACATTGCTACATTTTGTAAAAAGGTTCTCATCTGACCTCAACGCTCCTACTGTTTCTGACGGGAACAGTTTGCCCAAACTATCGACCGATGGGAGTTTTCCTACGCAAACTCAAGGGTCTGATACTGACAACAAACAGGTTGAGCCGCGAAATTTGTCTCTTTGTTCGTCGTCCCATTCTGCGGGAGTCACTGGAACTGTACTACTATCTACAGTAGTAGTGATGATATTAGATTTACTTGGCCTAAGGCACCATGTTAGATTTTTATTGGATTCCGGAAACACCGGGCATTTTGTGACGGGCTGCTTGCGCAGATACTTTAAAGTTAAAAGTAAGTCCAAGTGATTCTTATGTGCACGGTATCGGCTATTCGAATAGTTTGATTTTGGGTAACTCTGCCATCACGGTCCATTCTAGGTTTGATGCGGCGACGTTTTGGTGGTTGAAAGAATAACAGCTAAGTTACCACAACAATCTGTAGATCATCAATCGTTTGGCTATTTGTTTGAAGTTCTGTTGGCAGATGAAAAATTTTGATCAGCCTGGAGAAATTAGTGGTAAAAATGGGGGTGAACTGTTTCTTTATTTGTTGGGCTCCACGAGGGTGGCAGTCTCTAAGATTCTGCCTGTTGCAATCGAAACTTGCTTTGGGTTTGTTGTTATGGGAAGCGCACCGACTTTATTGAATTCTTTGGCTTTTTGACATTCCTTTTATGTGGCCCATGGGACTAAGTTAGATAATGTAGTATCAAAATTTTGGGAAACCGAATCAATTCCTATTCAAATCTTTGACCCACCTGAAGATAAAGAATGTGAAACACTTTACGCCTCTAGGGTAAGGCGAGACTTGTCGGGCCGATATGTAGTGACATTACCATTCCAGAAGGATGCGTCTCTCTTAGGTGTCTCATGTTTGAGATGTTTGATATGGTTTCAATCGTCGGAAAGAAGATTTGATAATGTACTAAATTCAACTCAACCATCTGCAGTGTGGAACGTAACTGGTTTTATTTATAAAATACAGAATTAATATAAACTGGTTGGCAGGCAACCCAATATACACGTATGTTAACAACATGATAATATATTACATGACATCTCCCTTTTTTTCTTGTAAGTAACCTGAATAATATTTGTTTTAAAGCTCGCGGATCTCAGCTATATAAACCTGTAGGCTTTATTGTACCTGTGCACTTTTGGTTGCAAATTGATGGGGAAATATACGATCCCACGGTAAAAGTGACTTAACATATGTTAAGAAAAAGGAAGTTCTACGGGGGGATTTTGGTTACATCCCGTATGTAGTGTCGTTGTCCACCGAAGAGGATCATCTCATGATGTCATACTTTCTGAATATCGCAGAAAATCTGACTCATATTTTAGCATGGCACCGCAACATGTTCGAAATGTGAGATGTAATGTAGACAATTGAATTTGTAAGATGTTTTATAAATATATAAAAAGGAAACACACGTATATTATTAAAAAAAGATAGAACAAACCAGCGGTTATACAAATTAAACAAACATGTCGTTAAAATGAATAACATAATAATAAAAAGGTTTCAATAAAGACCCCATAATTTCCAATACACGGCTGTTGTTGTTAAATCATCATTATCACATGTTATCAACTCAAAAGTTAGAATCGAATATTAATGGTTTTCCCGATATGATTTGGTAAATTATCACGATATACCAATACGAATGTAAAGGATGACGTCATCACTCAAGGTTGAATTCAAACGAATGTAATTACAAGCACATAACAAGTTGTAACATGTTTATAAATCATGACTCATCAGTAACCCTTTTGTTAAATTGAGTTCTGATTGGTCCACAAAAATGGCGTGATACAGAAGAAGTCATCAGTAGTCATAAGTAGTCATCGGAGTCATCAGTTATCTGATTGGTCAATCAAAATGGTATATATCTCTGATCGATGGATGCTTTCGATCAGTAGTGCTTCGGACGTTTTTAATTTCAGACAGTGCATCCTTACAGTGGTTTTTGGTGAGTAATTACACAATGTTATCAGCCCCAGCCCGAGCCCCAGCGTTATCTCTGTTAATAACCTATTTTCGATATTTTAACCTACATTTTCAAAGTCCACGATACCGAAAGTATCAATAGTGTAGGTATCGAAAAAAAAATCCGAATTAGATGTTGGTAATTATTGATTTTTAGCTTTGCCCTAGCTGTGGAATTCCAAACAGATCTGGTATTCGTTATCAGACATCCGTACAAACAATGCGGTTAGTGACCTTGAATCCTAATCTAAATAATGCATTTGATTTAATATGAGTCATATTAGAACATTTTACAGCGTAATTTATTTAATTACAGTAATTTTCTTGGTGTGTAAAACATGAGATTTTGAAATTAGATATTTTGCTCTGTAAGTATACAGTATTTTTCGGTCATTTGAAATGTATAGGTAGATTAGCCTTTTTTACCCCCTGTCCCATTTTTTGTAGCCTATTTGCAGGTTTTAAAATTTAAGCACATCCGTACAAACATTGTGGTTTGTCACCGCAAATCCTAATCTAAATATTGCATTTGATTTTAAATGAGACATATTAGAACTTTTACAGTGTAAGTAAATTTGATATTTTGATCTGTAAGTAGCCTATTTTAAGTAACGATAATTACAGTATTTTGAATTGTAGGTAGATTCGCTTTTTGTTTTACCCTTACCCTCTTTTTTTGGTATGTGTGCTTTTTACGAAGGTATATAAAGAGAGAAAATATTAATTTAATTCAATTATTCAGTTGATGCGATCAGAAGTAGAAGAAAATGGAGACCTTTACCGTGACCCGCGATATTACAAGACGTATCAAGCGATTCAACTTGCAAGGGCGTACCCTGGAATTTAAAATAAACGAGATACCAGAAGACGTGGACGCAGTAGGTTGGGTGAAAAATTCTATCAACAGTGCTATTTTGTTGGCAACAGAAGACCTAAATCCAACCGACCAGGTGGGGATATCAATCTGTAGTAAGGGATTCGCGAAAGGCGAGGGTTGGCTTCGTTTCCAGAAGGCAAGTAAAATAAACATTGACGACGTGTGGAATGTGCTGAGCTCCCTATTCCAATCAAATTCCATGGGACTCAGCACCGATACTTTTTGCTTGGGTGTGACATCGGTACGGATGCCTGCTGGAAAAGGAAAGAAGCACAATCTTTACAGCACGTTTGATGAGGAGTGCTCCAAACGTCGGGGTATTATCCCCATCAATAACAGCGATAATTTTTGTCTACCCAGAGCTATCGTTGTTGGAATGGCGAACGTTACAAAAGATCCGGATTATGTAGCTGTTAGGAGAGATATCAGAAAGATGCAGACAACGAGGGCAAATACTCTTCTGGCAGAAGCAGGCGTTAACGTACCAGAGGAGGGCTGTGGCATACCGGAGATCCAACAATTTCAGCGATACCTTAAAAATTTTAAAATCACCGTGTACCAGTACGGTGCAAAGGGGCGTGAGGTTATATTCCAAGGGGGCGAAGCATCTAAACACATTAATTTACTTTATCACAAGGGTCATTATAATGTGATTACCTCACTGACAGCTGCCTTTTGCTGCCATTATTACTGCGAGGAGTGCCATGTACCATACAATACCAAACACGATCATCGTTGTGGGGGAATGTGTCCGGCGTGCCAGCATACTCCGGCCTGCCCCCGAGATGAAAAGATTAAATGCCCAGACTGTCTGCGAATCTTCAACAGTCCAGCCTGTCTCGATAAGCATAAAATGAAGGGTGTCAAAGGGGCCCGCAGTGTTTGTGAATCCATACGGCGATGTGAAAAATGTCTGATAACGATAGCGTCTAACAGAGAGCACTTTTGCGGGGAAATTTATTGCAAAATATGTCGTAAACACAAACCAGCAAGCCATCAATGTTATATGCAGCCGGATTCCGGTAAACCTCCAGAGAAAGATTTTTTGTTCATTTTCTTCGATCTGGAGACCATGCAAGAAAAAACAGTTGATGACGGGTCTTTACTGCACGAGCCAAATTTGTGTGTTTTAAAAACCTGCTGCGAATTTTGCATTAATTCCTCAGATAAAAAATGCAAAAAGTGCGGGGTTCGCGTACGGGTTTCAAACGATCACATGGACAACTGCTTTAAGCATACACCTATCGAGTGGTTTTTGAACAACGTGTTGGCAACAAGGGCTCTATATAAAGAGATAGTTGTCATTGCCCACAACCTAAAAGGCTTTGACGGCCCCATTGTGTTAAATCACATTATCACCAAAACAGACCTAACCCCCAAGTTGATTATGCAAGGAACAAAAATTATACAGATGAAGATAGGAAACGTTAAATTCATCGACTCATTGAACTATTTCCCCATGGGTCTCGCGAAATTACCGAAAGCATTTGGGCTGCCCTCGAACAAGTTTAAAAAAGGGTACTTTCCACACCTATTCAATACTACCGAGAATCAAAATTATATAGGACCACTTCCTGCTGTGGATTACTACAGCCCCGATTCCATGATGGGGACGGATAGTGACGATAACGACGAGAGAAAGCAGTTTCTAAAATGGCATGAAGAGCACAAAAATGAAGTTTTTGATTTCAAGAAAGAGCTGGTAGAGTATTGCATCTCCGATGTAGAGATTTTAACAGAAGCATGTCTCAAATTCAGAAAGGATTTGATACAAAAAACCAATGTCGACCCCTTTATCGAAGCATGCACCGTGGCGAGCGCTTGCAATCGCGTGTCAATCGGGATAATCCCTAAAAATGGATATCGCTGGAGAGATAAGCAATCAAAAGTTGCGATTCAATGGCTGATATGGGAAGAAAAGCAACGAGGAATCGAAATAACCCACTCCGCGAAGTGTCGAGAGAGTATAATAGGAGGGTTAAAAGTGGACGGATATTGTCAGGAAACAAATCAAGTATTTGAATTCCATGGCTGTTACTATCACGGATGCTCGATATGTATGAAATTTAATCGTGATAAACCTTTACAGGACGACCCTACACTAACCTTAAATTTACGTTTAGAGTCAACAAATGCGAAATCAGAACGCCTGCGAGGTCTAGGTTACGAAGTCATTGAAATGTGGGAGTGTAATTTCAATGATTTGATGCTTAAAAACAAGGGGGTTCGTGAGTACACTGCTAATCATCCGCTTGTTATTTCAACGCCCTTAAACCCGCGTGATGCATTTTATGGTGGTCGAACAGGAAACTGCTCTACCTACTATGAATGCAAACCTGGGGAAAAAATCAGATATATAGACATTTGTAGTTTATATCCGTGGGTGTGCAAATACGAGAAATTTCCCATCAAACATCCTAAAGTATATGTGGGGGATGAGTGCTTACAGCTAAAACTAGCCGAAACAGATGGCCTGATTAAATGCACTATTTTACCACCACAGAACCTGTATCATCCAGTTCTACCGTGCAAAATGAATAAAAAACTAATGTTTGTGCTTTGCCGTAGCTGTGGTGAATCCACGAAATTTTTTGATAATTGCGATCACAACATTACCGAAAGAGCTTTATCAGGCACGTGGGTGATAACGGAGGTAATAAAAGCTTTAGAAAAGGGGTATCAAATTTTAAAAATAAATGAAATATGGGGATATAACATTTCTCAATATGATCCTGTAAAGAAAGTGGGAGGGTTATTCACAGAGATGATGAATTCGTTTATCAAGATTAAGCAGGAGGCGACAGGGTTTCCTGATGATTATGTGTCTGACGAAGACAAAGATAAATATATTGAGGAGTTTTTCAATATCGAGGGAATTTGTATGCCGTTTTCAGATATCGTTAGCAACCCCGGTTTGCGAGCACTAGCAAAACTCATGCTTAATTCGTTCTGGGGGAAACTAGGACAACGGGAGAACCAACCAAAAACTGCCATTATTAATAATCCTGAATCTTTTTTAGCTTTGTTATCTGACCCCGCAATCTACGTAAATACCGTTTTGCCTATTACCGAAGATGTTGTAGTGGTGAATTACGAGATGAAGGAAGAAGCTTGCGCCTCCCTGGCAACCGTCAATGTTTGTCTCGCCGCTTACACTACTGCTCAAGCCCGACTAAAACTCTATAGTTATCTGGAGAAATTAGATGATCGAGTCTTGTATTACGACACGGACTCGGTCATCTATATTTCAAGAGATGGCGAGCCAGATATACCCACTGGCAGCTTCCTAGGGGATATGACAGACGAACTATCGGCATACGGACCAGGTAGCTATATTACGCGTTTTGTTTCAGGAGGTCCAAAAAATTATGGCTACGAAATATACTCTACCAATACAAACTCGCTAAAACCAGTTGCTAAGGTGAAGGGTATTAGAATTAACTATCAAACCTCTAAATTAATTAATTTTAATTCAATCACAAGATCAATTATAGAGAAATTAGACCCAATTCAAATTGTTTCGAAAAATATTCGTCGAGACCGGGGCTATCAAGTGCTGACCAAGGAGGAAGTAAAGCTGTACAAACCTAACTCTACAAAGAGGAAATTTGACGGAGACACATCGCTGCCGTACGGTTATATGAAGAAGATATTAAAATATTAGAATATTTATTGTATATTTTCCTTATATATATTATTATTAAATAAATGTTTATCACCAATTATGTCTTTTATTTTCCCTATAGTGGTAATAACAAAACTAGTGCGTTACTGACATATGTGTATGATGACGTCATATAATTTTCATAAATTTCGGAATTTTCTATATTTGAAATAAAGAAAACAGAATTTGTATTCATAAAATCATAATTTGTAGTGCTATTCAACCAAAATTGACCTACTGAATGATATAATATCAACAAAACATATATTCAAATACTATAAGACCTTTATGATTTGAGTGGGGTTTAAAATGTAAATAAAACAATTGAAGGGAGCTGAGAGTATAGTGAATTGCATTTCTTACATATATGAACACCATACGACGATGTTTGAACGGCACACTGATTTATATTGATTTATAATTCCTTATAGATTTCTTTTACTTATATGTAGAAATAAAACACCTATACATATTTCAAAATAATATTTATTATTTTTATTATCTTACGTAAATCTTATTATTATTATCTTCAGTTATTTACATAAATGTTATCGGCTGAGGAGACGTTGATAGCGGCGTCTTCATCGGTCTGTGGTGGAGTCTTCGCTACTATTTCAAAAGATTACTTCAGCCTCTCTCAATGCATCAACAATATACGCTATTTCGTTATTATAAGAATTGCCCCCAGCAGCTGCTTGTGAGGTAACCAATAGCCTTAAACGATCTACCAACTCGTTGATGTCCCATTCCACGTTCTTATTAATGTTCGAATATGCTCGATGTACCCGGTTTGTCCCTGACTCATCCTCCTGACATTCATAAGGGGTTATCGTTTCATCATCATCTTTAACTATGGTTATTTCAGAATGTTTGTTTTTGATATGGCGTTTAAAATTATCTAAGCGTGTAAATTTTTTTTCGCACCAATCGCATTGCTGATGTATCTGTTTATGATGAGTCTTGGGCCTGACTCGACTCTTGTTGTCTGTATACTCATACATTTTAATAACTAATGATGCTCGAATACCCAAAGCTGTTTCTCCAATCACGAAAGCTGTTTCTCCAAAACATGAAACCTGTTTCTACAAACACGAAAGGTGTTTCTCCAAACACGCAATGTGTTTCTCCAAACACAAAAGCTGTTTCTCCAAACACGAATGTCGTTTCTCCAAAACACGAAAACTCCTTCTCCAAACACAAAAGATGTTTCTCCAAACATGAAAGTTGTTTCTCCAAACACGAACGCTGTTTCTCCAAACACCAAAGTAGTTTCTCCAAACACGAAAGATGTTTCTCCAAAACATGAAAGTTGTTTCTCCAAACACTAAAGCTGTTTCTCGAAAGGCGTAAGCTGTTTCACTAAACCATCGTGAAACGGTCAAATTTCATCGGCTCTGATGCGAAAGGCGCTTAAATCCAACAGCTCAGATGCGCAAGACGTTCAAATACCTGCGTGAGACGTTCAAATTTCAACGGGTCTGATGCGAAAGGCGTTCAACTGCAACAGCTCTGATGCGCGAGAATCGTCCTTTACCCCCCCCCCCTCCCACTATCGCCTTCCCCTCCCAATATCATCTTCCCCCCCCCCCCTCCCATTAGCGCCTCTCCCCCCTCACATTAACGCCTCACCCCCTCCCATTAGCGCCTCTCCCCCTCACATTAACGCCTCACCCCCTCCCATTAGCGCCTCTCCCCCTCACATTTAACGCCTCACCCCCTTCCATTAGCGCCTCTCCCCCTCCCATTAGCGCCTCTCCCCCTCACATTAACGCCTCACCCCCCTCCCATTAGCGCCTCTCCCCCTCCCATTAGCGCCTCTCCCTCTCACATTAACGCCTCACCCCCCCCCCCCCCCATTAGCGCCTCTCCCCCTCACATTTAACGCCTCACCCCCTCCCATTAGCGCCTCTCCCCCTCCAATTGCCCCCTCCCCGCCTCCTTGACATATATAATACTTCACTTAACATCTAAACCCATCCTAGCCCATCAGCATGTATAAATATGGAGGGTACAATTATTCGAGCATCATTAGTTATTAAAATGTATGAGTATACAGACAACAAGAGTCGAGTCAGGCCCAAGACTCATCATAAACAGATACATCAGCAATGCGATTGGTGCGAAAAAAAATTTACACGCTTAGATAATTTTAAACGCCATATTAAAAACAAACATTCTGAAATAACCATAGTTAAAGATGATGATGAAACGATAACCCCTTATGAATGTCAGGAGGATGAGTCAGGGACAAACCGGGTACATCGAGCATATTCGAACATTAATAAGAACGTGGAATGGGACATCAACGAGTTGGTAGATCGTTTAAGGCTATTGGTTACCTCACAAGCAGCTGCTGGGGGCAATTCTTATAATAACGAAATAGCGTATATTGTTGATGCATTGAGAGAGGCTGAAGTAATCTTTTGAAATAGTAGCGAAGACTCCACCACAGACCGATGAAGACGCCGCTATCAACGTCTCCTCAGCCGATAACATTTATGTAAATAACTGAAGATAATAATAATAAGATTTACGTAAGATAATAAAAATAATAAATATTATTTTGAAATATGTATAGGTGTTTTATTTCTACATATAAGTAAAAGAAATCTATAAGGAATTATAAATCAATATAAATCAGTGTGCCGTTCAAACATCGTCGTATGGTGTTCATATATGTAAGAAATGCAATTCACTATACTCTCAGCTCCCTTCAATTGTTTTATTTACATTTTAAACCCCACTCAAATCATAAAGGTCTTATAGTATTTGAATATATGTTTTGTTGATATTATATCATTCAGTAGGTCAATTTTGGTTGAATAGCACTACAAATTATGATTTTATGAATACAAATTCTGTTTTCTTTATTTCAAATATAGAAAATTCCGAAATTTATGAAAATTATATGACGTCATCATACACATATGTCAGTAACGCACTAGTTTTGTTATTACCACTATAGGGAAAATAAAAGACATAATTGGTGATAAACATTTATTTAATAATAATATATATAAGGAAAATATACAATAAATATTCTAATATTTTAATATCTTCTTCATATAACCGTACGGCAGCGATGTGTCTCCGTCAAATTTCCTCTTTGTAGAGTTAGGTTTGTACAGCTTTACTTCCTCCTTGGTCAGCACTTGATAGCCCCGGTCTCGACGAATATTTTTCGAAACAATTTGAATTGGGTCTAATTTCTCTATAATTGATCTTGTGATTGAATTAAAATTAATTAATTTAGAGGTTTGATAGTTAATTCTAATACCCTTCACCTTAGCAACTGTTTTTAGCGAGTTTGTATTGGTAGAGTATATTTCGTAGCCATAATTTTTTGGACCTCCTGAAACAAAACGCGTAATATAGCTACCTGGTCCGTATGCCGATAGTTCGTCTGTCATATCCCCTAGGAAGCTGCCAGTGGGTATATCTGGCTCGCCATCTCTTGAAATATAGATGACCGAGTCCGTGTCGTAATACAAGACTCGATCATCTAATTTCTCCAGATAACTATAGAGTTTTAGTCGGGCTTGAGCAGTAGTGTAAGCGGCGAGACAAACATTGACGGTTGCCAGGGAGGCGCAAGCTTCTTCCTTCATCTCGTAATTCACCACTACAACATCTTCGGTAATAGGCAAAACGGTATTTACGTAGATTGCGGGGTCAGATAACAAAGCTAAAAAAGATTCAGGATTATTAATAATGGCAGTTTTTGGTTGGTTCTCCCGTTGTCCTAGTTTCCCCCAGAACGAATTAAGCATGAGTTTTGCTAGTGCTCGCAAACCGGGGTTGCTAACGATATCTGAAAACTGCATACAAATTCCCTCGATATTGAAAAACTCCTCAATATATTTATCTTTGTCTTCGTCAGACACATAATCATCAGGAAACCCTGTCGCCTCCTGCTTAATCTTGATAAACGAATTCATCATCTCTGTGAATAACCCTCCCACTTTCTTTACAGGATCATATTGAGAAATGTTATATCCCCATATTTCATTTATTTTTAAAATTTGATACCCCTTTTCTAAAGCTTTTATTACCTCCGTTATCACCCACGTGCCTGATAAAGCTCTTTCGGTAATGTTGTGATCGCAATTATCAAAAAATTTCGTGGATTCACCACAGCTACGGCAAAGCACAAACATTAGTTTTTTATTCATTTTGCACGGTAGAACTGGATGATACAGGTTCTGTGGTGGTAAAATAGTGCATTTAATCAGGCCATCTGTTTCGGCTAGTTTTAGCTGTAAGCACTCATCCCCCACATATACTTTAGGATGTTTGATGGGAAATTTCTCGTATTTGCACACCCACGGATATAAACTACAAATGTCTATATATCTGATTTTTTCCCCAGGTTTGCATTCATAGTAGGTAGAGCAGTTTCCTGTTCGACCACCATAAAATGCATCACGCGGGTTTAAGGGAGTTGAAATAACAAGCGGATGATTAGCAGTGTACTCACGAACCCCCTTGTTTTTAAGCATCAAATCATTGAAATTACACTCCCACATTTCAATGACTTCGTAACCTAGACCTCGCAGGCGTTCTGATTTCGCATTTGTTGACTCTAAACGTAAATTTAAGGTTAGTGTAGGGTCGTCCTGTAAAGGTTTATCACGATTAAATTTCATACATATCGAGCATCCGTGATAGTAACAGCCATGGAATTCAAATACTTGATTTGTTTCCTGACAATATCCGTCCACTTTTAACCCTCCTATTATACTCTCTCGACACTTCGCGGAGTGGGTTATTTCGATTCCTCGTTGCTTTTCTTCCCATATCAGCCATTGAATCGCAACTTTTGATTGCTTATCTCTCCAGCGATATCCATTTTTAGGGATTATCCCGATTGTGTTTGGCTTGAGGAAATTTCTGCGAAACACGCGATTGCAAGCGCTCGCCACGGTGCATGCTTCGATAAAGGGGTCGACATTGGTTTTTTGTATCAAATCCTTTCTGAATTTGAGACATGCTTCTGTTAAAATCTCTACATCGGAGATGCAATACTCTACCAGCTCTTTCTTGAAATCAAAAACTTCATTTTTGTGCTCTTCATGCCATTTTAGAAACTGCTTTCTCTCGTCGTTATCGTCACTATCCGTCCCCATCATGGAATCGGGGCTGTAGTAATCCACAGCAGGAAGTGGTCCTATATAATTTTGATTCTCGGTAGTATTGAATAGGTGTGGAAAGTACCCTTTTTTAAACTTGTTCGAGGGCAGCCCAAATGCTTTCGGTAATTTCGCGAGACCCATGGGGAAATAGTTCAATGAGTCGATGAATTTAACGTTTCCTATCTTCATCTGTATAATTTTTGTTCCTTGCATAATCAACTCGGGGGTTAGGTCTGTTTTGGTGATAATGTGATTTAACACAATGGGGCCGTCAAAGCCTTTTAGGTTGTGGGCAATGACAACTATCTCTTTATATAGAGCCCTTGTTGCCAACACGTTGTTCAAAAACCACTCGATAGGTGTATGCTTAAAGCAGTTGTCCATGTGATCGTTTGAAACCCGTACGCGAACCCCGCACTTTTTGCATTTTTTATCTGAGGAATTAATGCAAAATTCGCAGCAGGTTTTTAAAACACACAAATTTGGCTCGTGCAGTAAAGACCCGTCATCAACTGTTTTTTCTTGCATGGTCTCCAGATCGAAGAAAATGAACAAAAAATCTTTCTCTGGACGTTTACCGGAATCCGGCTGCATATAACATTGATGGCTTGCTGGTTTGTGTTTACGACATATTTTGCAATAAATTTCCCCGCAAAAGTGCTCTCTGTTAGACGCTATCGTTATCAGACATTTTTCACATCGCCGTATGGATTCACAAACACTGCGGGCCCCTTTGACACCCTTCATTTTATGCTTATCGAGACAGGCTGGACTGTTGAAGATTCGCAGACAGTCTGGGCATTTAATCTTTTCATCTCGGGGGCAGGCCGGAGTATGCTGGCACGCCGGACACATTCCCCCACAACGATGATCGTGTTTGGTATTGTATGGTACATGGCACTCCTCGCAGTAATAATGGCAGCAAAAGGCAGCTGTCAGTGAGGTAATCACATTATAATGACCCTTGTGATAAAGTAAATTAATGTGTTTAGATGCTTCGCCCCCTTGGAATATAACCTCACGCCCCTTTGCACCGTACTGGTACACGGTGATTTTAAAATTTTTAAGGTATCGCTGAAATTGTTGGATCTCCGGTATGCCACAGCCCTCCTCTGGTACGTTAACGCCTGCTTCTGCCAGAAGAGTATTTGCCCTCGTTGTCTGCATCTTTCTGATATCTCTCCTAACAGCTACATAATCCGGATCTTTTGTAACGTTCGCCATTCCAACAACGATAGCTCTGGGTAGACAAAAATTATCGCTGTTATTGATGGGGATAATACCCCGACGTTTGGAGCACTCCTCATCAAACGTGCTGTAAAGATTGTGCTTCTTTCCTTTTCCAGCAGGCATCCGTACCGATGTCACACCCAAGCAAAAAGTATCGGTGCTGAGTCCCATGGAATTTGGTTGGAATAGGGAGCTCAGCACATTCCACACGTCGTCAATGTTTATTTTACTTTCCTCCTGGAAACGAAGCCAACCCTCGCCTTTCGCGAATCCCTTACTACAGATTGATATCCCCACCTGGTCGGTTGGATTTAGGTCTTCTGTTGCCAACAAAATAGCACTGTTGATAGAATTTTTCACCCAACCTACTGCGTCCACGTCTTCTGGTATCTCGTTTATTTTAAATTCCAGGGTACGCCCTTGCAAGTTGAATTGCTTGATACGTCTTGTAATATCGCGGGTCACGGTAAAGGTCTCCATTTTCTTCTACTTCTGATCGCATCAACTGAATAATTGAATTAAATTAATATTTTCTCTCTTTATATACCTTCGTAAAAAGCACACATACCAAAAAAGAGGGTAAGGGTAAAACAAAAAGCGAATCTACCTACAATTCAAAATACTGTAATTATCGTTACTTAAAATAGGCTACTTACAGATCAAAATATCAAATTTACTTACACTGTAAAAGTTCTAATATGTCTCATTTAAAATCAAATGCAATATTTAGATTAGGATTTGCGGTGACAAACCACAATGTTTGTACGGATGTGCTTAAATTTTAAAACCTGCAAATAGGCTACAAAAAATGGGACAGGGGGTAAAAAAGGCTAATCTACCTATACATTTCAAATGACCGAAAAATACTGTATACTTACAAAGCAAAATATCTAATTTCAAAATCTCATGTTTTACACACCAAGAAAATTACTGTAATTAAATAAATTACGCTGTAAAATGTTCTAATATGATTCATATTAAATCAAATGCATTATTTAGATTAGGATTCAAGGTCACTAACCGCATTGTTTGTACGGATGTCTGATAACGAATACCAGATCTGTTTGGAATTCCACAGCTAGGGCAAAGCTAAAAATCAATAATTACCAACATCTAATTCGGATTTTTTTTTCGATACCTACACTATTGATACTTTCGGTATCGTGGACTTTGAAAATGTAGGTTAAAATATCGAAAATAGGTTATTAACAGAGATAACGCTGGGGCTCGGGCTGGGGCTGATAACATTGTGTAATTACTCACCAAAAACCACTGTAAGGATGCACTGTCTGAAATTAAAAACGTCCGAAGCACTACTGATCGAAAGCATCCATCGATCAGAGATATACCATTTTGATTGACCAATCAGATAACTGATGACTCCGATGACTACTTATGACTACTGATGACTTCTTCTGTATCACGCCATTTTTGTGGACCAATCAGAACTCAATTTAACAAAAGGGTTTCTGATGAGTCATGATTTATAAACATGTTACAACTTGTTATGTGCTTGTAATTACATTCGTTTGAATTCAACCTTGAGTGATGACGTCATCCTTTACATTCGTATTGGTATATCGTGATAATTTACCAAATCATATCGGGAAAACCAATAATATTCGATTCTAACTTTTGAGTTGATAACATGTGATAATGATGATTTAACAACAACAGCCGTGTATTGGAAATTATGGGGTCTTTATTGAAACCTTTTTATTATTATGTTATTCATTTTAACGACATGTTTGTTTAATTTGTATAACCGCTGGTTTGTTCTATCTTTTTTTAATAATATACGTGTGTTTCCTTTTTATATATTTATAAAACATCTTACAAATTCAATTGTCTACATTACATCTCACATTTCGAACATGTTGCGGTGCAATGCTAAAATATGAGTCAGATTTTCTGCGATATTCAGAAAGTATGACATCATGAGATGATCCTCTTCGGTGGACAACGACACTACATACGGGATGTAACCAAAATCCCCCGTAGAACTTCCTTTTTTTTAACATATGTTAAGTCACTTTTACCGTGGGATCGTATATTTCCCCATCAATTTGCAACCAAAAGTGCACAGGTACAATAAAGCCTACAGGTTTATATAGCTGAGATCCGCGAGCTTTAAAACAAATATTATTCAGGTTACTTACAAAGGTTAATTTGCACTCTTGACCCCTGTATGAGCAATTTTTCATTCAAAAATTCTATAGAGGATTAACGCAAAACTCGTCAGTAGTTACAAACACGACCACCGAGAGAATGCAGATGGCGCTCGCATCATAGCTTAGTTGTGAACACGACCACCGAGAGATTGCAGATGGCGCTCCTATTATTGATAGAATTCTAGATACTCACCTTTTGAAACTAATTTGATTGTACCAAGAACTTTAAATCAAATATTATTCAAAGTAATAAATAAAACAAAGATATTCACATTATAAAATTTTGAATCCAAGGATAAGGAGTTTATCGGTACATCGAGGGGGCAATATAACAGCCCACTCTGAAGTTGGCAATACTCTGAAGTTGGCAGCACTCCCGTCTGAAGTTGGCGCGTGGCCTCAGCTGTTTGCGTTTTCAAGGTCGTTTGTACTGGCCTAATTACTACTGACTCATTTCTTTATTTTTTATTTTATTTATTTATTTATTTATTTTTTATAATGTAACAATACCGCAATATATAGAGTAATACAATTTACAAATTCACATTAAACGAAACTCAAAACTTAAGTCTATCTGGTGAACGAATTGTTCTACCATACCGTGTAACTTTTTTATTGTTGGTGTTAAACTTTTCATTATTTGTATTTGAATGTACAAAATTATCATATACAAATGTATGTTGCGGGGGTACAGGTAAATTCTGATTCTTTGCAAATTTCAAATTAAGTCTGTTTCTGATTAAATAAGTTCCATCAATCCTTTTAATTTTATATGATCTAGGTCCAACTTATTTAATTAATGTGCCTAAATGCCAAATGTCCTTAGGTTTTAGTTGATACCTAATTACCATACCAGGTCTTAAGTCTTGTTTTTCATTGGCAGCTTTTAAATCATAATATTTTTTGTTTATATCTTGACTTTGATCTAATTTAAAATGTAATTTAGTTTTGTTAATTAACTTAGGATGTAACATTTTTTCTTGTATTGGTAAGTTGTCTCTAAGATATCTAGACATAAGTATTTGTGAAGGTGAGTATGAATTATGGATTGGTGTATTCCTAAATGATAACAACGCTAAGTAGATATCGTTATTGCTATCTATAGTTTTTTGATTAATTTCTTGATGCTTTGAATTGTTCTCTCTGCGAGGCCATTCGTCTGGTGATGATGAGGAGATGCAATTTTATGTACAAAGCTCCATGCTTTTCCAAATTGTTTAAAGTTCTCACTGGTAAATTGACTACCAGCATCAGTCATGACTATAGCAGGAATACCATGTCGAGCAAAGTTGAGTTTATGTATGACATTTTCCGAAGTTAAATTGTTTTCTAAATGTATAATTTCCGGATATTTTGAGTAATAGTCCACTATTAACAAGTAATTTTTTTCCATATAATTCGTATATATTAATTCCTAACTTATACCAAGGTATTTTCTCAATGATCTGATTTATCAAGGGCTCTTTTCGATTTAACCTTGCGTATTTTTTACAACTACTGCATGCAGCTACATAATTTGATATGTCTTTTGACATTCCAGGCCAAAAAAACAAAATTATTAACTTTCTGCAAACTTTTTGAAATTCCCAGGTGACCAGTATGAAGTAGAGTTAATATTTCATTTTTCCATGAACGTGGTATAATTAGTCTATCATTAAAATATAATAAATTATTGATTTCAACTAGTGATGATTTTAAATTATACCAATATCTGACATTAACTGGTACATCTTTTGTTTTTTTTGGCCATTCACTTTTTATATATTTTTTAATTAGCTTTAGAACCTCATCTTGTTCAATTTCCTTATTAAGAAGTGCAATTTTTCTTGGACTAATGTTTATTTTCTTAGTTATTACACAAACATGAGCTTCTAAATCTAAATTATTATGAAACTGTTCATTTAAAGGTGCTCTCGATAAGCCGGACAAGAATTTAATGATTTTTTAAATATAGTTATGAGTGGTTTGTGATCAGTTGCTACAGTAGTTTTTTGCCGAAAATATACTGATGGAATTTTGTACAACCTAAATAAATAGTCAATAGCCCTATTTGAGCGTAATTACGTTGTGTGTCTGTCATTGATTTATATGGATATGCACATGGCTTATTGTTTTGGATTCAAACAGCTCCTAAACCGTGACTAGAGGCATCATAAACAACAGGTTTATTTGCATTAAGATATTGAAGGACCTTCCGGTTGACAATTATCTTTTTATTGGAAAGCTTGTTCCTGACGGTAGTCCCAACTAAACACGTTGCTCTTCTTAATTAGATCTCTCAATGGCTGTGTTCGTTGCGATACATTTTTAATAAATCTTCCGACATAAGTTACCAAACCCAAGAATCTCTGAACATCTTTCACTGATTCTGGTTTTCGAATATTAACAATTGCATTTATTTTATCTTCGTGAAATTGAGTGAAATTCCTTTATCAGAAATTTTATAACCTAAATACCTCACCTCATTTACGCCAAATCTACATTTATTTATTTTAAACTTAATGTTTTCTCTTTTTGCAATGTTAAATACATGCTCTAGTCGCTTATCAGGTTCCACTTGAGTTGTGCCATAAATTAAAATATCGTCTACATATATCTCAACGCCCGGTATATTAAATATGTTTTTAAATCGTTCCTGAAAGACTTCACTCGCTGTTTTTATGCCAATTGGTAACCTAAGAAATTTGTAACGACCGTATGGAATTCCAAAGGTGCATAAATCTGAGCTTTCTTTATCTAATGGTATACTCCAAAAACCATGGGTGGCATCTAAAGTAGAGAAATATTTTGCTCCATTCAGTTTTGATATAATTTCATCAATTGTTGTTATTTTGAATGTTTGTGTTTTAATCGCTTTATTTAAATCTTTCGGATCTAAACAAATTCGAATAGAACTAAATTGATTGAATATATACTCTTTAATTAATCGACATCATTGATTTTTATGATATTTATGCTCGCTGACAATCCTAAGATTGGTTGACGGTCACCTTTTTCAACAAAAAAACACACAAGAACGCACATTATTTAAATATTGTACTTTTAAAACACATTTGCCCAGAATTGGAATTATTTGATTAGTTTAGGTTGATGAGATCTCATTTGAATTTACTATTTTATTTAAACCAAAATTTATCTGTTTCAACGTGTTCATTATATAATATTTGCCTCAGAACCAGTGTCAATATTAAATTTAATTTTGTTACAATTTTCAATGAGTAAGTATTTGTAGCAAGACTTGTTTTTGACATTTACATCAACTAAATCTATTGTTAATTTATCGATAATATTATTAACATTTATTTTTACGCAATCATTACCAGCGTCAATTTGATTAATTTTTCTTTTATTTTTAAACGAATGATGTTTTTGATGATGTTTACATACACTAGCGAAATGATTTATTTTTTGACATATTTTACAGGTCTTACCATATGCCGGACATTTATTTATCGGATGGTTATAGCCACATCAGGTGCAGTTTTTGATGGTCATATTCTTCGAGGTGCATGCTTGATGTCTTCGCATATTCGAATCTTTTTCTATCTTCCTTCTTCCGATGATATCCATTTCTGTCTTGATTGGAGTTGTTTTGTTCATATGTTCCAGTTGATGATGAGCTGCTTCCGTTAATACGCAACATTCGATAGCTTTGTCCAGCGTAGTATTGGAATCGCGTTTAGTTCATTCTTCAAGACTTCATTGTTAAATTAGCAGTTATTTTCTTGATTTTTAAGTGTAGTTACGAACTGTTCAATAGGTTTTGAGGATCGTTGCCTTAACGTAAAAAACTTGTACCTTTCGTATGTTAAGTTCTTTTTTGACACAAAATAGGCTTCAAATTTCTTCTTGAGAACGTCAATTTTGCCTTTTTCTTCTTCGGTGAAGGTAAATGAATTGTAGATGTTAATTGCTTCATCCCCAATCGAGTAGAGTAACTGCGCACATTGAATTTTTTCTTGTTTCTTATGCAATTCAGTTGCGACTGCATAAATTTCAAATTTTTGTTTCCACTTTTCAATTTTCACCAATTTTCAGCAAGATTGCCGGTAAAAACCATGTAATTAATTTACGTACTTTTGCTCCATTTTTCACAATTCGCTTTTGTCCGCAGCGCCATGTAATAAATTCAACTCAACCATCTGCAGTGGAGAACGTAACTGGTTTTATTTATAAAATACAGAATCAATATAAACTGGTTGGCAGGCAACCTAATATACACGTATGTTAACAACATGATAATACATTACATGACAGATAAGTCTCCTGAATTTAATATTCAGTATCAGGGAATCAAATCAAATCAAATCAAATTTATTTATTCCAATCACATAAACACAAATATTACAAACAGAAAAACAAGCTCGCCTAGGCAAGATTTGCCTGTGTGCGAGGTGAGTAAATAAGTATGTACTAAACGGGAAAAACTATAAAATAAAAGTAAGAAAAATACAGCAAAAATACAAAAGATTAAACTTAAATTAAAACGTCAAATATTTAACTCCAAAAACAGTAATCCCACCCCAAGCAACAGTCCACCGAATTAACAAAAATGCTTCTAATTTAAAAGATCTTTCAGAACGACCGCATTTTCAATCACAAACATCGTGACTTTCTTTGAAAAAAATTTACCATTCTGAATGCTCTTGATCCGATCGGGCACAAGATTATAAAATTTTAATCCAATATAAGAAATAAACCTCTGCGGGATGGTACACAACATTTTAAACGAGTTTTATGGATTAACAATATACAACATTTAATGTGTAACTGTTTTACCTCCAACACACCAGCCTCTCTGTACTGTCCCCCCGACGGATAACCAAACCCTCTACCCAGCATCACTCTCAGGATGCATTTCTGTGTACCTTCTGCTAGTCTAATATTTACCTTATAGGCACCCCCCAAACAATCACACCGTATCGTAGAACAAGTTCCACCAGAGCAAAATAAATTATCCTCATAAGCCTCAATGATAATACTAACTGATGAAATGTATGAACCAATTTTCTAACCTTATCCGACAAGTAAACAGAATGATCGTACCATTTAAGATGTTGATCTATTACTATGACAAGATACCTAGTTTTGCTAGCATTATATATTCGATCTTCACATTGGCAATTTTGTTCAATCTAACAATCTCTTCTGTGAACAATCAGTGAATCAAAGTTTGGTCGGTTTCTGAGCCTAGTGTTAAATGCAACAAAATTGTTTTTTTTACATTCAGTGTTAATAGATTAGAAATCTAGCCACTGCTTAAAAGTTCTCATACCTTTCTCCGCCATCCTCTTTACCTCACCCCAGAACTCACCTTGAAACAACAAGGCCGTGTCGTCAGCAAAAAGCACCATACTGCTGTTTGCATTACAATTTACAATGTCATTAATGTAGACCAAGACAGGACCTAACACCGTACCCTGTGGGACTCCGCATTTAATCTGCGTGAATTCGCTCCTATCATCACCGATACGAACACATTGTTGTAGATTTTGTATATCGCTTCGAAATAGTTCCAGGGTCAGGCCCCTTACACCGTATAGCTCTAACTTTTCAATCAATCTGTCGTGCGGAAACGTATCAAAAGCCTTACACAGGTCAAGAAGAATAGTTAGCTGCTTCTTGTTTCTCTTCAAAGCACTGTCTACTTGGTCAGTTATTTCAAACAGCGCATTTTCTGCATTTAACCCTTCCCTGAAACCAAACTATTTGTTAGTCAAGACAGAAAACCGTGCAAGAAACTGAAGCAATCGTCGTTTAATACATTTCTCTAGAAGCTTAGCCAGGTTAGATGTTAACGATATAGGTCTATAATTGCTTAATTCGGTAATTCAATAAGGAATATTTGCAGGAAGGCTACATGTCACTTGTGGGAACTGATGAGTTGGAGTATCCTCATTGCATCATCCCACACGATGGTATATTCAAAGCGGGTAGATCAACTTGGTTGCAGTGTGTGATGGACGCTAGTGCCAAAACTACGTCCAATCTATCGTTAAATGATTTGTTGTACACAGAACCAAATCTTCAATCTGACGTGCTGACTATTTTCCTTCACTTTCGTTTGTTTGCAATTGCATTCACCGCCGACAATAGAAAGATGTATCTGCAAATAAGACGTAGCCAGGAGCATCGTCGATTTAAGTAAAGTAAAGTAAATTTATTTCGTTTCATATGCATACAGCGGTTACGATACACTATAATTATTTACACTAATACAACATTGCACCATCTTGTCTGTACGCGATGCTGTCCCTCTTGCTCAATTCAAGATTGGTCACGTCGCCGCACCGTCTCGAATCAATGGTATTGAGGGCATTCAATTTCTTGTTGCTGGCCTATGTTTTTTACATAGACATTATTTATGTTTACATTATTATGTTTTTTACATGGACATTATTTGCCTTTTTATTTTGTTTTTAAATGTGTTATAGGATAATTTTTTTTATGTTATTGTCTAGCTGGTTGTATTTGTGTATTGTATCCGTTAGTAGTTCTTCAGTTGCTATTCTAGTTCTAAATCTGTGAGTTCTGAGTGACGAGTTGTTTCTTGTTCTGTGATTGTGTATGTGTTTTCCGTTAGTATTATGTTAATTTTTATCGTGCTATTATGTATTTTGTATAAGAGGAGGATGTTGTTTAAGATCTTTCTTTCTTTTATGTTGATTTCTTTGCTTTGTTGTAAGACATCTATTGTTGGCGTTCTCCTATCCCACTTGTACATAATTTTTATTACTTTGTTCTGTTGGCGTTGCAGTCTAATTAGATTGTGGTCTGTTGTATTACCCTATATGCCAATCAGAGAGTTAATGTTTGATATGAATAGCGCGTTGTATGTTCTTCTTTGACTTAAAGTCTATGTATTTATTTATTTTTTTCATTGCCGCAATTACTCTAGCATTTTTGTTATAATTTTATTTATGTGTTCGTCCCATTTCATGTTGTTTTGTAGTATTAATCCTAGATATGTTATGCTGTTAACTTCTGAGATTTCTGTATTTTTTATACATATCTTCATTTTTGCTTGTTTCCTATTGTTGAATATCAGATAGTGTGTCTTTAACTCGTTTATTGCCAATAGGTTTCTGCTGCACCAGTCAGTTAATTTCTGCATGTCCACATTGATGTCTTGTTGTTGTGTTTCATGGCTATAGTTGTGCTATATTAAGGCTATATCGTCAGCGTAGATGAATATGTTACCTTTCAGTTGTATGTTCTTTATGTCGTTGGTGTAGAATATGTACATTAATGGTGGGAGGTTTCCGCCTTGTGGTACTCCATATTCGGAGGCTAGTGGATCGCTTCGAGTATTTTCAACTTCTGTTATCTGCGGTCTGTCGTTTAAGAAGGTCTTTATTATTTGTAGTAGTTCATTTTGAATTCCTGTCTTTTTGAGTTTTTCTACAAGTTTGGTCTTTGATATGATATCAAACGCCTTCTTCATATATCGATGAATACTCCTGTAACTTTTTTTTCGCATCTATTCCCCTGTGAATGCAGTTGACCCGACTGCTGTGGAGATTTTCTAAGGATGACCCGCTTGAAATGTATCAGCTTAACACAGTGGCGTTTGGTGTTAAGTCCTCACCATTGTTGCCTTTAAGAACCCTTCATCAGTTGGCACTGGATGAACGGGACCAGTATCTCTTGCGGCTTCGTCAGTCAACCGAGATTTTTATAGGGACGATTTCTTATTTAGTGTGTCCACGATCGGCGAAGCTGAAATCTTATATTTTCATATGACTAATCTGTTTAATGCCTGTAGTTTATGGTAGTTCTGTAACTTTGGTTGGTTTTGCAGATGCCTGTTTGACATCCTATGGCGCTGTTGTTTATTTTGGGGCTTGTCTCCCTCATGGCTTAGTCCGCGCAATTATGGTTTGTGCTAAAACCAAGGTAGCACCAGCAAAAGTAGAGTTCATACCACAGTTAGAATTATGTGCTGCTTGTTTGTTGTCCAAGCTGATGCACTTTGTTGTACGGATCTCGAATAAATGTAGAGCGCTGCTTCGCCTTGCCTGACTCCACCGTTACACTTTGTTGGATAAAATCATCTCCCCATCATTGGCAGACATTTGTAGCCAATCGAGTCTCTAACATACAATCAGTGTTAGCATTTTGGTTCCATATTGATGGCAAACTAAATATTAGTGACTATGTGTCGAGGGTTTTAACCCCACGCAAATTTGTGTCTCTTGCAGATTGGGCCACAGGACCCAAATGGTTAAAATTGACATAGTCGAAATGGCCAATAAACCAAACCATCAACCTTTGCGATTCGATTCTGGAACAGAGGCCAATATCATTGATTGCGCTGGAGGTTCCGGTATGTGTTTTGGAGAATTTAATTACAAGGGCTTCATCGTTGATGCGGTTGCTTCGATCTACGGTCTATGTGTTAAGATTCGCAAAAATATTAAAATCTTCTAAGAATATTACGACGAATGATTTGGATGTAGCCGAATCTATTATAGTTAGAAGTGTGCAATATAAGCATTTATTGGATCATTTGGTTAAGAGAAAAGAACGGCACATCGAGTATTTAACTCAACTCCAAATGTGCCAGAAATCGAATACTCCTACATGTCCGATAACAGTTGGTACTGTGGTAATTATTCGAAACGACTACTTGCCTCCGTTGGAGTGGCCGGTTGGTATAGTCGAAGAAGTTTTTCTTGGCAACGACGGTGTCATTAGGGTAGCTACTGTGAGAACCAAAGATGGAACTTACAAGAAACCCGTTGTACGATTATGCCCGTTGCTCTCCCAATAGACTATCGGATTGTTTATGTTTGTTTTAGCATTTGGTTCAGGGCGGGGGGAATGATTAAGCCTATAATTGTATCATATTTGTTGGTTTGTATAGACTAATCGTAAAACTTTAGTTGCGTGCGGTTTAACTGGAAATGTATTGCGATCCAGCTTTTTGTTGAACAGCTGAACAACGCCGTGAGTTGACCGGCGAGTGGCCCGGCTCAGATGGATTTTGAAATTCGCTTCGTATAGTTGAGCATATAGTGAACAAACGTATTTCGCCGTTCTGTTGCCTTTAGTGTCTTTAGTATCGTTGGATTTCGTCTATTATTGGTTTCTTTGATTACTGGTTTCCCGTGGTCAGCCATAAGCGGCTACAACGCGGTCTGTTGGGTTTGTAGCATCATTTTCGCTAGAAATTATTCATACAGTTCACGTGCTTAGCGATTTTGTTAATTTGGTTTGTCTTGGTGCAAACAGGTCCTGTATAGCTTGTTTCGTCGTCGTGGAGGTGTTCTGTACCATTGTTTTAGTCAATTTCTTCAATATTTTGGAGATGTCGTTGATAACAATGTCAAGGTGTGTTGATGTCTCATTTATTTATTTTTTCTCTGTTCAGGGCTATGTTCGTCCGGTGAAAGTGGTCGTTTTGTGACCTTAGTCTTCTTCCGGTGGTGTCCTTACTACCGGTGCTTGGCTCTTCTTCTTTCTCCGGGCTTTCGCCTGTGGCGTTTCCGGGCAGGGAGTTGTCCATTCCGACCATAGGGATTCTTGTAGTTTTCTTCTTTTAGTCTTGTAGGTGTTTGCGACGTAATGCTCGTTTGTGGAGAGCGATGCGTTTTGGTGCTCCTCGCGCTGAATTCAGAGTTGGGTGGACAACCCTTTTTTGTGCTGGGGAAGGTCTTTTACGCGCTTTGGCGCTTTAAAGGTGTTCATGGGAAAACACTTCGACCGGGAGTGTGGGACTGTTCGCCTCTTAGCACTTATACCCATTAAAACTCCTCCCCCATTTTCCTCTTCTTTCTTAAGAAGCGCAGGCGGTACTACCACCGCGGGTTTTGTCTTCGTCTGTGCAGGAATGTTTCAGATTTTCTGCTTTGCTTTCCTCGCTTCGGTCTCTTCTTTTCTCACTAAAACTACTCGTCACTCTCTTCACCTCACCTCACTTCACCTATCACATTTCACACATCTACACGTGCACTTAACTCACTCTTCCATCATCCTTCTCTTCATCACGCGCACCAGCAATTCCTCTGCCATTCTCCACGCTTCCTCACTCTCTAGCATCTCTGGCACTAGTGTGTTTACGGTCACTTCTCCGCTCATGTCCGCCTCCAACTTCCCTCTCTCTTCCTCGGTCTCCGTACATTCAAATAGTACATGTCTTGGATCGTCAACCACTCCACATAATCGACACGTGTTGTCTTGCTTCTTTTTTATTTTGTGCAAGTAGGTCCCAAAGACACCATGTTCAGTCAGGCTTGGGTTATGCAATAATTGGTCTCCCCGTTCTTCCTGTGGTACCATACACTTATATGCGGGGTTAGGATATTCGTCCACTGGGCTTTTATCTGCTCGTTGTCCCACCTTTGCTGCTCTCAGCGTCTCCTCCCGGGCGTCCTTCGTTATCGTGCCGCGGTTTTCTCTCAAATTAACTCTTTCTTGTATTTGGAGGTCTATCGGCACTACTTCCGCTATCGCTGACAGGGCTTCCGTTGACACTGTTCTGTATGCGCTTGTCACCAGGATGTTCATCTGCGTTGTGAACTCATGAGGATATTCGTATATTTTCGGAATTTTAGCACTTGCGTCCCCATATCGTGCATGCGTACAGTAGCTTGCTTTCCGCCGCAGTAGCGATTATTCGCCTTTGGCTACTTGGCAATTCTCGCAACTCTGGGCATAATCCGTTTGAGTGCGTTTTTACTTTTTTCAGCCTTGCATACCGTGTGTAACACGTTCGCCGTGAATGTCGTGTTACGGTCGATGATGACCCCTAGGTATTTGAGCGACTGTTGTGTGGTCACATTGCGTTCTCCAAATTGGATCTCCACCTTTTAGACAGTTTTTCTTCCTTAGATTACGGTGGGCTCGGTCTTATGATAGTCAATCTGCAATTCTTTTTCCTCAAACCATTCTTCGATGGTTTCTGGGGCCTCTTCCGTATCTTCCTTGAGCTGTTTTTCGCTCCATCCTTGCACCACCACCGCAAGGTCGTCCGCGTATGCTATTAGATGCACGTTGCTCGCTATTGGAATGTCTAGGAGGTCATCATAGGCGACGTTCCAGTGTCGCCCCCATCACCGATCCTTGCGTAACGCTTCTCCTCATGTGGTATATCTACCCTCCGTCACTGTTCACTGGTCACTGTTCTTTCCGTGAGGTGGTCCTTAGTACACTTAATGAGATATTCTGATGTTCCCTTCTTTTGCAATGCATTTTTATTTTTTCCCACCTAATGGAGGTGAACATCAATTGTGACTAGCAAACAGAATCTCCTTTTTCCTCGATTGAATTTATGACACTCTTTATGAATCTTCTGGATCTGCTCGATTGCATCAATGGTGGATTTGAAAGCCCTACTGTTGTGGAGAGAGCTTTCCTTCTTCCAGTTCGAGTACGAGACGGTAATCATAATCATTTCATACGCCTTCGCCCAGGTGTTTACAAGGCATATTGGTCGGTATTTGGCTTCTTCCATGTCTTTTTTGGGTTTTTCTATGAGGACTAGTTTGGCCTGACTCCATTGATGAGGATATTGCCCTTCTCTAAGCATGTTGTCGACGAGGTGTCTAAAAATGTCGGGTTTGTCAGAAAGCATCATCTTTACGATGTCAGATGGGACGCCGTCCGTACCCGCAGCCTTCCCCGGGTTGAGATCTGTTGCCGCTCGTTCAATCTCTTCCTTCGTGACTGTTCTGTGCTCGTTCATTAATTGTTGGTTGTTAGGCATCTCCGAAGCTATCTCCGGGGCCGTTGGGAAGAGCTCGGCAATTGCAGCATCGGCTTTTTGTGTTGCGATCTTTGTCATCAGGAAAGTTTTTAGCCTTTTGCAGGTCAGGTGGTAAGCGTCTCCCCAGATGTTATCGTTCAGGTCGTCAAGCAGTCTGGTCCAAGCTTTCCTCCGTTGCCACTTTCCACTGGAACTCTGTGTTTTTAAAAATTTTATTGGCTAGCGCCAAGTCCAGGATGGAGGACTGCTGACGTCTTTGCCATATAGGGACTCCAGGGGTGTTTATGAGGGTCAGTTCATTTGAGTTAATGAAGTCGGCTATTATTGCTCCTCTCTCATTTTGTGTTTGCTCGCCCCATACTGGGGATTTCGCATTAAAATCTCCTGCAATGATAATGCTTTTGCTTTTGTTTTTCTGAAAGTGACCTGTTACTTGGTCCATTATCTGTCCTATTATCTGGTGCCATCGATCCACCCGGCATTGGAGAATCGCGTATGCCTTTTGGCCTCTTCAATGTTTCTGGAGTTTTTTCTGGGAAGTTTTTTGTGATCTTTCTCCGATTTTGTTGGCGACCTGCTTTGGAGGCTACTGCGGTAAAGATTTTCCGCTCCTCCTCGCACCGGGTAGCAGTGCCTGGTATTAGAACGTTTTCGTCTTCAGTTGAGCCTGACAGTCGCCGTAGGGCGGGCTCAGTGTCCCTACAATATTTTTCCTAGGTTTCGTTTTTTTCCATATGTTTTTGAGGAGATTGGAGGCCTGTCTTACCTTCCATTTTTACCCTACTGGCAGGGGGCGGTGTAGGTTGAGAGTAAAACCCCATTTGGCAGAGTACTGCCGGGCCGCTACGTAATTCACGGCCTTGCCAAACGGGACACGGAGTCGTTCGCGACCACGTGCCGTGCGGCCATCCAAACCTCGACACGGCAAACATCTTGTTTTACCAACTAATGAAGCGAATGATAATTAACCCAGGTGAGGATATTTTTTGGAAAAAACACCTCCGCCCTCTGTAGCACAACTGGGAGAGCTGTCAACCGGAAATTGGAGGGTTCCTGGTTCAAATCCAGGCGGAGGTGGTTTTTCCAAAAAATTATCATCACCTGGGTTAATTATCATTCGCTTCTTTAGTTGATTCTACATTACTGACGAGTTTAAGTAATAACCATTTTCCCTTGAATTTATTCATCTTGTTTTACGTTCATCACCAACGATCGCAGGGTCCTCGTCTTGGGGCAGTCCGGGACATAGACAAAGCTTCACAGAAAGTACCAGATCGATGTCAGGGCCGTGCCGAAATCAGCACCAGGTCGTCGTTGGGGTGTACAGGGATTTGGAGTTAGGAGAGGAGGTTGCAAAGAGGACCCTCTAAAAACAACGTGCTTTAGCAGGTGGCTCGGGAATCCCATGCAAGCCAACACACGTAACTACCAATTGGTAACATCCCTCAGGAAGAGGATGGTGGGAATGGGAATGGTGGGATGGTGGGTTCATTCAAGCATGTGCAGCCGAAGAGTGTAGATATGGTTTGGGGGTGCTGCCGGCTTAGTGTCATTATTATATTATAAATTCCTATAGTATTCGTCTTCAATTGAGTGTTTAAGGGTTGAAATACTCACTTCATCGAGTTAGTGTTTGTTCACCGAGATAGTGTTTGTTGTAGTGTTTCGGAAGAAGATAAAAAGGACATGATGTCGTTAATAAAAACCACGTTGAAGGAAATCTTTGGCGCGGAATCCAACGAAATCACTGAGTCCATCACGAGGAGGGTCGGAGATAGTATTCAAGAAGCTTTGGAGGCCCAAGACAGAAAAATTACAGCTCTGGAGAAAAAGAACAAAGAGCTTTGTGATAAATTAGGGAAACTCCAACAATACTCTAGACGCAACTGTCTCCGGATTTTTGGTGTGGCCGAGGAGGAAACAGAGAAAATAGAAGAAAAGGTTTTAAGTATTTTTAATACTAAAATGAATATAAATATTACTCTGGAACACATAGACCGCATGCACAGGACCGGAAACAAAAACAGAACGTCAAATGTCCACCAGGTTGTCGAAGCCACCACCTCGTGCTGTTCTAGTGAAGTTTTGCAGTTACAGACAGCGGCACGCTGTCTATCAATGTAAGAAAGTGCTCAAAGGTAGTGGTTTAGTGATACGTGAGGATCTAACAAGGTTTACGCTGTCAATTGTGAAAGAGGCAAGTCGAAAGTTTGGTGACCGTAAAGTTTGGACTCAGGATGGAATTGTGTATGTCTCTGTTAAGGACAAACGCTATCAAGTGAACTCAGTGGAGGACATGCATAACTTGTGAAAAGGTCGGTGGTATTCCCGTACTTGTTCAGTTTGGTTTGACGTGCATCATCGATTAGTTATTAGTATACACTGTGTTAACGCTCAGATTTTTCTTATTTATTTATACATTTGATTTTCTTGTTGCTTGTTTACATTTTGTATTTGCAAGTTTTTTTTGATTTTTTTTGTGGGATAAAATGTAAGTTGTGTCTTTCTTGTGCACACAGAGCAATCTCTAATTCATAAACTATGGCCACAAATTTAACTTTAGCTCACATTAACACCAGATCGCTAACGGCAAATTTTAATGAATTTAAAAATCTCTTGTTATTGAGGATGTATGACATCATCGGGGTGACCGAAACATGGCTCGGTGATCATATAAGCGATCACCATATTACAATAGCAGGATATACACTGATTAGAAATGACAGGGGAGCACGGGGTGGAGGAGTTGCGTTGTATGTGTCGAATAAGTTACATTTCAATCGGATTCAGGATGCCAGCCAGGAATTAGAGCAGGTATGGATAGTTATTAAGGCTAATTATAGAAAATATGCGTTCGGGTGTATCTACAGACCGCCGTCGTGTAATGTTGAATGTCTCCTAGATGCGTTTAGCATGACATTGAGCCACCTGCAGGAAGTTTCGGATGTTGTATTTTGTGTTGGAAATGGGAATATAGATTTTCTTAACGAAAATAACACAAATACCAGGAAATTTAATGAATTTTTGGATGATGCTGGATGATGATTGACCGACAATTTGAAACTAATGATGAAGTTAAGAGATAACGCGTTGACGAAGTTCCCTAAAACCAACCTGCCCCAACATTGGGAATACTATAAGAGTCTCCGAAATTTAACCACCACTGCTGTGCGGACTGAGAAAAAGGCCTTTCTGGGCACAGTAATTAACACAAAAAATGCAAGGTACATGTGGCAAACTCTGAATACTATGAATACAACACCCAAAACAAGTAAGTCCGATTGAAGAATCGCCAACTCAGACTGCTTGACGACTGCTTTTTTAACCCGTCAAGTGGAAAGGCCAGACCAGCTGGCGAAACTTGTTTACTTGAACCTTAGCGAGAATTTAAAAAGTATTTTTATAACCATATAAAGTTTTGCGAACATCGTTAAAGAAATGCCTCAATTAAGAGCTAATAAAAACGCGGCCGGCAAGCGACATCGAGGATGAGAGCACCGATTTGAAGGAAATCAAGAAAATGATAATAGACCTCCAAAATACAATGACTGAAAAGTTCGACCAAATGAAAAAAGAACACGTTGAGCTGCAGAAAATTTTGAAGAAAGAGAGAGAAGAGAAAGAACAAATGAAGAATAGAATCAGAATTCTGGAAGACACTGTGGAAGCAATAGAGCGCGAGAAGATAATTAACAATATAGTAATAACGGGAGTCGAGCAACAGGAAAAAAAGAACGAGAACACGACGAAGATAATAACTAAGATTGCCAAGGCATTAAACATCAAATTGGAGGAGGGAGATATTGCAAAAGCAAACAGAAAAACGGAGAACGGTCCCATAATAGCTGAATTCAAAACGCTAGAAATAAAAAATAAACTAATGGAAGCCAGAAAAGTAATCAAATCGGTAACAGTAAGAGAATGCGAACTAAAGGGAAAAGAGACGACGATATATATAAACAGCCAACTTACACCATACACCAACAACATCTTTTACAAGGTACGTGAACTAAAAAAGGAGATGCACTATAGCTTTGCATGGTGTCGAGATGGGGTAGTGTATCTAAAGAAAACAGAAACAAGTAAGAAGATCAAAATAAGAAACCTAGAAGATATAGAGAACCTGCAATAACAACCAAACGAGGAAAACAACAAAAACATAGAAACAAAAAAACAAAAAAATATAACCAATAAAACAAAATACAGGAAGGAACTAACGATTTACTTGCAAAATTATCGAAGTCTAAGAAATAAACTCCACGAACTAGAAATAACAGCAAAAATACAAGCCCCCGATGTCATAGCAATCACCGAAACATGGCTTAATCCCCACGAAGAGCAAGTATACAACATAGAAAACTACAACACCGAATACCATTCAAGGCAAAACAGAGGAGGAGGGCTGGCAATTTACATAAAGAAAGAAATAAATTATAGAGTATTGCAAAAACAGACTATAAACGACATAGAAATACTAAAAATACTAATCACGACCAACGATAGTGCGTTAGCACTAGTATACAAACCACCACATGTATCTCTCCAGGCACTACTCGACACATTGCAGAAGAATGTGGTTAACCGAAGGAAAAGCCAAATAATAATCGGCGACATCAATATAAACCTATTAGACAAAGATAATACAACAAATGAATACCTAAGAACATTAACAGAAAACAATTACAGGGTGATAAACAAAATATCGAGAAAACACTACACAAGACAAGGCAATGCAGGATCTGGATCAATAATAGACCATGTAATTAGCAACAGAGTTCAACAAATAGAAAAAATAAAGATAATAACAACAGACATATCAGATCATTATGCAATATTAACAACAGTGAAAGAAGAAGCAAGGCAGGGAAAAGAATATAAGCGATACTACAGGGCCAAAGATGATAACAAGTCAATCGACAGAGATATCTTGAACAAACTATCACCAGAAACCAATACATACGAAGAAATCTTACATCAACTACAAGAAATTGTACAGGCCAACCAAATACAAACATCAATCAAAAGACGGGAAAGTAATGAATGGGTAAACGAACGGGTAATTCAAGAAGTAAAAGAAAGAAACAAACTGTACAAACGAATGCATAAAAACCGAACAAATATATATTTGCAAGACGAATACCAGCGAAAAAAGCGAAATACAAGAAACACTATCCAACAAACAAAAAGAAAATACTACCAAACGTTGTTTTACCGCAATAAAGACAACTCAAAACGGATGTGGGAAATAGTTAAAAAAATAACAAATAATACAAGAGACAAACAAGTTATAGAAAGTATGATCAAACCAGATGGCACAACAACAGCAAACCCACGAGAAATAGCAGATGCAATAAACCATTACTTCACAAATGTTGGTAGAGTACTAGCAGAAAACCAAACAAAAACTAAACAAACACAACCAAAGGCCACAACAACGACACGTATACGTACAGAAGAGGCAGTTTTCCACAACACAAACGAAGATGAAATGAAATATATAATAAGCAAACTAAAAAACAACACAGCACCAGGGTACGACAAAATAACGACAACCATTATAAAGCGCCATTACTGGTAAGAGCAACGAATAAAGTAATCGACACTGGAAACTACCCTGAATGCCTCAAAACCACGATAGTCAAGCCAATATTCAAGTCCGGGGAAAAAGATAAACCAGAGAATTACCGACCCATAGCACTACTATCTACGCTGAATAAAGTATTAGAAAAAATTATCCAAAGCCGACTGAGAGAACATCTAGAAAAATTTAAAGTCATAGACAAACAGCAGTATGCCTATCAGAGAAATTCAGGAACAACATCAGCGGCCTACGACATGATACACGAGATAAAAACTAGACTCGATGAGCGGAAGATTGTGGTAACACTATTCATAGACTTAAAAAAAGCTTTTAACACAATATCTAAAAAAAACCTAATAAAGAAACTAGAGGCAATAAATGTTACTGGCAAGAACCTGAAACTGATAGATACGTACCTGACAAATAGACCTCAATATACTAACACAAACGCAGCAATAAGCGAGACACTCCAGAGTATGGAATCCCACAAGGAGGAAACCTCCCACCCACGCTTTACATCATCTACACAAACGACTTGGCAGAGGCAAATATACAAGCCACACACTACATGTATGCAGACGATACGTGCTTCATATATTCAGGAAAAACCGAGCTAGAGGTACAAAATAAAATAGACAGTGATATGAAAATTCTGGAGCAGTGGTTCTACGACAACCAACTAACAATTAATGAAAATAAAAGTGAATACATGGTCTTTGAAACAAGAAGAGAAACAAACAACAACATCGAAATAACAATAAATGGCAACAAAATCAAAGAAGTGAAACACGTCAAGTACCTTGGACTAACAGTACAAAATAATTTGAAATGGGACAAACACATCGAAAAAGTGATGAGAGAAAATGCAAGAACAATTGCAACTATGTGGAAACTGAAAAACTTGGTACCCCACACAATGAAGAAAGCGATTTATCATAGTTTATTTACATCAAAAAACAACTACCTGATTCATGTGTGGGGAAACACAACAGCAACAAATATTAATAAAATCCAGACACAACAGAACAAAACACTCAAAATACTATATGGACTGAATAGACTGACGCCGACCACTGAACTGTACAATACAACCAAAATATTGAATATTAACAAGACTATTACATGTAACAATTTAACTCTCATACACAAGATCAAGAAAGGGAAGATAAAAACCAACATAAGGTTAAAAATTAGCAACGACTTCCATCAGTATAGAACCAGAACATGTACGCACATAAGGACTCACAAATTCAAGAAGAACAAATACACTCAAACACTACTTACAAAGACAATCAACACATACAATGGACTACCGGACCACGTAAAAGTGTCACCGGTGAATGCTTTCAAAACCAAAATTAAAAAGTTACTCATAGAGAACAAATTATAGACTAGGCAAAAAAAAAAAAATATTACTAAAGTAAAAAAAAAAACAAAGAAAACTGAAAAGAAAAATAAATAAAAAAAAAAAAAAAAAAAAACCAAAAAATAGAATAATAATAAAAAAATTATATATTTAATATAAATAAAAAAAAAAACAATGCACCCTCAATACCGATAACCCGAGGAAGGAGAGCCCCATCTACATGTGGATGACCAACCCCGAGGCGAGGACAGAGGGACGAAAGAAGATGTGTTTGCATATGTTATATATATATATTATACACAGTGAACATACTTCACCATGATTTGTAATCTACTTACAATTAATAAAGAATCTTATTACTTAAAAATATTGTTAATAAGAATAACCGCACTATTACTCCTAATCTAAAAAATGGCAATAATATTAACAATTACTTCGTAGCGTGTGGAACATCGGCACCACCTAATCCCGATCTTCATAACTATTATGGCGGTCACAGATGCTTTACCGGACTTGGGAGCACATTTGGGTTTGCTTTTGTTGATACAACATTGATTTCTGCAATTATAAACAAAATCCAATCAGCAGCAACAGGGGCCGATGATTTAAATATTATATTTCTTAAAATGTGTTGTCCGACTGTTATACCAATCATCACTCATATAATCAATTGTTGTTTTGAGCAATGTGTTTTCCCGAGTGCTTGGAAAACTGCTTTAGTGACACCACTCCCCAAAAAAAAATAATCCAATTAATCTCGAATATTTACGACCAATTAGCATTCTAACAACACTGTCAAAAATTGCTGAGAAGTGCATGGCCGAACAGATTCGTAATTTTTTGAATGTGCATGACATGTTTTTGATAGAGTTAATCATAAGATGCTTTTGGCTATGTTACATTATCTTTCTTTCTCTGATGAAGCAATTGCTCTTATCTCTAGTTACCTACTGAACAGAACCCAAAAAGTGGCTCTCGACGGGGAATTGTCTGAAGCTGCGGCCATAGATTCTGGAGTGCCCCAGGGCTCAATACTTGGTCCACTATTATTTTCAATTTACACGTCACAAGTTCCTAAGCAAATAAATCATTGCTATATTCATATGTATGCGGACGATACGCAACTCTACTTGACTTTCAACAAAGACGACATAGTGACAGCTTGTAGTATAATCAACTCAGAGTTGAAAAATCTCTGCGATTACTCTAATAAAATGTCTCTTTCGTTGAATCCCGCGAAATCTAAAGTGCTTACTTTCGGCAACATCAATGCTAAGGAGGTACTAATTTTCTTGAATGGTGAAAAGTTGGATATATCGGCGGAAGCCAAAAGTCTCGGTATAACATTGGATTCATCATTTCGCTTTGAAAGCCATGTAGGAGAATGTATAAAAAAATCTTTTAATGCGTTGAGAAGTATTTATCCGCATCGGCACTATATGAACCAGCCAATGAAAAAAATGCTGTGTGAATCGTTGGTGCTTTCATATTTTAATTATGCTGATTCTGTGTATGGTCCATGTATAACCCAGACAACATCTCACCGTATTCAGCGAGTACAGAACAGCTGTTTGAGGTTCATACACGGAGTACGCAAGTATGAGAGAATATCGTATACTTTAAGCGTCTCTAATTGGTTGAATATGAAAAATAGGAGAGAATTCCACCTAAGGTGTCTGTGTCATAAAGTAATATTAACTAAAACACCAGCCTATTTGTACAACAGAATCTCGTTCAGGACCGATGTTCATCATCTCAATCTAAGGTACAAAAATACAGTGTCCATACCTGCTCACGCTACAGCTTTGTTTGCGCGTTCATTTTCTTACAATGTTGCTAATCAATACAATAGTTGTCCTGATTGTCTGAAGGTACTACCTATGCAATCATTTAAGAGGAATCTCCGGTGTGTCATGCAGTTTTCCCAAAATGAGTTTTACTTGTGAGCATTTTGTGAGCCCGCTCTGTGTGTGACTTTTGTTGGTGTAACTGATGCGCGCACAGAAAATATCTAGTACATAATATTATATTTATACAAATTTTATCTATACAAATTTTGGTTATTTCGTTTTCTAATTTAGTCTTATTATAATTTTGTTTTGTTATGATTGATTATGTTTTTATTGAATCAATTTATTTTGTAGCTCCAATTCTAGGTTCATTTCAGTTTACGTTTCTCTATATACGTTATGTTTTTAGTTTTTGTTTTCATGTGGTATAAGGGGTTGTAGGGTTTAGTTTAGGGGGGTTGAGTAGAACAGTTGACGTTGATAGACGTCAAACTGAAGTCCGCCTTTTTTAGAGAGAAAGCAAATTTTATAGTGTATTTATTTTTATTTTTTCTTTTGTTAGCTTGTGTTTTCTTTCTTCAATAAAGAATTTATTATTATTATTATTATTATTAAAAGGTGAGTCTGATATTGGGAAGGGAGTATCAGACACAACTCGGGAACCCCGTGCACGTCAACGCTCGTACTCGCGGAGAGAATACTCGGCGTGCTCCCTGAGGGGAAAACCTTTTTTTGTCAGGGGAAACCCTTCCAAAGGTCCCACCATCGGTGTCATGTGCCGGGTATGTGGGAGTTGACCGTACCCCCTCAATGTGAGGGAAAACCCGACCCAGCCCACTCTCTAATCTACATAGCAGGGACAATAATGGATATTCCATCCCACCACATCTCACACCTCATATACATGGATGATATTATTTATAGTAATAAAAGAGCGCTGCGAACTTCCCCGAGTCGCACACTGGGGCCAAATACCTCAATTGTTGGCATAAACTTATTTTCTTGACTTTTATCAAACAACATAAATTAATAATATTTTAGTTCATATTCACTGTCAGAGGAATTTCAGGTCTCATTGCAGTAAAAACAATTGACTATCCTAATAAACATGCAATGGAGGTTTTGGAAGAGCTATGGCGCGTGCGCAAAATTAACATTGTAGTTTTAAGTAAGTTTTACTGCTAAAGCAGTTTTTACAAAATTCAGATATCGGAACCAAAAACAAAAGAAGTTGGGAATTGATACAGCTTTTTAACAGTCTACTCAGAAACTTAATCAAGATTTTCCTCACAGTAGGGGCCAAGTAACGAAATTGTTAGCATACATTGATTTTGTGAACATTTATGAAGGAAATTAATAAAACTACATACATATATTTACAAGATCAAACGAACTTACCTAAGTGAAGTTCGATCTTGATTATATGAAGCCTCGTCGAAATAAATAATACATTGTAGTACCTTCTATTCTTGTACTGAATCACACGTTTAGAGTAAAAAACTGAAAAAACTACCTGCTCCGCCGGCTGCGGGCAATGCCTGATTCACTATTTCATTTCTTCAGAGTCTGGGAAAAAAATGTTTGCTGTTACTTAAGGGGCTATTAGGGAGTGGTGGGTGATTATTTATTTCGACGAGGCTTCATATAATCAAGATCGAACTTCACTTAGGTAAGTTCGTTTGATCTTGTAATTATATTCCAGCCTCGTCTCATAAATAATACATTGTAGATGTTTAGAGATATAAACAGCAAAATTTTATTTCTCCCACATAAGAAGGTTTGTTTCAACAAACGATAATCCAAATTATTAACTCCAAATTAGCTCCCTATGATCCTAATAAAGCTAATATTAAACTATCTTCTACGTATGTTAACATTATTAACAATTTTATTTTTAATTGTTTCCGAAAAAAAAACAAAAACTGCCGACTATAACTTTTGGTGACTTATCTAAAATTTACAAAAGTATTAGAGTTATCTATCCGTCTCCTTGTTAATCTTACTGTAATTAAGCAGTAAGTTCAGCAGCGGGTAATGTGGAGGCGCCTGGTTTGTAATGTGAGACGGAAATGTTTACATCACAATCCACTTTTATTATTATCCTCTAGGAAATTTTTGTAATATTTAGTTTTATTACAATACTGTACACCAGCAGTTGCTGCACATATATTGCATTTTGATGGAAATATGGCAGTTTCAGAGTAGGCCGTCTGATTGGCCCGGATGTTATTATCCGCTTGCCATTTTTTAAGACAATGCATGTTCATTGCTTTTATTTAACATTCCCCAACAGCTTTCGCCACTACGGGGGCATCGGCAGGCCCGAATTATCATTATTATGGCCCGCGTCTACCCTGGGACTATCTCCGATTCCCAGGTAACGTTATATTTTGACAAACTCGGTCGTAACCCAAACGCGCCTTAAATAAAAATAAATAAATCTAAAACCTTCTGCTAATCACAAAAATTTTCAATATGGCTGCTAGTCAAACATTAATTATTGAAAATTCCAAAACTAATACCGTTCGATTCTAACATTGAAACATCGAAATCTAAGACTCTCCAGGTGTCCAGCTTTCTACAATGACTTGTACGACAGCTGTGAGGGCCAAAGAAGGACCACTATTCCAATTGACAAGGTCATCAAACCAACAAAACTTTGCGGATATTTCAAGCACAAAATAAAATTCTACAATTTGTGTTCGTCCGAAATGTCAAATATCAATTTTTGGCTTTTCAAACTTAACTAACATATCCCAAAAGTAGCAGCTTAACTCCCCTCTTGTACCGTTATATCCCATCCTCGACTGAACTCTGTCTCATGTTTGTCTAAAGATGCCTGTAGTACTGATGCCTGTAAGTAAATATTTTTGCTTTGCACCATATCCAAGTCTCCCTGGCCAACCTAACTAGATGGTAAATTACTGTCCCTACAGATGATCAAAGATAAGGGTGTCGTATTATCAACCTACATATAATATTACAGTTTGATGTGTTATTGGAAAACATACTTAAAAATCTCTACTTAAAAAATAGAGCCAGTAATTCTAAATAAATATCTAGAAAACTCTGTTCTAGTTTTTCTGTCTCCTAATACCCCCTCCGATTTTATAACGCATCTGAATAATATAAAGTATTGTGGATTTTTTCGAATTGTTTTGGGGATATTCTGTACCCACCAGTGACGCCTTCGAAAGATTATCAGAGATGTTTATTACAGCATTAAAGCCTCAATTTAGCAAAATTCAATCGAAAGGTTTCATAAAGAGTCATCATAGCTTCCAGCGGCACCGGCTGAAGTCTTTACACCTAAGAATCTTGTAAATTCACGTATTTTGAACATATTTATTTCTTGAGTGTGTTACGGTAAGACAATTTGGCAACGAAATTGCTATTGTAACGGAATTACGAATGCAACCTAAAAGTATTTCTTCCTTAGTGCATAATATACACTATGTAGTTTACGTTTATGATAGTTAATTCCATATCTCAAATATTCTAGCAGATTCATTGTATCGTTAACCTTTTCTGACAATTCTTTGCTGTTTTATTTTATAGCAAAAAATCATTCAGGTAACTAACCGGCAAAAAAAAATCTAATCTTTCACCACCGTTTCATTATTTTGATAAAATAATAGGTAACCAAAGGATAATATAAGCGGCATACAATGACATTGATAAGGTACATTGTTAAATCTAAATCTAGATATTTTTTATCCGATTCTCTTACAGCGACTGGTAAATAGGTGTCTAAAGTTGCCATTTAGTAATATTTACCAATTTAATAAAAAACTGAGAATGACAGCTCAGTTTGTTAGAGCATTGCGTAGCTACGCAAGAGTCCCTGAGTAATTTCCAGGTTATCGCTGTAATTTATTTAAAATCTTAATCCCTCCGGAATATCAGCATCTTTTATACATTTGAGAATAGTTAATATTAACCAATTCTACCCTTGTAGGCACAATATTTTGGACGGGACATGTTACAAAAACCAAATTTACCCAACATCCGAGCTAATTTTCCATCGTAATTTTAGTAACGTTACATCAACTACTGTAAGAAAGGCTCAAAGTCTAGCAGTTTTTCAAACCTGTACATTTACTTAATGTTCTTCGCCCCTATCCGTTCATTGCGTTGGGTGCGACCTGTACCCTGCGTAGGTACTGGTTCTTGTGTAGAGAGTCTTTGATTGTTCACGCTGTTCGCTCTGATCTGGTCCTTTAGACTTTGTCTCAGACGGACCCCTGATATTTCTGATACTTCTTTAACCATTCCTTTCATACTAATTTTTGGTATTCTTAGGTGAAAAAATCACGTCAAATTACCATTAATTTGTGGGGGCTTTCATTATGGCCACATTAAAACCCTTGCTTAAATTGTAAGCCGCAAGCTTACGTCTGATTTTGTTTTTGAATCGCTCAAACCCTTTATAAAACGTTGAGTGGATTCTACACCCTCTCCTTTTGCAACCTTGCTGTTAACACCCTACATATAGTTGAACAGAGCTGTCTCCACTTTGAGTCAAATTAGATTGTCATCTATTGTCTCATTTGATATGAACTCGCGAGATTCCAGCAGTAGCTACTGGATTTAGCTTTGAGCCCGCGGTAACTGACACCTACTAGTAGGCGCCATTAGTACCTGCGACAATATTTCTTCTTCCATATATACCTCCTCCTTTGTTTGGAAAACAATTATAATAGCGGGTTGTATTATTCATGCAAACAAATGCGTTCTAAAAAAAACGTGAGTATTTTTGTTATATGTAAATAATATCATATCATATACTCGTATAATATGAGCAAACAAGCTAATTCCCAAGTATGCTGTCACAAGCAAGCTCCTATTATAATGATAACGTATTATATTTTATTCTTAACTTTCATCAAAGATATGTTATATATTGTTGTCCCTTTTTCTATTCGTTTATATATTGTACGTAAATATATGATGAGCATTACTATCACAAGCAAGCTATTTGCAAACTATGCTGTCATAAGCATATTACGGTTACTTTATTGGAGGTCTGTGTTCACAAACACAGCCCTATACATATTATGATATATGCAAAAGCAGTCCATGCTGTCACAAGCAGGTTTATAATATCTAATGATAATCTATTATTCAATATATATATGAATGTTAATTATGAGCATTGATATCACAAGTAAGCTATTTGTCAACTATGCTGTCACAAGCAAGTTTATATTATTGTCTACGATAATATGTTATACAATATATATGTAAATACCTATATATTATGAGCATTGCTATCACATGCATGCTAAGTGCACACCATGCTGGCACAAGCAGGTTTATATTATCTACGATAATATGTTGTATTATATACATATATAATATTGCTCTCCCAAGCAAGCTAATTACCAACTATGCTGTCACCAGCAAGTTTTTATTATCTAATGATAATTTATTATATTATATACATACCTTATAATATTTCTATATTGGGATATTGAAAAAACACCTCTTAATCCTTTGATGGGTTTATTTATCTCAATAGGTACCGGTTTCGATTCAAGGTTGAGCCATCATCAGCCTGAATGGTCAAGTTATCGGAGTAAGCGCTTACAATCATCCAAACTGCAAACTATAAACATTTAAAATTCTTGTAAACATGTACACGAGACAAGACAGCCGGACAGAAACGACATTGAGAAACTCTTAAAGCAATATATCACAATATATCACAATATTGCTATCACAAGCAAGGTAATTGCCAACTATGCTGTCACAAGCAAGTTCTTCTTATCTAAGGATAAGATTTTGTATTATATACCTATAATACGGGCATTGCTAACATAAGCAAGCGCTAACATAAGCAAGCTAATTGCAAACCATTGCAAATACTTCTGTCAAAAGCAAGTTTTTCTTATCTAAAGATAAGATATTGTATTATATACCTATAATACGGGCATTGCTAACATAAGCAAGCTAATTGCAAACCATTGCAAATACTGCTGTCAAAAGCAAGTTTTTCTTATCTAATGATAAGATATTGTATTATATACCTATAATACGGGCATTGCTAACATAAGCAAGTTAATTGCAAACCATTGCAAATACTGCTGTCACAAGCAAGTTTTTCTTATCTAAAGATAAGATATTGTATTATATACCTATAATACGAGCATTGCTAACATAAGCAAGCTAATTGCAAACTATTGCAAATACTGCTGTCACAAGCAAGTTTTTCTTATCTAATGATAAGATATTGTATTATATACCTATAATACGAGCATTGCTAAGATAAGCAAGCTAATTGCAAACTATTGCAAATACTGCTGTCACAAGCAGGTTTTAAAATTATCTACTGATAATTTGTATGCTATTGACGGTCTTGTGTTCACAACCAAGTCCATTCTTGCTCTGACCTCTTCGCCTTTCCCTCTGAGCCGGAAAATTCCGTTTCCTTTTTCTTTCCATTTAATTTTGACATCTTCTTCTTTAACTTTAAAATTTTTCGGTCCATCGAATAGTCACTGTCACTATCGTTCCTATGCCGTTTTTGAGATTGTTTAGGCATTTTTAAATATACTAGATTGTATTAAATTATATTAAATATAATTATATTAAATACGCACTGAGCGAAACGATACGTACGATTCAGCACACGAACGAAGAATGAAATAGTGAATCAGGCATTGCCCGCAGCCGGCGGAGCAGGTAGTTTTTTCAGTTTTTTACTCTAAACGTGTGATTCAGTACAAGAATAGAAGGTACTACAATGTATTATTTATGAGACGAGGCTGGAATATAATAATAATAATTTGGTGAATTTATTAGATTTCAAGTAAATCTATTCAGTGTCTGCGGAATTTCCGCTCTCACTATCACTATCACTGGGTTCATGGGAAAGATCTTAATGTAACACTATATTAGGCGGCATCAGTAGCTCCAACGCCTCCTTATCAAAGTGTTTATGTATCCTATTAGGCACTTCCCGCATGCTGGTGATTACAGGGTCCGAAGATATTAGAAGTAAATTTAATACGTCCTCATTGGTTTTTACTCGAGACATTTTACGGGAGAAATATTCTCTGTAGCTCTTGAACTCCTTGTTCCTCGCTTCTAGTGCCTCTTCACTCAGTTGCCCAATAGGTAACAAGGCATGCTCAATAATTTCGGGGCCATGAACCAAAACTTTGTGAACTGTGGGCGGCATAGGGTACCACTCATATCTCTCCACAAATTGTTTCGCACTCTCCAATGCGTATGTGCGGTATTTGTTTATATTTATTTCATGTCCACTGGAAATAGTTTGCAAAACAATTTTGAACCGTTTAATTATTTCGACATCTATACCACCAGTACGAGCTGCCACTTCTGGTTTATCGAAGAAACGCCTAGACGTATTACCACCGTTGGTACCTCCAAAGCCCGGTTTTGGTCTATTCACGATCAAGCCCATTTCGTCCATTTTGTCCTGAACACATCTTTTTTTGTCTTCAACAATAAGTCGGTCAGCGTCTCGACGTGCTTGCCATTTTTTATAGGCAAGGCAGTTTATAGCTAAGATGCAATAAACATTCAAAGAATCGAATCCAGGAGTGAAGTACAGATAAACCAAATTCCAGCCGTGAAATGTCTATTATCTTAGTTTGGCATACTTTGTCCATATTGTTAGTGTTTTGCTGTGAGACCAGATATAAAACATCGTTGTGTGGATGTCGTTTCTGTGATTGCATTGCAAACCTTCCCATCTATCATAGTAAATAACATTTTCTACTTAACTTCAACGTGAAAATTATTTATAGAGTGCTTTAGTACTCTATAAGTAGCTTGTCTATTTGTTCTTGTAAATATTGCTTTTAATTTTTTATTAATTCGCTAGTTTCACGTACATATTGAAACTTTATAGGTCTGCAATAGCGTGTCGACGAAGGTGTTTTATTTTGCCAAAAAATTATTTGTCTTTTGCTGTATCAGATATCAATCTTAATGGTACCAAAGATGAAATAAATATGTAAGCATCCTTAGCGTGAGGATCAGTGAACATTTGTTTGTATTCTGATTGTACAGTTCCGTCCATGCAGCATTTACATATCAATATCATATTTTTTATATCTGTAGAGTTTTGAACTTCTAAAACTTCCTGATGAACCTCCAAGAGGCGAGTGGTGGTAAGGTCAAGTAAAGATTGCACTTTAATCTCTGCAAAAGTATCTGTGACTGTAACGCTTTCGAATAGCGGGTAACATTCCCTTTTTGCCAATTGTACTTTCTTGTAGGATGGAAATCTAAGTTTGTCAATTTTTCGAATAATATTGTATTGATATCTGGTGAGCTTTGCTTCAACACACACGACAAGGGCTTCTCTTCCTGTCAGTTGTCTTCTTTTTGGCATATTGAATTTCTTTGTAGGCAGTTCTAAATCTGACAGCTCTTGAAGGTGAAGTTGCTGTAACTTCCTTCACTATTTTAGATGCCTCTACTTTTCCGCCTGATTGCAAACTCATTTGTGTTGCATACGATAATTCTTCGGGAAAGTATTTGGTTCTCAACGACTTAGTCTTCTGACGCTTAGTTCTGTCACTAGATTCTATAAAACATGTTTTGGGATGACCGCCTTTTTTACTTGAAGCAACTGAATAGTTCGGAAAGCTTATGGAAGTATCTAGCCAGTTTTTGTTGGTAATTAAAAATCTATCCACATGCCTACTAGCGTCTTGGCATCTTATCTTATAATCGGACACAAATAATGTAATTTTCTTGGAAAGGTCAGCTATTAGGTCCTCTGGACAATTTGTACATAAAACGATAAACTCTTTGTACACACAATACTTGATCTGCAAATTCGAGACGGCCAGATTGTTTAATTTCATTAAATAGGGTGCGCCTACTTATGAAATAATCAGTTGTCCCTAATCCTGTAATAAATAACAATAAGTTAATGTTGTTAATTAAAAAAAAACACTCCGAAGTACAAAAACACGCCATTTAATGATGTATTTAATAATGATGGATTTAGATGATTTTTCGATGTTGGTGACAAAGATCAAAATCATTATCAAATGCATTTCCACGTTTGAAACAAAAAAAAAATGCACTTATAATACAGGTAGAATAAACGTGACGGTTTGTCAAACGCCAGGGTCAAATAGTCTGATGCAAAATCGTATTAAATCCCAATATTATTGGTTTTTGATATCTCCGAATATCTGAATGTTTGTAACATTTAAAAGTAAATTTGTGAACTTTAACCGATTTTGATTGTTTCAGCACATGTCATCAAATTTATCAAGAGTATCATGCGACCTTGCAATTTTGAGAAAAGAAATTAAACTTGCAGGTAACTATATCGGAAGAACATCAACTTGGACACCAATACATGACGTTGCATCTCCCGGTATAGCAACAGTTACTTTTTTCGAAACTCCAAAGGCGGGTAATAATCATGATGCATTTGCTTACTATTCTCCGAAAAAATCATTGAAATCGGTAAAAGGTTACAAAAGTTATTCAACACCAAAGCTTCAAAGTGTAAAATTCCACATTTTTTACAAAACATGCCATTACTTCAATTGGCGCAGGTGTGTGCAGCTAATTCTTTATGTTTCTTCAAGAGCAATTACTAGACAACCAAATACCCAAAAATCAGAGACATGTAATTCCATGATTTTTTTAAATCGTTACAAAAGAAAAATATAACAACCCAATATTTAACAGAATACAGTAAACGTCTTATTATAAATATGTTTAACGAACCTGTGGGTGAGGACGCCATATTAAACAATAAACATAAAACTAATAACACTATACAAAATTTTTAAATAGTACGTGGTATTTTTTGCAAATCAATAGGTGTAGAAATTTTGGTCGCGCACATAAACAACTTTCGGGCTCTTGCCGAAGTAGGGATACACTCACAACACGACTTTTTGTTTGTGTGCGATAAGCTATGTTTATAATAATAATAATAATAATATTTATTGGCATGAAATAAATGTCAATTACATCATAATAAAAATAAATATAAATGCCAAACGGAATCGAGTCAGTTCCACCCTAATGATTTAAAGTGGACCTGTTTTTCATCGACCCCTAAAGTAAATGCATAATAAATTTAACTAAAGATAAGAAATTTAACTAAAGATAAGGCATATATGCAGCCTTACACACATATACACACATACATACACATACACACACACACGTAATGCTTAGCAATTACTTACAACAAAACCAGAAAACTCTCAACATCAGGTCAAGCCGCCCGTACCACACCAAAGAAAAACACATAAACATGGGGAAATAATAATTGAAATAGACGCAAATATACTATCGGTTACTACTAAATTACATGCCTCGCTCAGCCATCCCCGAAAGTAACCTCGACGCGACCGCAGTCTTAAATTTCTTTGCTTTAAGGGCATGCAGGTGGAGCAACTCATTGTAAATGTTAGCCACGCAATAGGAAATGATCGTTTAAATATCTCTAGATTATGCCTAGGAATAGTTATCGTGTTCTTGCGTCTAACGTTAATGTTATGCACATCAGTCCGAAAACGAATTTTATTGTAGAGGTAAGGCGGCGATCTACTGTGTATTACTTTATGGTAAAAACATGCCGCGTGCAATATTCTACGTTGGGCCATGTTTAACCAGCCAGCCCACCTCAATGTATGCGATATTCGACTTCTCTTCCGAATGCCGTATATAAAACGAAGACACGCATTCTGTAGACGCTGAGTACGCGCCCGCTCGACACTGCCAATACACGGTCCGTACAAGTGATCGCCGTAATTAAATATAGACAAGATAAGTGTGTCGCATAGCTGAATTCTGATTTTCTGCGTTAAGAGATGTCGATTGCTATAGATTAATTTAAGAGTACAGTATGCTTTCTGTAGTAAAGACCCGATGTGTTTCCGAAATCTCAACGCGGAATCAAAATATATTCCCAAGTTACGCGAATCGTTACCTACATTAATTTTAGCTCCGTCTATACATACATTAATGGACGTCCGTGCAGCTTCAGCCGCCACCCTACTCCCAAACACGACCACCGAAGACTTTTCTGCATTAACAGTGAGACACAGACGCTTAGCAAGACCGACAACAGTAGCCAAATCAAAATTTATATAGTTTTCAGCACGGGCAAGATTATCTATGTGGAATGAGTGATAAAGCTGTGTATCGTCAGCATACATATGTGACTTGCAATGACGAACAGAATCACAAAGATTGAATGTATACAAGAGATACAAAATGGGACCCAGAATAGAGCCCTGAGGCACCCCCGATACAACCACAGTCTCATGAGATACTTTATTATTCAATACGACAATCTGAGTTCTGTCTTCAAGGTAACTCTCAAATAACCTTACAGCATGACTGGAAAGGCCGACAAAATGCAAAATGGATAGTTAAGTTTTATGATGTAACGTGTCAAATGCCTTTGAAAAGTCCAGTAACACTAATGCTGTAATGTTGTTGTTATCAGTAGCACAGAACACATCATCGGCCACGTCAAGGAGGGCAGAGGTACAGCCGTATCCAGGTCTAAATCCAGATTGATAGTCCGGTAAGATGTTATGCCGATCGATGTGGCCCCGTAATCCTGTTGATATAATTTTTTCGAAGACCTTTGACAGGACAGGCAGGATGCTCACAGGGCGCAGGTCACCCAACCGACAGGGAGTCTTGACTTTGGGGACGGGCCTAACAAGCGCCGTCTTCCAAGCAGCCGGGAACGTAGAAGTTTCAATAACACAGTTTATAATGTGACATATAAATGGAATAATTGTGGGAGAACACAGCATGAGCATCCTCACACTAACTCCATCCGACCCAACCGCATCGCTCCGAATACAACGCAGGGCCACGCCCACCTCCTCCTCAGTTGCCAAAGTAAAGTTTAGAATTTCAATACCTTCACTAATTCTGTTGTTACTGTACTGGTGAATCAACTCCCCATCCCCAATTGCAACACTCTGTGATGCGACAAAGTAGTTGTTGATTGCATCAACGTCAGCAATAGACTCAGGGATTGCTTGGGTTTTGTCACCCACAATGTTTAAGGTTCTAAAACTACGCCAAAGATCACGGGGTTTGTCTTTATTAAAAACATAATTAAGATAAGCTTTCTTTTCACGCTGCACCGAACTATTTGTGAAGTTTCTTAATTCCTTATAATAATTAAAATGCGCTGGGTTCCTTGTTTTTCGAAAATTCGCGTAGGCCTTGTCTCGAAGCGACATTAAGAATTTAACATTATCAGTAATCCAAGGTCGGTATTTTTTCCTTACAGTAACAGTGCGCAATGGCGCATGTATATCAAAGAGAGATAGTAACAAGGTGTTAAATAAATCCAGTTTATCATTTATATTATCTTGGCTAATTATATCAATAATTGGCAATGACGAGAGATCAGTATTGAACTTGATCATGTCAAAACGCGAATAATCTCGATAAGTGAATGTTCGAGGAGGAGACGGCAAGACACCCACGAGATCAAGCGTTAAATGAACAAGACAATGGTCAGCCACATCGTGCACCGGAACCACTCCCGAATCATGAAGCGGGGCATCAATACCGGTAACTATGAAATCTAAAAGCGTAGCCGAGCTAGAGGTGATTCTCGTAGGCTCAGCAATAATCTGCACCAACCCAAACGTCTCAATAGCAGGGACGAAACGAGCACCATACACCCCGACAGCATCCAGACCATCAATATTAAAATCGCCCAAGCAAACTAGCTCCCTTGATCGCGGCATAAGCATGGCCAACAGGTCCTCAAATTCATCAATGAAAGCTGTTATATTGCCGCCCGGTCTGTAAACACACCCGATCACCAAACTGTCCCCATGTAAGTCAATGTCAACCCAAATGTGCTCAATAACCGAACAAACGTTGTCTATAATAACTTTATATTTATAATTCCCTTTAATATAAAATCCCACGCCACCACCCGCGCCCACTGTCCGTCCCCTGAAAACATGATGATAACCCTGTATTGAAAGTTGTAATGTATCTGTATGCGGATAAACCCATGTTTCAGAAATAGCAAAAACGTCGAACGCATTATCCTGTATAATTCGTGCAACAGCCGGGAAATGGGCCGGCAATGAACGAACGTTAAGATGACCAATCTGCATTCTCTTACAACACGTCAAGACCAGATGACTAAGCGAGAAAAAAAAATAGCAAACAAACTAAAACAAAAAGTACTACTCTGAATAAAATGATAGCATTATTGATGGGATGGCAAGCTCAACCTCACGTCAACCACACAGCAATCAACAGAATAAAAACAAAGTAATCACAACTAACGCAAAAAAAATCAGACAATAATATTGATCTCTTATGATAATTATAAGTTAAAGCTAAGATACAACTTGATACACTCAAACCAAAAAAAGAAAATACAAATATATTCAGACGCAAAAAAGAAAAAAAAATAATATTTAAACCCAGCAACACAGCTGGTTAAGTATACAAGTACCGCGAGAGAATGATTTTCAGCATAAAAAGCAAAGTGCTAAGCAAATACTACATTAAGTACCAAATGACACTACCACAAAATATATACACCCAAGCAACTAATTAAATATGGTTATTACCAGCAATTAACTAACTAAATAGTCCTGAACAACGACAAAAGAAAAATCTATAAGTGTACACGTATCCCAAATAACACTCACTCAAAACTACGAAGAAGAAGACGGCCCGATTAATTTCTAACCTCCCTTTACCTTTTGCGACCTAGTAATTCTTCCCTTTGATGGTGGTTGGGTAGACGCTATGCTGATGTGTTCCAGATCATCACCACTGCGAACAACGTGTATTAGATCGTTCGGTAGCTTGACAAGAACCCTAGAATCTCTCGTCCACACCTTTCCTTTACCAAAAAGCCTCTCTGTGTCCTTAAATAGCTTCAAACGTGCATCAGAAAGTGATTCCGTAATCAGCGTATTTGTTCCCTTGAAACCTCGTTTGTTTCGCCAGAAATTATTTCTATCTCTATATGAAACAAACTTTATAATGATGGGTCGCGCTCTCCCGGAATTCCTATTAGGTTTTCCCAATCGATGGCATCTATCAATCATTGATAAGTTCGGAGTCCATTCAGGTACATTTAATTGTTTCATACTATTGAGCACAATCTGCTCCAGATTATTGTTATCTTCCCCTGGTTCCTCAGAGACACCATGCAACAGTAAACAGTTCCTGCGGGAATAATTGTCAAGTTCATCTAGTGCCCTCTCATTTGACTCAATCAAACCCGTGAGAATTTGCAGCTTTTTATTCACTGTGCATTGAAATCTGTAAAACTGCTCACCAAGTTCTCTCAGAGGATCCTCGTCTGCCTCAGGACATGAGCTTCGTTGTTTCATAGCTGTATCTAGTTGGCAATGAAACTCCTCCATAGATTTCGTAAACGAATTTCTAATTTCACTCAATAAATCCCCGCTGGTGTTTGGCATACTTGACCGGGAAATACACACCGTCCAAACTCGCAATACCGGTTCCCGACACTTGGATTGCAATGTCACACTCCGTAATGTTTATTCACCAATTAATTGAAGATCCAGCACAAACTTCACTCCAAAGCGATCAATCCACGATACCAAACTTGATAATATATTTTTTACATTAGTTTATACCGTTAGATCAGGGTTTTAACAGTTATTATAACGATTTTTGTGGACCGTCCCCAAACACGTGCGTCTAGCTAGACATACTGGCTACTCTTCCAACTATTATCCAACTATCGTTCCTGAAAGTATTGGAGGTTTAACGCAATTTTTAACTTTATAGTTTATGCCAAGAATGGATAGGTTTGGCCCCAATGTGGTCGGCCGTCATCAGAAAAGGCGTTTTGTAGCACAATACTTCTACTTGCGAAATACGGAAAAACATACAATCGGACCACCTCCGACGCATCCAGGCTCGCCGAAACATTTTGCATAAAAATACTCAAATCGCAGTTGCGCAAGAACTAATCATCGGAATCATCGTTGTCCACACTCTAAGTACCCATCAATCGCGACTGTCACGCGAAAAGCCCCCGGTACAACTTTGAAAATGGTGGAGTTATGAATGTTTGAATCCGGTTTTTCCGAATTTCCTCCGTTAATATTACTTCGGTGGAGCCCGCGCAGGGTTTTTTCGTCTTTTCATTCGCTACAATTCGTCTGTTACATCGGTTTAGTTTTTATAAGCGAAAAACGAAAAAATTAAAAACACGATTTTTTGAGGTTTTTTTGTTTATAACAAATTAAGAAATCATATTTGCGAGTAGGAAAAACATCATAATATATATATATACGGACTGTTACACGTAACCTGGTACCGTCGGCTTCCCGCTAGTATTTTTTTCGCACAAAAACCTTTATTGCCTGGCATATAAAGGTATCGGGACGAAGCTTCATATTTAAAAGTTTCATGACCAAACTTAGAGCTGAAAAGCTTTTTGTTCAAAAGGGTCCAAGGAAAGTGGATGTTAAAATAAATAAAATAAAATAAAATATTCTTTATTTGTCGTTTGATCATATAAGATATTGTGACGTTGTGGTGGGTTTCACTAAGAGGTAGGCCTGGGTTCCCGTCAATCATAACAACTGTAACCGTTTACATGCTTTTATTCTAAATCAACGTCACGATTATAATAATAATAATTGAATAATGAATGAATTCTCTCCTATCTTCTGGAAGTGCGGCAGTTCCCCTTCCGCGAACCCCCAGCCAATCCTGTTTGTCCACGGTCTTCTGCGCCTCGAAAGTCGAAATGCTGACTATCCATTCCATGAATTGTGGCGACGGTTGGTTTTGCCCATGGTATCGGTAACGCGATGCGTCCATTACGTCATACTCCTCCACATTGCAAAATATCGACCCCGATATTGGAGGGTGATTAACCAATGACCTGGATGGCGGGTCGCCGCAGACTGGGACCACCGTCACCTCCTAGAAGCATAAACAAACGGCAGACAAAACGGAAAACCCATAACTTATAACTAACACATAAAATAAACTTACAAGTATACAGGTTGATCAGACCATAAACAATTACTTAGCGCATTAATTTTTAAAACCTTAAAAATATCTTATCTTTACTACCATTTTTAACTGTTTGACGTCATTCGAGCTCGATTTAGGTAATTTTCCTAGGAGGGGGGGGGGTACAACAGTAACAACCGTTCTCGTGTGAGTTGGTAGCTGTTCCAGCTTTACATTTTCGCTCGGGACAATCGTGGTTGTTTTGGGACTTCTGATTTTTAAAGTATTTAAAAATTAACAATACACCGAATAATATTACCGCGATAATAACCAGTATGTTGCTTGCATGCGCAACAGTATCCTGCCAAGCCCACGCTACAGGCGTGTAACCTAAACCTATCAGACCGGGATGTCGAAATACAATATAAGCAACGACCAGAGATGTAACAATGTTCAACACTTTCAAAATACTTATGTGATTCGTATGCGTGTCGAAATTTAACTTTTCTAACTTAATTTCTCTAGAGGGTTGATCATCGCTAATTGGATCAAAGTTAAAATGTGGTACCGATTCTCTCCACTTATCATTTATGCAGTCCGAGACATTATCGAAAGTCAGCTGAGTATGCGTCGTCAACGCGGGAATGTGCAAAGAGGGCAATTTTGACCATAATGCGGGAACCACGTGTTTTACGTTAAATGATCCGAGAGACGCAGCATCGCACGGGAAACTTTTGTGAATTACGGTTGCATTTTCCGAAAGTAAGGAACATGAACACGGTATATCCAATTCGACAGCGCCGGTGTCTATTTCACCGCTGATAGTTGGTTCCGAAAAATTTCCACAACTTAAATGATCCGCTACGCTCGGGTGGGCTATTATAAATTTCTCGTGTTGAATCTGCCTAATGATAGTTTCGGATGTATTATAACACGACATAACGCAACTTGACTTCAATTCGGAAACCGGAACACCCTAGCCAAATTTGAAAAACATGTGGGGTTATTGACGTAGATCTCGTTGCTACGGGGTACTAAACAAAGGGAACTCCGACCAGTATCACAATGTTTTAGTGAATGCCCGATATAATTTTTGTTTCGGTACTTGACTTGGCTATAAGAATTTTATCGTCACACAACGTACATGTTTTATTTTCCCAAGCAAAAGGAATACACAAAAGTTCGAATAAAGTCCATTTATGATGAACTTGTACAATAGGTATTCTCAGTGTCACAACCACCTCATCTCCTGCCATCATACACTGAGCAATGTCTAAAACTAAGTACTTGCTAAGTACGACTGGAAAAGTCGTGGAAAAGTTTTGTAAAGAATTTCAGAAGCACGAATATAGCTTTTTAAAAGCTTTTCATCTTTAAGTACCTGAATTGAAGTCTCCGTTATGTTTTGTATCCGTGTTTAACCTTATGTCGAACGGCTTCACTATTGACGTTGGTGCAGCAGCTTGACACTTTCACCACTGATGATGCCCTTAATCGAAAGGGCGAAACCGGTCTGATTTAAATAAATAAACAATTTAGTTGCAAAAAAGAGGTGTTTTACTTTACATGAGTACAATTTGCAATATGGATCTCCACCTAACTCTATAAATAAGTTTTCTAATATAAACTGAAATTTGGTTTCGTCATTGTTGTTATGTTTAGAAACGGTATTTCTTAATGAATCTAATTTTTGAAAGATATTTTTAAATTCTTGGTTGTCCTGATCAATTTTCGAATTTAGCTCATTACTGTATTTTGTGATTCCCTTCGTTAAATGTATTAAACTGAGATGGTCACGGTCCACCTTAATATTCAAGTTATCAACTACATGCTTTATCGTTTCTTCGTTCGTGACCAAAGGTTCTAGGGAATGGGATGTGGCGACTCCGCAACACCAATATTCAGCGCATCTCCGAGAAAGTCCAACGCCCGTGTTTTTCGCGCGGCTACGTGGAGGTCGATGTGAATTCCTTTACCGAGACTGACTTCCATGATTCGTAACTGACTTGAGGTTTGATTGTTGAGTTTTCGAAGGGTGTCCAGAATATCGCAATGCAGCTGTGACCATTCGGGGGGACACGGCCCGACTTTGGCGGATTCCGGCGGTGATAGACTTTCTGATAAAGTTGGTAGCGTCATGGAATAGATTAGTGGTACTGATGATTCATACACGTATATGTTTGATAGCTCCCTCCAATAGGCCCCGGAAATTATGTTTACTTTCGTTGCCGCGAGTCCACTTAACGTTATTGCGAAAAAAATTCGAACAAACCAACTTTGGTAATACATGGCGATTGATCGGTTATTTGATTGTATGCGTGTGGGTTTCCTTTTTATTTCAAACTGACTCTTTTACATTTATTTTCCATGGTCTGTATATTTACTTGCTTATTTTGCACATTTACGGCGTGCGTTCGTAGAATGGCTTCATCCGTTCTACGTGTACGGTATCAAATACGCGCTTTTTGCTTTTCTTTATTTCTATTTCGTAATTCACATCGCTGACTCGACGGTGTACTTTGTACGGGCCGTGCCAACGGTTTAACAACTTTTCAGACTTACCAATCTTTCTCGTAGGCGTGTAAATTAATACTTTGTCCACGGGGTTATACTCTACTTGCCTACGGTTTTTATCGTACTTATCTTTCTGTCTTATTTGCTCGATTTCTAATCGACCTAACGCGTTTTTTCTAACTAATTCTACCTTTTCAACAAATTCTTTTACCGTCTCATCTGATTGTTCATTAATTCCTAATGCTACATCAGATGGAAACCTAGGTATGCGACCATATACTAACATGAAAGGCGTTTCCTGTGTAGTCTCCTGTTTAGCGGAGTTGTAAGCAAAGGTCACTAAGGGAACGTACGTATCCCAGTCCTTCTGATCGGTTGCGGTATACATTGACAGCATGTTAGCCAATGTCCCATTAAAATGCTCAGTCAGTCCGTTCGTTTTAGGATGATACGCGGTCGTAAATGTAGGGTGACAACCCATCGCTTTTCAAATTTCCGTCCCTAATTTCGATTTAAAACAAGCACCTCTATCGCTCAAAATTTCTACTGGGCAACCAAAACGGCAAATTATATTTTCCACGAGAAAATCGGCGACACACTTAGCAGTACCGTTCGGAATGGCTTTAGCTTCGGCCCACTTCGTCGCATAATCTACGGTTGTTACAATAAAAGTGTTACCTAAAGTTGATTTTGGGAACGGTCCCAATAAATCAATACCTATTCTTTCAAATGGTTTACGTACTTTTATGGGTTGTAGCAGCCCTGGCGGTGCTTTAGGCGGGCGTTTCCGCTGTTGACACGCTAGACAACTCTTAACATACTTTTCTGCATCTACATACATGCTCTCCCAAAAATAGTGTTCCCTTAATTTTCCATACGTCTTAGCGATACCTAGATGAGCTCCAGTAAGTGGATCATCATGAGTAGCAAGTAAAATTTCCTTTTTTATGTCCTTAGGGACAACTAAAAGTTTAGTTGAACTGTATCGTGAAAAGTCCTTTTTGTACAAGACGTTATCCTGAAGGGCGAAACTACGGGTCTTCTTAATAATTTTTAAAGTTGCAGAATCAGGGTCAATAATTGCCTGCTTTATCTCAAGGATTGTAGGATCTTCATCTTGCAGCTGAGCGAGATGCTGTAAATCTATTGTCAGAACGGGGATCTCTAGATCACTTTGCAAATTGATTTGGGGAGTGAGACCAAGAACAGCTGTTGGGTTTCGCGATAGGCAATCCGCGTCTTGATGGTATTTACCACTCTTGTGTACAATCTCGAATTCATAGTCCTGAAGTCTGATTATCCACCTCGTTAAGCGAGATGCTGGATTTTGGTGCTTATGTAGCCAACAGAGGGCGTGGTGGTCACTGACGACCCGGAATTTTTTACCCCACAAATAGTGTCTCCAATAATTAATTGCCCAAACTACCCCTAAACACTCTTTTTCCGTTGTATTATAATTGACTTCGGCATCTGAAAGACGTCGGGATGCATATGCTATAGGGTAGGTTTGATTATTTTTAGTTTGTAAAATGACAGCACCCAATCCAAAATTACTGGCGTCCGTATGAATTTCTATGGGTAGACCGTATTCAAAATGCCTTAGCACGGGATAATTTACTAGACGATTTTTCAAGGTATCAAAAGCTTGCTGTTGTTCTTTTCCCCAACAAAATTTAGTATTTTTTCTTGTCAACAAAGTCAAAGGTCGGACCAAACTTGAAAAGTTCTCAATAAACTTCCTATAATAGTTACAGAGACCAAGAAATGATTGTACGTCTTTAAGTTTTCTCGGTGTTGCGAAATTTGTCACTGCTGTAATTTTATCATTATCCGGAGCGATACCTTGGGCGCTTACTGTATGACCCAAAATTTTAATTTGGTCAAATCCAAAGCAACACTTACTGGGTTTTAATTTCAATTTCGCCTGCCTGAATCTTGCAAAAACACTTTCCAAATTTAGACAATGATCTTCGAATGATGATCCTTTCACAATTACGTCGTCCAAATAAACCAAACAAGTAACCCACTTTAACCCAGCTAATACCTGATCCATGCAGCGCTGAAAGGACGCTGGACTTGAGGCTAATCCAAAAGGTAGGACATTAAATTCGTACAATCCGTCTGCAGTTACAAACGCGGTTTTTGGCTTGTCTTCTTCTGCGACTTTAAGTTGCCAATAGCCCGCAAAAAGATCTAACGCGGTAAAAAATTAGTTCCTTCAAAGTACGTAAGTATGTCATCTATGACTGGTAATGGGTAGGCGTCCCATTTCAGAACTGCATTTACTTTTCTGTAATCGACACAAAAGCGCCATTCACCCGATTTTTTCCTAACTAGTACTACTGGACTACACCACGGACTAAACGATGGTCTAATTACTTTGGACTCTAACATCTCTTGTACCTGCTGTCTAATTACTTCTTTTTCCTTATGGGAAACACGGTACGGGGGTTGATGTATAGGAGTTGCATTTGCGGTATCAATCTTTTGCTCCACCAAATCGGTTTGTCCTAAATCACGGTTCGACCACGCAAAAATATCCGAATATCGATTCAAGATTGTTTTTAATTTACTCACTTGCATTTCCGACAAGTTATTATTAATGCTAAATTTATTATGCTCGTTGCATCCATCACTAATGTTTCCAAGTTTATCCCCATCACTAACCAAGTGCACCGAAAGACCGGCGCTTCCATCGTAAGCGCATTCCTTCGCGGCTCCGATTACATCCTCAGCGTTCACGAGATCGCCCAAGTGCGTGTTTTCAAAAATTGTTACATGTCTCTCGCGGTAATTCGTAACATAAACTCTATGGGGAAATTTAGCCCCTAGGTTACTATAAATTCGTAAATACTTATTGTTATGTAAATGCATTTTTTGCGCAAAACATGGATTAAATGGTCTTTGCTCGTTCTTAACATACACTTCGATCATTGTAGTACTCTGTGCAACCAGTACAACCTCACACTTACTTCGGACCTTATTATCTATCATAGGGTTTACGGATGTCCCTACGATTTAATCGTTAGTCGCAAATTTGAAACATTTTATTTCGTTATCAATGCTAAATTTAATAACTTTGTGTTAAAAAATTTATATCCGCTTTATGACGATGGTTAAAATCATTTCCCAAGATGGCATCAACACTCAAATTATTCGCTACTACAAACTCGTGCCTAAATTTCGTGCGGTTTATTTGAAACGTCATATTTATTATACCTACTATCCAAAGATTAGTGCCTGTAGCTGATTTAACTGACACATACGGGATTTTTACAATCTGGCTTTTGTCAACGATAAACCTGGAGTTCATCAAACTAATTCCCGCGCCCGTATCCACAATAAACTCCAAGGGAATGTGGTTAATAACTCCCTTCAAATTAATAATTTCGTATAATTTACAACTACCACGTCGATTCGGGGTATAAGATTTTCAATTTTACGTTTTCTAAATCGACACTCACGTTTTATGTGTCCAAAATTTTTGCAAAAGAAACATTTAAGATTTGTTCGCACGTTCGTTGATGGCACCTTAGCAATTGAGCATTGATACTTTGCTAGTTTTTTGTTGTTTGCTGGGAATAACAATTCCTAGCGAAATGACCAGGTTTATTACAGGTGAAACAAATAACGCGACCGTCTGCGGTGCGGCCCTTCTCTACTTTTACATTTGTATTCCTCGGCTTAGAACTATAATAATTGGGTTGATTCCTACCTTTTATTGTCATCTCTAGCCGTGCGATGTGGCTCCTCAGCTCTTCCACGTCATCCTGTCTCGAATTTGAAGCGTTTGGCATCGTTTGTCCCAGTAAGAAGGCGGTCTTAACTTGTCCACGGTGTCGTTCGCCATTAGGTTCACCTGTCCCAAAATCTACGGGTTCAACCCCTTTAACACGAACCGTATCTTCTCTTCTTCCTCCATGGTTGGGTTTACATCATGGCACAGCTTAATTACTTCGTGGAAGTAATCCCACACACTTTCGTTTTGGTTTTGGCACCTTGTTGATAACTTGAAGTGCCTTTGGGCGTCGTGCGTCACGTTAGTAAATACACGCTCCATTTCTACCATCACTGCGTCAAATGTAACCAATTGTTCTTCGACCGTTTCGTACCACTTGAGCGCGGCACTCTTTAAGTAGCAAGGAAGCTGTAGTAGCTTCGTTTGATCCGTCCATTTATTCGCCCTGGCGATCCTCTTATAACTTTTGATGAACCCTTTAACATCTTCATTCTCCCGACCCGAGAAACTCGTAGGCTGAATGGCCGGCACTACTTCCCTGACAATTTCCATCTGTTGGTGTTGTTCTTGGTCCATTTCTACGGCTGGTTCGTGTTGTTGGCTTCTTCGTGTGATTTATTTTCCGCTTCTCGTCTTTACCATGTAGCTAGTCGACTTTACTTAATTTTCGATTACACGGGTACCCGGCGTGCCTTCACCATTTGTGACGTTGTGGGGGGTTTCACTAAGAGGTAGGCCTGGGTTCCCTTCAATCATAACAACTGTAACCGTTTACATGCTTTTATTCTAAATCAACGTCACGATTATAATAATAATAATTGAATAATGAATGCATTCTCTCCTATCTTCTGGAACTGCGGCAGTTCCCCTTCCGCGAACCCCCAGCCAATCCTGTTTGTCCACGGTCTTCTGCACCTCGAAAGTCGAAATGCTGACTATCCATTCCATGAATTGTGGCGACGGTTGGTTTTGCCCATGGTATCGGTAACGCGATGCGTCCATTACGTCACAATATAGACAATTGTCACAGTTACAATCCAGAAAAGTATAATACAAACAAACCATTGCACTAACAAAAAAAAAAAACAAGAATAAAAAGTGCAATCCATCCTAAATTACTCAATGTACAAATTAAAACCGTCATATAGCTCAGCATCGCAAGCAGACACACAAAAAATATAAAACAAAAACCAACAAGATATCTATTCACCGGATGGACCCCCTAGATACTCCCCAATTGTATAGAAAGAATGGGAGAATTTTATATACTGGCAATACCAGAGCTGGTTTAAGACCGCTCGGAAAAACCCCCTCAGTCAACATACAATTTACCAGGTGCGCAATCACACAACTAATATATTCCGCTGACAGTTTCAAAAGAAACGGTGGAATACTATCAGCACCACATGAAAATTTCGGCTCAATTGATGAGAGCACACCACCTATCTCCTCCTGGGTTCCCGGGTATAGGAAAATGGACGGCAACACACTATCGCTTTCGAACATATCCGCGCACGATTCCACCCCCGGCACGCTCACACCAAAAACTTTCTCTGATACTCATCAGCGACCATCCGAGGATCATCATTACTCTTAGCATTTTTCAAAGATTTTGCAAATGACCCGCCATTTCTGTAATTTCGTCAAAATAGGTAAATAATAAATTAAAGTAGAGAAAATTTTGTATAATTTATGTCTATGATATTTTTGGTAAAATTTAGAGTTTAGCTGCATAAGCAAATGCTATTTCATCGAGATCGCTTGTACTCCATTAAAACTAGTTAGCCAGGATTTGACAGATATTTTCTTTCTAATGATAGTAGGTAGTGACAAACGCTGAGGTTTTGACAATACCTACCGTCAATAAATTCAAAATATCTGTCAAATCCTGGGTAACTCGAGTGTGACAGCCATACACATTTCTGTGGTGACAGCACAAAAAATATTTATCAAATCCAGGCTACTATGTTGTTTCATATCAATGCAGATGCGACCGATCTCGATCAAATAGAATTTGCTCTTGAAGCTAAACTATTAATTTTACCAAAAAATATCATAGGCATAAATTATTAAAAATTTCCTCTAATTTATTATTTAACCTTTTTCTCGGAATTACAGAAATGGCGGCTCATTTGCAAAATCCTTGAAAAAGGCTTAGAATAAACTACCAGTTCGTTTGGACCCTTCTGAACCAAAAGCTTTTCAGCTCTAAGTTAGGTCATGAAACTTCTAAATATGAACTTTCATCCCGATACCTTTAGTAGTTTCTCCGGAATCGTCGCCACAAAAATCGTTTACACACACATACACACACAGACATTTTTTGTACGTTGGTGAAAAATGTTCAGGTGACCCATAAGTAGGCTTACCATACGTCCCGGCTTGACCGGGACAGTCCCGGTTTGACACATCGGTCACCGGACACTGCCAAAGGCATATATTGTGAAATGATGAAAATTGTCTATGTTTTTAAAAAAATTATGCATGACGTTATTCCATACGACAAAATATAGATTATTTCGATAAGTTAGTCACCTTTTCACGTTCTGTAGCAAACCAAACAACTCCTAAATCACAATAATTTGCATCAATTATCTATGTAAGTTTGAAATATATTTTGAGGAAGAACTACGGAATAAATGTTGTAATGTTGATCAAACTTAGCTTCATTGTAAGTAAATTAATCGCTGTATTTACCCATAAATTGGGGGAAACAACTTTCTCCGTGGCAAACAACCCCTAAATCACAATAATTTTTATCCACTAATTTTGAGGGTATTGCGGTACAAATTACATATCTTTGCTACAAAAAAAAGTTGATATCGTTTTCTCTTATGAAAAATTATAGACAATTAATTAGAAATTTTACTTTTAACTATTAGGTGGTGGAAGCCCCCTCATGTCCCCTCATGGTCAAGCCCTCTCATGATATTATGTAGGCCACCGAGTGGAGGGAATGGATATCTTGGTCGGCAGTGATACTAAAATGTTTATAGTTTTTTCAAAAATTATTGTATAACTTTTTCTATCATACACCGAAATGTAGGTAATTAGTTGGGGTAGTCGTATATTTATGAATGCTAAATGTTTTTCTCGTAGGCGTACAACCACTAATAACGAATAACGAAATTATACTTATATTGTGCGTGGCTGAACTGAACTGAACATGGAATATAAATTACGGTGATCTGCTTTAGTAAAAATATTTATAGCTTTTTCAAAAGTTGTTCTATTTTCTATCATACATCAAATTGAAGGTTGAAGAGTTGTATAATTCTTTGGTAATGCTTTCGATACATGCACTTAAGTACTTAAATTTGTATTATGATTGCTTATATACACAATTTAATAATTTCAACAAATGAGAATAATATTTATTAAATAAATAAATAAATTCTTTAAGTATAAAGGTTTCAGTGCTTTAAATTTACAACGTTAAAAAATAATCGTAAAAATTTAAGTATTTCCAACAGATAACGCACCATTTCTGGCTAATTTGACTCCACTAGTAAGAGCAATATTGTTCTGCAAATTAAATTTTGGTATGAAATGCTCCAAATTTTATGAGGTGATTAAAGCATATTATATATATAGACATATATAGACATTTTTTTTGTACCTTGGTCAAATATGTTCAGCGGACCCAAAAGGACATATTTCCGCTAAAATCTCAAAAAAAATTTTCGGCACGATTACAATACTTTACATACTGTGTATGATAAAGTAAAAATGGTTGGCATGTTTGACGAGTGTAAAATTTGATCACAGGCTCTCAGTTGCTCTCTGTCTAGCAATTTTTGTATGTCATTATGACACTTTGACACTATTCAAAATTTAGACTATTATATTTTCTAGCAAAATTATAGTTGTAAGCCTTTATACAAAAATGGGAAAAATTAAGGTAAGTCACTATTTATACGATTATATAACATTCTCGTTCTCGAAAACTAAAATAATTCTTGTTGGTAACGGTTGATTTTTTCCTATTTCTCTTACTACTAATAACTCTAATTTAAAATTATTGCCTATAAATGTTGTTGCGTTTGACATCATTATTAATTATTCACTCAGTTTTCCTCAAATTAAACCAGCTGTGGTGAAAAGGTTCACGGCACACGGCAATACTGTTGGTTAACACCTATACATGTTATGGAAAAGTTTGTGAGACAGAAGTTGTGTCCCACGTAGAGTTTACAAGCTTTACAAGTACTTCGTAGTGGTGATTAATGTGAATTAACCGCTCTGAATGTATAGGAATATTATATATCCGGTACATAATTTAATGAATTATATTGCGGGACATTGCCACCATCTTGGCAGTACTTTGTAACTTTAAATCGAGGTAATTAAATCAGTTTCCGTTTTTATGCGAATAGTAGTATGGTTTCCGGCAGTTCGCGCTATTTTGGATCAACTTGGCAATAAAATTGGGTATGATAATACGACTCACCCAGAATTTTGTTTTTAAAATTTTAGTGCCATTAATGCTATTAAAGAATTGGAAGATTTGCAATGGTTTCTGAAATAGAATGAAACTGCTCTTAGAAATAAAATGTCTAGTGCCTGCATTCAGTGGCATTTTATTCTAGCATATTCCACTAACTTAGGCGGATTATGGGCAGTATGCGTAAAGATCATTAATATCATTTAAAGCAGCTTATTCGCAATACTGTACCTACTTAATTTTGAATAAATTTATTCACTTTTTCAGAGCTTGTGGAAAATTAGACCATTTCGCCAAGGGATATCTTGTGGTAACGCCAACATAGGTAAGCCACGAACACGTGAAATACACTTGCGGAAGAAATGATCTTAACTCGACGGCAGCTGGCCTACACGAGACGTAGGTCGGTGATTGTCGGGCGCGTATACCTACCTGCTAGTCATACAATAAAAATCTGATTGTCATAGATCAAAGTGTTCTGTGTATTATAAAAAGTATTATATAGAAATTCATTTAAATCGTACCTTAAATGGATACCAGCAACCGTATCAGAGGTTTTGAGTTTTAGCTTATGCAAAATAATAATTAGTGGAACATCTAGAATTGCTCACAAAAATCAATTAAGGCATTCTTGTTTAGCAGATCAATATCATCCAGACATACCATTAAATTTTCTAAAAGAAGATGTTCATTTACGTAGGTCACATAGAATTAGGCATGCTCCTGATCGCCTAGGTTATACTTAGTTCATTTCATTTTCTTTTTATTAAAGAAGGGAGAGATGTGTTCTGTGTTTTCAATATAGCCTAGATACATAGTTACATGTTTATTTTCAGTAATAATAAAAGAATAGAATGTCAAGATATTGTATAGTGAGTTAGAGAGTTGTAAATAAAGATTTATGTAATTACTCAACAAATACTGGAGTTTCCCTTTATAATAAATTGGCGACGAGGACAAAGGGTATTGGATGTTGAGATATTGGTAGAAGCTGAATATTGAAAAAAAATGGTATTGATTGGAAGCATCGAGCATTTCATTCCAGGAAATGATTTTGTCTCCTACTTAGAAAGGGTAAAACAGCTATTCATCATAAATGACATAAAGGATACGAAGAAAGTGCCTATGTTTATTACACTATGTGGAGCTGATTGTTATGGCATTTTAAAATCTTTGGTTAGTCCTGCAGATCCTGCTACTAAAATATTTGAAGAGCTGACTGGAGTTCTACAAATACATTTTGCGCCGAAAAGAAATGTGATTTCGGAAAGGTTCAAATTTTACAAACGAGACCAAAAACCAGAAGATAGCATAGCGGAATATATTGTACAACTGAAGGCACCTTCTCAACATTGCGATTTTAGATCATTTTTGCCAAACGCATTAAGAGATAGATTGGTATGTGGTATAAGTAACACCCAAATTCAAGCTAATTTGTTAACCAAAGCTGACATAACATTTGACAGTGCATGTCAGTGAGCTTTGAATTTAGAAATGTCAGAATTGGAAAGCAAGAATTTCAAGCCAGAACCAACATATGCTGTGAAAACACAACCATCGTCAAGGTATCAATCATGTGGTCGACGCAGTCCTTCAAGAAATGCAACACAATTTATATGCTACTACTGTAGAAACCCTGGACATATAGCCAAGAACTGTTTTAGAAAAAGAGGGAGATCAGGAGAGAAATCAAGAGACCGTTATCATCGAGTTGGCTCCATAACGAACTTAAATTCCGTCAACGATGGTTCTCTGCAAATTAGACTTTTGGTAGAAGATCAAGAAATGGATTTCGAAATTGACACCGGAGCTAGTCAAACAATAATTAGTTTTGTAGATTACCAAGTGAAATTTTCTAGTTTGCATCTCTCCCATAGTTCTTTAAAATTAAAGGTTGTAACAGGTCATAACGTAAAAGTTTTAGGAACAATTATGGTGAATTTTGTGGAAGTTTGCAAATCATTCAACGCAAAAGAAAAATTTACCATTAACTGGTATAGACAGCGAAGCTTCATTTATACCACTCTTGGGACGAACATGGTTAAAGGAAATATTTCCTGATTGGAGGTCATCCTTTGCTTTTGGTGAGAATCTTTTAGATACCTTTAATATTGTTAATGAGGATAATAAAGGCAAGAGTGAATTAAATCAAATGCAACAAAACAAGAGTAATTTAGATTACAATATATCGAATTACATGAATAGGTTAAAACTCAGATTTAGGAATGTATTTGAAGGTACAACTACTGAACCGATTAAACATTTTAAAGTAACGGTTGATGTAAAACCCGACATTCCGTTAATGTTTCATAAAGCCTATACAGTGCCGTATCAATTAAGAGAAAAAGTTAGTGCAGAATTAGATAGACTATATAAAGAAAATATTTTGACAAAGATAGAATTTAGCGATTTTGCATGTCCCGTAGTTGTTGTTCATAAAGGGAAAGATGATATTAGGATGTGTGTTAATTTAAAAGTCACTATAAATAAATTTTTGAAGAAGGAATTCTATCCTTTACCAAAAATAGAAGATATATTTGCTTCGTTAGCAAAGTGCACTGTATATTGCAAATTAGATTTAAAAGGTGCTTATCAGCAATTAGAGGTAGAAGAAGCACCACAAAAATATTTAACAATAAATACTTTGAAAGGATTATATCGATTTAAACGACTTTGTTTTGGTTTAGCAAGTGCACCCTATAAGTTTCAGGCAGTAATGGATCAGATTATTTTGGGAATACCAAAAGTATGTTGTTATTTAGATGACATAATTATTGGAGGTAACGACTTAGATGAATGTAAAAATAATTTAAATGTGGTATTAGAAAGACTGGATTTATATAATGTGCAAGTAAATTTTAAAAAATGTCACTTCTTTGAAAAGGAAATTTTATATTTGGGATTTATTATTTCAGGAAGTCAACTAAAGCCTAATCCAGAAAAATTAGCAGCGGTTAAAGATGCCCCAGAACCACAAAGTTTACAGCAATTACAGGCATATTTAGGTCTCCTTAATTATTATTCTCAATTCATTCCAAATTTATCGGCAAAGTTAACACCACTTTATAATCTATTAAGAAAGGGAATAAAATTTAATTGGAGTCAAGACTGTAAAATTTGTTTTGATAAGAGCAAAGAACTGTTATTATCAAACAATGTCTTAGAAATTTATGATCCTGATAAGTCAATAGTTTTGTCGTGTGACGCAAGTCCATATGGTGTTGGAGCTATATTATCTCACTTGGTGAATGGGAAAGAAAAACCAATACTTTTTGCGTCTAGTTCATTATCACCTGCCGAGAAAAATTATTCGCAACTACATAGGGAAGCATTAGCTATAATATTTGGTGTTAAAAAATTTCATAATTATTTGTACGGAAAGAAATTTACCATTTTTAGTGACCATCAACCATTACGGTATATTTTCAATCCTAGTAAGAATGCACCTGGGAGTAGCAGCATCAAGACTTCATAGGTGGGCGGTTATTTTATCAATGTACCATTATGATATAGCATACAAGAAAGCATCACAAATAAAACATTCAGATGCTTTGTCACGGTTACCGTTAAATGATCGTACAAATATTAGTTCTTTCAAAGTAAGTTCTTTAAGTTTATCAAGTTCTGATTTGGAACTCAATCAA
>OZ030391.1:43137050-43140383 GCA_964023965.1 Melinopterus prodromus | reverse complement strand
AATAAGTAAATAATAAGTAAATAATAAGTAAATAATAAGTAAATAATAAGTAAATAATAAGTAAATAATAAGTAAATAATAAGTAAATAATAAGTAAATAATTAAGTAAATAATAAGTAAATAATAAGTAAATAATAAGTAAATAATAAGTAAATAATAAGTAAATAATAAGTAAATAATAAGTAAATAATAAGTAAATAATAAGTAAATAATAAGTAAATAATAAGTAAATAATAAGTAAATAATAAGTAAATAATAAGTAAATAATAAGTAAATAATAAGTAAATAATAAGTAAATAATAAGTAAATAATAAGTAAATAATAAGTAAATAATAAGTAAATAATAAGTAAATAATAAGTAAATAATAAGTAAATAATAAGTAAATAATAAGTAAATAATAAGTAAATAATAAGTAAATAATAAGTAAATAATAAGTAAATAATAAGTAAATAATAAGTAAATAATAAGTAAATAATAAGTAAATAATAAGTAAATAATAAGTAAATAATAAGTAAATAATAAGTAAATAATAAGTAAATAATAAGTAAATAATAAGTAAATAATAAGTAAATAATAAGTAAATAATAAGTAATAATAAGTAAATAATAAGTAAATAATAAGTAAATAATAAGTAAATAATAAGTAAATAATAAGTAAATAATAAGTAAATAATAAGTAAATAATAAGTAAATAATAAGTAAATAATAAGTAAATAATAAGTAAATAATAAGTAAATAATAAGTAAATAATAAGTAATAATAAGTAAATAATAAGTAAATAATAAGTAAAATAATAAGTAAATAATAAGTAAATAATAAGTAAATAATAAGTAAATAATAAGTAAATAATAAGTAAATAATAAGTAAATAATAAGTAAATAATAAGTAAATAATAAGTAAATAATAAGTAAATAATAAGTAAATAATAAGTAAATAATAAGTAAATAATAAGTAAATAATAAGTAAATAATAAGTTAAATAATAAGTAAATAATAAGTAAATAATAAGTAAATAATAAGTAAATAATAAGTAAATATAAGTAAATAATAAGTAAATAATAAGTAAATAATAAGTAAATAATAAGTAAATAATAAGTAAATAATAAGTAAATAATAAGTAAATAATAAGTAAATATAAGTAAATAATAAGTAAATAATAAGTAAATAATAAGTAAATAATAAGTAAATAATAAGTAAATAATAAGTAAATAATAAGTAAATAATAAGTAAATAATAAGTAAATAATAATAAGTAAATAATAAGTAAATAATAAGTAAATAATAAGTAAATAATAAGTAAATAATAAGTAAATAATAAGTAAATAATAAGTAAATAATAAGTAAATAATAAGTAAATAATAAGTAAATAATAAGTAAATAATAAGTAAATAATAAGTAAATAATAAGTAAATAATAAGTAAATAATAAGTAATAATAAGTAAATAATAATAATAATAAGTAAATAATAAGTAAATAATAAGTAAATAATAAGTAAATAATAAGTAAATAATAAGTTAAATAATAAGTAAATAATAAGTAAATAATAAGTAAATAATAAGTAAATAATAAGTAAATAATAAGTAAATAATAAGTAAATAATAAGTAAATAATAAGTAAATAATAAGTAAATAATAAGTAATAATAAGTAAATAATAAGTAAATAATAAGTAAATAATAAGTAAATAATAAGTAAATAATAAGTAAATAATAAGTAAATAATAAGTAAATAATAAGTAAATAATAAGTAAATAATAAGTAAATAATAAGTAAAATAATAAGTAAATAATAAGTAAATAATAAGTAAATAATAAGTAAATAATAAGTAAATAATAAGTAAATAATAAGTAAATAATAAGTAAATAATAAGTAAATAATAAGTAAATAATAAGTAAATAATAAGTAAATAATAAGTAAATAATAAGTAAATAATAAGTAAATAATAAGTAAATAATAAGTAAATAATAAGTAAATAATAAGTAAATAATAAGTAAATAATAAGTAAATAATAAGTAAATAATAAGTAATAATAAGTAAATAATAAGTAAATAATAAGTAAATAATAAGTAAATAATAAGTTAAATAATAAGTAAATAATAAGTAAATAATAAGTAAATAATAAGTAAATAATAAGTAAATAATAAGTAACAATAATAAGTAAATAATAAGTAAATAATAAGTAAATAATAAGTAAATAATAAGCTAAATAATAAGTAAATAATAAGTAAATAATAAGTAAATAATAATTAAATAATAAGTAAATAATAAGTAAATAATAAGTAAATAATAACGTAATAATAATAAATATAATAAATAAAATAAATAATAACTAAATAATAACTAAATAATAACTAAATAATAACTAAATAATAACTAAATAATAACTAAATAATAACTAAATAATAACTAAATAATAACTAAATAATAACTAAATAATAACTAAATAATAACTAAATAATAACTAAATAATAACTAAATAATAACTAAATAATAACTAAATAATAACTAAATAATAACTAAATAATAACTAAATAATAACTAAATAATAACTAAATAATAACTAAATAATAACTAAATAATAACTAAAATAATAACTAATAATAACTAAATAATAACTAAATAATAACTAAATAATAACTAAATAATAACTAAATAATAACTAAATAATAACTAAATAATAAATAAATAATAAATAAATAAAATAATAAATAAATAATAAATAAAATAAATAATAATAAATAAATAATAAATAAATAATAAATAAATAATAAATAAATAATAAATAAATAATAATAAATAATAAATAAATAATAAATAAATAATAAATAAATAATAAATAAATAATAAATAAATAAATAAATAAATAAATAAAATAATAAATAAATAATAAATAAATAATAATAAATAATAAAATAAATAATAAATAAATAATAAATAAATAATAAATAAATAATAAATAATAATAAATAAAATAATAAATAAATAATAAATAAATAATAAATAATAATAAATAAATAATAAATAAAATAAATATAAATAAATAATAAATAAATATAAATAAATAATAAATAAATAATAATAAATAATAAATAAATAATACAATAAATAATAAATAAATAATAAATAAATAATAAATAATAATAATAAATAAAATAAATAATAAATAATAAATAAATAATAAATAATAATAAATAAATATAAATAAATAATAAATAATAAATAAATAATAAATAAATAATAAATAAATAATAAATAAATAATAAATAAATAATAAATAATAAAATAAATAATAAATAAATAATAAATAAATAATAAATAAATAATAAATAAATAATAAA
>OZ030391.1:43034550-43134550 GCA_964023965.1 Melinopterus prodromus | reverse complement strand
AAATAAATAATAAATAAATAATAAATAAAAATAAATAAATAATAAATAAATAATAAATAAATAATAAATAAATAATAAATAAATAATAAATAAATAATAAAATAAATAATAAATAAATAATAAATAAATAATAAATAAATAATAAATAAATAATAAATAAATAATAAATAAATAATAAATAAATAATAAATAAATAATAAATAAATAATAATAAATAATAAATAAATAATAAATAAATAATAAATAAATAATAAATAAATAATAAATAAATAATAAATAAATAATAAATAAATAATAAATAAATAATAAATAAATAATAAATAATTAATAAATAATAATAAATAATAATAAAAAATAATAAATAATTAATAATAATTAATAATAATAATAAATAAATAATAAATAAATAATAAATAAATAATAAATAAATAATAAATAAATAATAAATAAATAATAAATAAATAATAAATAAATAATAAATAAATAATAAATAAATAATAAATAAATAATAAATAAATAATAAATAAATAATAAATAAATAATAAATAAATAATAAATAAATAATAATAAATAAATAAATAAATAATAAATAATAATAAATAAATAATAAATAAATAATAAATAAATAATAAATAAATAATAAATAATAATAAATAAATAATAAATAAATAATAAATAAATAATAAATAAATAATAAATAAATAATAAATAAATAATAAATAAATAATAAATAAATAATAAATAAATAATAAATAAATAATAAATAAATAATAAATAAATAATAAATAATAATAAATAAATAATAAATAAATAATAAATAAATAATAAATAAATAATAAATAAATAATAAATAAATAATAAATAAATAATAAATAAAATAATAAATAAATAATAAATAAATAATAAATAAATAATAAATAAATAATAAATAAATAATAAATAATAATAAATAAATAATAAATAAATAATAAATAAATAATAAATAAATAATAAATAAATAATAAATAAATAATAAATAAATAAAAAATAAATAATAAATAAATAATAAATAAATAATAAATAAATAATAAATAAATAATAAATAAATAATAAATAAATAATAAATAAATAATAAATAAATAATAAATAAATAATAAATAAATAATAAATAAATAATAAATAATAAAGTAAATAAATAATAAATAATAAGTAAATAATAAGTAAATAATAAGTAAATAATAAGTAAATAATAAGTAAATAATAAGTAAATAATAAGTAAATAAATAATAAATAATAAGTAAATAAATAATAAATAATAAGTAAATAAATAATAAATAATAAGTAAATAAATAATAAATAATAAGTAAATAAATAATAAATAATAAGTAAATAAATAATAAATAATAAGTAATAAATAATAAATAATAAGTAAATAAATAATAAATAATAAGTAAATAAATAATAAATAATAAGTAAATAAATAATAAATAATAAGTAAATAAATAATAAATAATAAGTAAATAAATAATAAATAATAAGTAATAAATAATAAATAATAAGTAAATAAATAATAAATAATAAGTAAGTAAATAATAAATAATAAGTAAGTAAATAATAAATAATAAGTAAGTAAATAATAAATAATAATAATAAATAAATAATAAATAATAAATAATAAATAAATAATAAATAATAAATAATAAATAAATAATAAATAATAAATAATAAATAATAAATAATAAATAATAAATAATAAATAATAAATAAATAATAAATAATAAGTAAATAATAAATAAATAATAAATAATAAGTAAATAATAAATAAATAATAAATAATAAGTAAATAATAAATAATAATAAAAAGTAAATAATAAATAATAATAAAAAGTAAATAATAAATAATAAAAAGTAAATAATAAATAATAAAAAGTAAATAATAAATAATAAAAAGTAAATAATAAATAATAAAAAGTAAATAATAAATAATAAAAAGTAAATAATAAATAATAAAAAGTAAATAATAAATAATAAAAGTAAATAATAAATAATAAAAGTAAATATAATAAATAATAAAAAGTAAATAATAAATAATAAAAGTAAATAATAAATAATAAAAAGTAAATAATAAATAATAAAAAGTAAATAATAAATATAAAAGTAAATAATAAATAATAAAAAGTAATAATAAATAATAAAAAGTAAATAATAAATAATAAAAAGTAAATAATAAATAATAAAAAGTAAATAATAAATAATAAATAATAAATAATAAATAATAAATAATAAATAATAAATAATAAATAATAAATAATAAATAATAAATAATAAATAATAAATAATAAATAATAAATAATAAATAATAAATAATAAATAATAATAAATAATAAATAATAATAAATAATAAATAATAATAAATAATAAATAATAATAAATAATAAATAATAAATAATAATAAATAATAAATAATAAATAATAATAAATAATAAATAATAAATAATAATAAATAATAAATAATAAATAATAATAAATAATAAATAATAATAAATAATAAATAATAATAAATAATAAATAATAATAAATAATAAATAATAAATAATAATAAATAATAAATAATAATAAATAATAAATAATAAATAATAATAAATAATAAATAATAAATAATAATAAATAATAAATAATAAATAATAATAAATAATAAATAATAATAAATAATAAATAATAAATAATAAATAATAAATAATAAATAATAATAAATAATAAATAATAATAAATAATAATAAATAATAATAAATAATAATAAATAATAATAAATAATAATAAATAATAATAAATAATAATAAATAATAATAAATAATAATAAATAATAATAAATAATAATAAATAATAATAAATAATAATAAATAATAATAAATAATAATAAATAATAATAAATAATAATAAATAATAATAAATAATAATAAATAATAATAAATAATAATAAATAATAATAAATAATAATAAATAATAATAAATAATAATAAATAATAATAAATAAAATAATAAATAATAATAAATAATAATAAATAATAATAAATAATAATAAATAATAATAAATAATAATAAATAAATAATAAATAAATAATAAATAATAAATAATAAATAATAAATAATAAATAAATAATAAATAATAAATAATAAATAAATAATAAATAATAAATAATAAATAATAAATAAATAATAAATAATAATAAATAATAAATAATAAATAATAATAAATAATAAATAATAAATAATAATAAATAATAAATAATAATAAATAATAAATAATAAATAATAATAAATAATAAATAATAAATAATAATAAATAATAAATAATAAATAATAATAAATAATAATAAATAATAAATAATAATAAATAATAATAAATAATAAATAATAATAAATAATAATAAATAATAAATAATAATAAATAATAATAAATAATAAATAATAATAAATAATAATAAATAATAAATAATAATAAATAATAATAAATAATAAATAATAATAAATAATAATAAATAATAAATAATAATAAATAATAAATAATAAATAATAATAAATAATAAATAATAAATAATAAATAATAATAAATAATAAATAATAAATAATAATAAATAATAAATAATAAATAATAAATAATAATAAATAATAAATAATAAATAATAAAAAATAAATAATAATAAATAATAAAAAATAAATAATAATAAATAATAAAAAATAAATAATAATAAATAATAAAAAATAAATAATAATAAATAATAAAAAATAAATAATAATAAATAATAAAAAATAAATAATAATAAATAATAAAAAATAAATAATAATAAATAATAAAAAATAAATAATAATAAATAATAAATAATAAATAATAATAAATAATAAAAAATAAATAATAATAAATAATAAATAATAAATAATAATAAATAATAAATAATAAATAATAATAAATAATAAATAATAAATAATAAATAATAATAAATAATAAATAATAAATAATAATAAATAATAAATAATAAATAATAATAAATAATAAATAATAAATAATAAATAATAATAAATAATAAATAATAAATAATAATAAATAATAAATAATAAATAATAATAAATAATAAATAATAAATAATAATAAATAATAAATAATAAATAATAATAAATAATAAATAATAAATAATAATAAATAATAAATAATAAATAATAATAAATAATAAATAATAAATAATAAATAATAATAAATAATAAATAATAAATAATAAATAAATAATAAATAATAAATAAATAATAAATAATAAATAATAAATAAATAATAAATAATAAATAATAAATAAATAATAAATAATAAATAATAAATAAATAATAAATAATAAATAATAAATAATAAATAAATAATAAATAATAAATAAATAATAAATAATAAATAAATAATAAATAATAAATAATAAATAAATAATAAATAATTAATAATAAATAAATAATTAATAATTAATAATTAATAATTAATAATTAATAATTAATAATTAATAATTAATAATTAATAATAAATAATTAATAATTAATAATTAATAATAAATAATTAATAATTAATAATAAATAATTAATAATTAATAATTAATAATTAATAATTAATAATTAATAATTAATAATTAATAATTAATAATTAATAATAAATAATTAATAATTAATAATTAATAATAAATAATTAATAATTAATAATAAATAATAAATAATAAATAATTAATAATTAATAAATAATTAATAATTAATAATTAATAAATAATTAATAATTAATAAATAATTAATAATTAATAATTAATAAATAATTAATAATTAATAAATAATAAATAATTAATAAATAATAAATAATAAATAATTAATAAATAATAAATAATTAATAAATAATAAATAATAAATAATTAATAAATAATTAATAAATAATTAATAAATAATTAATAAATAATAAATAAATAATTAATAAATAATAAATAAATAATTAATAAATAATAAATAATAAATAATAAATAATAAATAATAAATAATAAATAATAAATAATAAATAATAAATAATAAATAATAAATAAATAAATAAATAAATAAATAAATAATAAATAAATAAATAATAAATAATAAATAATAAATAAATAAATAATAAATAATAAATAATAAATAATAAATAATAAATAATAAATAATAAATAATAAATAATAAATAATAAAAAATAATAAAAAATAATAAATAATAAAAAATAATAAAAAATAATAAAAAATAATAAAAAATAATAAAAAATAATAAAAAATAATAAAAAATAATAAAAAATAATAAAAAATAATAAAAAATAATAAAAAATAATAAAAAATAATAAAAAATAATAAAAAATAATAAAAAATAATAAAAAAAAATAAAAAATAATAAAAAATAATAAAAAAAAATAAAAAATAATAAAAAAAAATAAAAAATAATAAAAAATAATAAAAAATAATAAAAAATAATAAAAAATAATAAAAAATAATAAAAAATAATAAAAAATAATAAAAAATAATAAAAAATAATAAAAAATAATAAAAAATAATAAAAAATGATAAAAAATAATAAAAAATAATAAAAAATGAATAATAAAAAATGAATAATAAAAAATGAATAATAAAAAATGAATAATAAAAAATGAATAATAAAAAATGAATAATAAAAAATGAATAATAAAAAATGAATAATAAAAAATGAATAATAAAAAATGAATAATAAAAAATGAATAATAAAAAATGAATAATAAAAAATGAATAATAAAAAATGAATAATAAAAAATGAATAATAAAAAATGAATAATAAAAAATGAATAATAAAAAATGAATAATAAAAAATGAATAATAAAAAATGAATAATAAAAAATGAATAATAAAAAATGAATAATAAAAAATGAATAATAAAAAATGAATAATAAAAAATGAATAATAAAAAATGAATAATAAAAAATGAATAATAAAAAATGAATAAATAACTAATTAATAAACATGAAGGAACATGTTCGGTATATTTTATACCAAAGCAAACGCATAAAAATGACGTAATTTTGCACCTGCATGGCCATGGGAAAATAAAAATGACCTCGGTACTGCATGTTACGTATAAATGCAAATTATGCAAGCCGTGTGCAAAATGCTAAACAAGCAAACACGTACATTGCAAGCGAAAACTTTTACATTTGCTCTCAATAATAATGAACAAAATATGTAAATTAAGTGAACGGATGGTGCGCCATGGCGGCTCCGTTGCTATATATAAGTACAAATATATAAGTCAAAAAAACAATCATGTCAATTGTGTATAATTGTGATACGCTCCTAAATTTAACCATTGTGAGTATTTGTAGTAATGTACCAATTAAACTACAATTGTATTACTTTTTGGCAACTGATAAAACAAAAGGCTTACCGAAAAAAATTGTAAACATGCTTTTGAGAAATTGGCATAGTGTTCAGTGGAATTTATTGAAAAAAGATGATGACCCATATCTATTTATAACATGTACTGAAAATATCTCATTTCAAATTAATTTTCAGTTCACACGAAAATTAGGAAAATTCTTACTAATTATTGGAAATCATTCAGACCCGCTTGTACGTGCTCAATGTCGTTACAATATTTTTCACCAAAGTATGAGTAGATTCAATACAGATCAATCAGTATGTATTTTACATACATTTATTCAAACACCTTTTGGTAAAATGTGTGAAAAGTGTTTAGCTCAAATTAACGGAACGCGAATAGCATATGGTTTACGCGAATTTATACAGTGGGAAATATTCGAACATTACCGGTTAATTTTCACTGGAATTGATGGATGTAACGAATTTATTGATGGATAAGTGTTGAATAAAGACTTTTGGTGTTCTAGTTGCCAAATTGTACCGCTTTTCAAAGTGTTCAAATATGGTCAGTGTTTTCGCATGTTTCATGAAGATCATATACAAAATTTTAGTCAATTACAATATCTTCACCACGGTATTTTCAATCTATATCATCCTAGATATGATAGATATTTATAATTTATTAATTTCAATTAGAACAAAGAAAATGCTTTTGACCATGAGACTGATTGGCATTCAATTTATTATACATTCACATTACGTCATCCGGTCCTTTCCCTCCTTAATGCGTGAAATCACATTTATATATAAATGGTATGAGATTCAACCCAACACACACACACAAACCGTAGTGTAAACAAACAGTTCAAGTAACGAACAAAGTTAAACCAACCACAACAAAAATGGCTTAATACAGTCAAATGGAATTGAATCTTCTCGACAATTTCAACTTATTGCCTGGCACAAGTTCAAGTCAGGCAATAAACAAACACGGTAATATTCCATCGGAGGTTGCTACGCATTTGGAAAATGTACCAACAACTACCGCCAGGAAATCCACCAAGACTGGTGTAAAACGCAAAGCTGTGGAGCAGAAACAAAAAAAATAAGAAGATCTATATAGAAGAAGAACAAGAAGAAGAAGAAGAAACAGCCTCCGATTTGGAAATGGATGAGTTGAATAAAATTGGAATGTGTATTTCCTCAACAATCAAACCACTTAGGGAAATGCAAATTAAGTTTCCATACCCTATTAATGAAATAAAGATATTAAATCACCTGAAATGGCCTAGCGTCCTTGTGGACCTTGAAGGGATACCAGACGATGAGGAAGGGTTTGCTGCTTTTTACCTAAACGAGTAGCAGAAAGAATAACACCGGCATTCTATGAATCTATTCAAAGTAAGAATAATAAATAGGCATTAGTCTTTCTTGGTGAGCTGGATACAGGCAAAGCAAACCATGCTAATTTGGTTCAGTTCAAAAAGTTTTAATTATTTTTTTATTTGCTTAATTAATGTATTATTTTTTATTTTAAAAAGATTTGTTAGAACATGACTGATGTTTTAACTTTGTTACTTTACTTGAACTGTACGTTTACAATTTAGATTGTGTGTGTTGAATTTAAACACTAATTTGTAACCTTTTTTAAAATTACTAACACATTTTATTAATAAGCTGTATGTTTTGTCAACTCTTAATTTTTTTATTATATAGTAAATACTATTTAAAAATATAGCTAAATTTATACTATGTAATTCTGAAATAAAAAAGAATGTTTGTTATATTAGAGTGTGTGTTTGATTGAAACACACAATGCTACATTAAAAAATTGTTTAAATTACTAACTGTTCTTTTAAACATAGATCTATTTTATTATTATTCGCTTAACACTATGTTTGTATTATCTAAATTAATAATAACACGATTTAATTTTAATAAGATGTCTTAATTTATTTCTACTAAGTTAATATTAAAAAATTAACTATGTATTATTAACCTAACTCTGAAATAAAAAAAGTATTATTAGATTTAATTTGGATAGAATTTTTTTATACTAACATTACTGTAAACTATTATAAAGACGATACCCGCCTCTATATAATACGCCATTGTTGACGTTAATTGGACCATGTTTGTCGGTGGAAATGGCGTTGGTACTGGTCCACAATTATATAGAAAGCATATTGGCATATCCTACATATGTATATTCAATTAATTAAAGCAACGTTAAATATTTAAATTAAAAGAAAAATCACATACCCTTAAATGTTGTGATAACAATAATACCAATGATGTAACTGATGTAAATGTTAACAAAAAAATTTGTTTAAAATTTCTTTGTTGATAACACTAACAACTGTATCTCTTACTTGAGTCCATTATGGTAGAACGCTGTAGGTACTAGAGTATGTAGCAAAATTGTACTGTAACTAAATGCGTTTGGTTTTCGGTTTATATACTGTAGTCTATGAACGTATTTTATTTAGACTAACTTATTACGAACAAGTAAAGCGACATGCGTCTTGCTTGAAACTATTTTTAATAATTCAAAAATAATATAAACAACCATAACGTGGCAACCAGACATTATATAGTCACGGCGTTCTATATACAATTTTATGTTGTTTGCTGTAGGGTGTGCGCAGCCACAGATACTCCCCCTCTCACGAAAGATAACCAGACAAATAGAGAGTTGAAATTTATATGAAATTATACGAATATGTTTACAAATGTCTAATTAATCGATTCATTTAAAATAAATGCAGGTTGAAGACGGTCAATGCTAACACTATAATTGCGATTATTACGAAATATAATAAAATGTTTGTTAAATTTTTTGATAACTTTAAAAGGGCCTTCAAATCTTGGCGATAATGCCTTCTTCTTACCTTCTAACTTAAGAAAAACGAAATCTGATTGAAATAATTGTTTGTGAACAAAAGGTTTAAAATTACAATGAAAGGAAGTTGAAATGGGTTTTAAATCTGAAAAGGTTTGTCTAAGTCCTATAAGCAAAGGTTCTGTTTCTAACAAATTGTGGGATTTTAGAAAAAATTCTCCTGGCAACCGTAATGGTTGACCATACAGTAACTCGGCCGAAGAACAACCAAGATCTTCTTTAAGAGAGCAACGAAGCCCCAAAAGAATTACTGGTAGCTCGTTATTCCACCGATTATTGCACCCTCTAGCGACAATGGATGTTTTTAGAGTTCTGTGGAATCGCTCTAAAATGCCATTACTCTGAGGATGGAATGATGAGGTATGGATTTGTTGTGATCCCAGTAATTTGTTGAATTGCGAAAACATTTGGGATTCGAATTGTCTACCTCTGTCGTGTGTAATTGTATGTGGGATTCCAAATCTTGAAAAATAATGACGGAACATTGTATTGACAATTGTAGTTGCAGAAATATCTTTAATTGGATATGCTTCGGGCCAACGAGTAAAACGGTCGATAACTGTAAGCACATAACAACAACCTAATGAAGGAGTAAGGGGGCCGATGATGTCAATATGAATGTGTTCAAATCTGCCTCTGGGAACTGTGAATTTTTGTAGAGGTGATTTGGTATATTTGTGTATCTTAGATCTCTGGCAGTCAAGACATGACCTTGTCCAGAGACATATATTTTTATTCATATGTGGCCAAAAATATCGTGATTTGAGTATGTATTGAGTAGATCGAATTCCTGAATGGGAAATGTTATGAAATTTATCAAATATAGATCGCCGAAATATTTCGGGAATATAGATTTTCGGAGTGGAAGAAGAAATTTCACACCAAACTTTTGATTTGGAAAATGAAGTTTCTTCTTGTGACATAATGAATTTATTATTTCCTAAAGATTGTTTGTGTAAAAGATGTTTTAACTGTACATCATTCTCTTGTTCTTTCTGTATTTCCTTAATGGTGGGTTCTGAAAGCTTCAGCGATTCGATACGATAATATTCTGCAACAATATTAGCAGTGCCTTCAATATATTTGATATGTGATGTATATTGAAGAATATAGTGTAAATAACGAGTTTGTCGTGGAGATTTATCAGATTTGGAATTGAAAGAATTTATTAAAGGTTTATGGTCTGTATAAATAGTAAATTGATTTCCATGTAAAAAATGTTTAAAGAATTTTATTCCTGAATATATAGCTAAAAGTTCTCTGTCGAATGTTGAATAATTTACTTGTGCTAGAGTAAGTTTTTTTGAGAAAAAGGCTATTGGTTGCGTAATATTATCAAAAGTTTGGGAAAGGACAGCGCCAATGGCTGTATTTGACGCATCTGTAGTTACAGATAATTTGGCCGTTTGACAAGGATGTGCTAGTAGAACTGATTGAGCAAGAAGTGTTTTGGCTTGAGTAAATGCATGTTCGTGCTGTTCTGACCAACTATTTATTTCTTTTTGTTTATTTTTATATAAATAGTTGGAAAGAGTATATAGGCAATTAAGAATTTGGGAAAAGTTAGGTACGAATCTATGATAAAAATTTATCATACCTAAAAATCTTTGTAGCTCTTGAAGGGTTCGCGGTCTTGGATACTCAGTGATAGCCTGAATTCTACTCTGGGAAGGTTTAATTCCATCTGAGGAGATGTTATGGCTAAGGAAATCTATTGAATCAACACCAAAAACACATTTAGACGGTTTAATATTAATGCCATAATTGTTAAGTCTTTCGAAAAGCTGTTTTAAATGTAAAAAATGTTGATCTTCATCTTTACTTGCAATGAGTATATCGTCTAGATAAACAAATATAAAATCTAACCCAGTGGTAATTTCATTAATAAATCTTTGAAACGTCTGAGCTGCGTTTCTAAGTCCGAATGGCATTCGTGTAAATTCAAATAACCCAAAGGGAGTTGTGATTGCTGTTTTATAAATATCTTCTTCTGCTATTGGAATTATATGATAAGCTCGGACTAAATCTACTTTGGAAAATATTTTGCAACCATGTAAATGTAAATTAAAATCTTGTATATGCGGTAACGGATAGCGATCTGGAACAGTAATGAAATTTAACTGACGATAGTCGCCGCAAGGTCGCCATTCATTAGCATCTTTTTTAGGTACCATGTGTAAAGGAGAAGCTGCTGAAGAACATGATGGCCTACAAATGCCTAGAGAAACCATTTGTTCGAACTCTTTTTTAGCTAGCGAAAATTTTGTAGAATCTAAGCGTCTGGGTCTGCAAAATGGTAAATGAGAATTTGTGATGATGCGATGTTGTGTATTGTGTTTGACTGGTAATGAAAAATCGGGCGTAGAAATTAAATTAGGATAATTTTTAAGTAGTTTTGAGTACTTAGTTTCAATAGAAAATAGTTTAGGAGATGGAATTTTTGTTTTTATTAAAGGACCCGGTGAAGTTAACTTAGTAGTTGCATCAATAAGGCGACGATTTCTAATATCAACCAAAATTGAAAACTTTTCGAGGAAATCGGCACCTATAATTGGTTTAGTAACATCCGCTATGGTAAAAATAAATGGAAAATTCCGTCGTAAATTTAAAGAGACTGTTAACATTTTTTTACCATAGGTATGAATTACAGAACCATTTGCAGCTGAAAGTGAAGAGTCTGCGTTCTTTTTATGCATGGGAAAAAGTTTGTGTGGAACAACTGAAATATCAGCACCGGTATCAATTAAAAAATGTAAATTAGTTTGATTATCGAAAATAAAAAGACGAGAACTAATTTGATTAATTGCCGTTTTTGGCTTAAATGCTCCTAAACTATTGTCTATTGAAACATTTATTCGTTTTTTGTGTCTGTGCTACAAGAATTAGTTTTATATTTTTGATTATAAAATTTGCACCACGAACCTTGACATCTAAAAGCTTTGCTACCAAATCTGTCATGGTAAGAACATATATTTGACGAATGTCCGCGTGAATGTGAGCGTTGATGTGAACCAGAATATGATCTGTCACGGCGGTGAATACAATGTGAACAACACTGCGGAGAAAATTGTGAAGGACTATTAGTGTTTAATTGTTTTTGCATTGAACTAATTTGATTTTCTATGTGTAATTGTTTTTGAGTAATATTTGTTAAGATAGATTGACATGTCAAAGTGAAATCAGAGAAAGCTTTTATAATGTCAAAATTGTTGTCATTTTTTGACTTTTGTGAATATTTGTCTACATCTGCAATTTTATACATGTGGGATGAGGTAGTCATTGATTCCCAAACTTTATCTGCCACGGTTAACAAATCCTGAACCTCATTTTTTCCAGACGCTAGAAGAGCAACCAATATTGTATTTGGTAACCTACGTTTCCAGAGTTTGATAAGTAAATCTTGACTTACTACTTGTGAACCACCAGCAGTAGCCATCATCCCCCTAAAAAAATCAGATGGTTTTTGATCTCCCATTTCAGTTCCTGATAGAAGGTCATCTAATCGTTTTTCTTCACTTAGAGATAACCGATCTATCAAAGCTTGTTTTAAAAAATTATATTTATCTATTTCTGGAGGATTGCTTATAATATCGTAAACTGATGAGATAATTTCGATAGGTAAACTTGCTACAATAAGAAAATATTTTGATCGATCATTAGATATACGAGAAATTGTAAATTGAGCCTCAACTTGAGCAAACCAAATTTCAGGTTTAGTAAGCCAAAAAGGAGGAAGTTTAATTTTGGTTAAATTTTCAATAAAATTATCACCGTTAGCATCTGTTTCATGTTCCTGCATATTATTTTAATTGTTAACCTGATTAATAAAAAAGAATTAAATGTCAGAAGAAAAGTTGACAGTGACGTCAGAAATATTTGTCTGGTTTATCCCGTAAAATGGCAGTAAATGTGGTTTCTCACCTACAGCTTACAATAAATCGAGATTTGTGGTAATAATAATTTTTGTCTGGAACTTGTAGCTTGTAACTTGTAACTTGTAACGGCAACTTCGGTGGAGATGGAATTTTACGTCTGCAGCTACTCGTAGGAAAGGGGTTTAGCGGATCAGGAGTAACGTCAGGGAAGGGTACTGCTTGTCAGGGATGGTATTCTGCGTAGATGATTTTGACTTTCTAGGGAACGTCTATCAGAAGGTTGCGTGTTCAAATCACGTCGGGGTCACCAATGTAGTCTATGAACGTATTTTATTTAGACTAACTTATTACGAACAAGTAAAGCGACATGCGTCTTGCTTGAAACTATTTTTAATAATTCAAAAATAATATAAACAACCATAACGTGGCAACCAGACATTATATAGTCACGGCGTTCTATATACAATTTTATGTTGTTTGCTGTAGGGTGTGCGCAGCCACATATACTATTCATTTCTCAGTGAAATCAGAGTTTCTAATGCATTTTTAAATTTGTTTTTTAGTTACATATACGTATCGATTAAATGTATTTACAAGTTACAATGTTGTTGCATACATAGTACGCTCTACAGTACGGATATGATACGAATTAAAAAACACTTCGCGTCTGCCGTGTCCAACAGAGCGCGTTAACTCTAAAAGAGAACGTCTCCTGACCTAGCGCGCTCCGCTGTGCTGTACGCTCAGCGTACGGATCGTAAAATATGTCGGTCAGATTGATACTTATGTAATATGTATACTATGTTACGAACCTATTCAATAGTATTTTTTAATTATTAATAGTATGTTACAAAAAAACAATAAACAGATAGAGCACAATGCTACAAAAAAATTCAATGTTATTTTTTAATTATAAAAATTCAGAAGGCATTTTTTTAAGCTAGTCGAGCCTATTCAAGGGTATTTTTTTAATTAAGTAAAAATATTACGACACAAAGCGACTGGCAGACGGCGCGTGCGCAAACATTTTGAAATAATTCACAAAATGGCCCCCAGATGGCGCACACAAACCTAATGTGCTATCCGACCACCAGATGGCATGCCAAAACCTTCATTACGCTACCAGCCGACAGATGGCGACCACAGTTACAACTGACAACGATGTTGCACTGAAGTTTTTGCACTGTTGTGGTCCAATCCCCGTGAATATAATCTACTCAAAACATTACAAATTGATCACACCTCAGACGGCAATACGAATTATACAGGCTGACATTAAAATCTTGGACGCGGGCGCTTACATCAAACGAATAATTTAAAGAGGGCACAGAACAAATTAAAACATTGGTATGCGATAGACCACAAACAACATCGTAGAATCCACGTTCGTTTAGTCTGGCACCTCTCAGGACATCATTGGTGCCTCCCAATAGAACAACATAATCCCTCTCTCCGTAATCCCGTGCCAGGTTTGCACTATCGCTGATAACATCGAGCAAGAGGGCGTTTGGCTTAAAAAGCACTTCCACATCAAAACTATCTCTAACATGTGCATTGAAAATCTCCGCCATACCTCTACCCTGACTGTCAGCCAGAAGCATGATACGAGGTCGACGAGTATGGATGTGCAGTGATTGATTTCCAGATACGACAATGGGATCGCCTACAGCTTGACCCATGAGACCTGACAAAGTCCCCGCCGAACTCCCGCTGGACAGCCCGACCACGGAACAGCCACTTTTTGAGGTGCTCCCGCCCTGATCGCACCGGCCAACAGAAGACCCCGGAGAATCAGTCTGAGTTGCAGCCTTCGCCGATGACAAACTTTCAACAATGGATCTCAAGTGGAGAATTAGCGTATCTCTGGCATATACAAATAAGTTCATTGCATACGTATCTATGACTATACAGGGTGAGTTATTAGCATCCCGGCGGTCAATAGCTACTAAATCGTTAGACAAAGAAAAAAAAATTTAATACAATAGTTGTTTGGCTCACTAGTTTCTATGACGTAAAATTATTTTCATTTATACAGGGTGTCGCATTTAGACGTGACATAAAGCAGGTAATTTTTTTTAAATGGAACGCCCTTTATATTTTATTATTGTATGAATACCAATAAATATGGCTATCCAACGGTATAGGTTGCTAACTCTCAGCGTTAATAATACCTCAGATATTCAATTATTTCTCCAAAATATGCCCGTTGCACGATCTTCTTTAAAGATATGTAAAAATTACATTTTTGCAGGTTTTGCTTTTAAACTATGTCAGAAAATAGTCAAATCAAGTAGATACATGATAGTATCTAAAGATATTATATTCACTATACAGGCTTTTCATAAAATTAAGATTATTTTGATGTTTTTCAAATCGCGTTTCCTTGTGTTTTTTAAATGGAACAGCCTTGTAGTTTATGTGCTAGTTGAATTGCCCATCAAGTTCCCTTTAATTTATGTAAAATATGTCATATGTCCAATTTTAGTAGTTTTTGTGATATTTACAATTTAAATGAAAATGTGTACTATTATCTAAATATGCCATTATTTTCTTGTTCTTTCTTTTTTTCCTGTCTCTTAGTTGTAAATCAGTAATAGTATATTCACATATAATTCAAGAAAAAGAAACCGTAATACTATTAGCGTTTATTAAAAAATAAATCCATTTTTACTTCGTAACCTATTTGAAGCAACTTCAGAAACAAACTATAAATACTTAATAAACATTGCACAACAAGTAACTATTATTTTAATTAATCTTTGGAAGTTGTTCAAAATGACACTCCTTTTCTCTTCTGCAAGCATTAATGCGCTGTATAAAAGATCTTGAGATATTTCTTAACATGTACCTCTTATTTACTCTAAGGTTGTCAATAGCATTGGTTATACGAAGTTTGTCTTCTGGTGTAGTAGGTGCTGATTGGTATACCAGCTCCTTCACATATCCCCATAAAAAGAAATCGAGTTTGTTCAGGTCTGGAGACGTTGGTGGCCACAATGTAGGACCTTCTCTTCCCTCTTTGGTCACCATTTTAGTTCTTGTTCTGTGCAAGTCATTAACTAACATTACCTGTTTCTTCAAATTGCAACCAACCCCTGTTTATAACACTTGGTTGGGGATGCCGTCTATCCGGATATCGCTGTTCATACATTCTGGATGCTAATGTATTTCTCTCGGCATCGCCATAGATGTAGATCATGTTAATTAATTCTTCTTTGCTATAATTATAACTCATCGTTCAGAGAAAAGACAAATAATGTTACTAATTTTGAAAGCAATAACTTATTGAAATTGTTTGTTTCTATGATTAATTAATGCTAATAGACAATAGTATTAGCTACCGTTTGTTAAAGTTGTATTTGAATACAGTATTACTGATTTACAAATGAGAGACAAACAAAGAATAACAAAAAATAATGGCTTTATTAGATAATATTACACATTTCTCTTTAAATTGTAAATATCACGAAAACTACTACGATGGCATACTTAACATAAATTAAACGGAACTCGGGTGGCAATTCAATTAGCACATAATATACAGGCTGTTCCATTTTAAAAACTCAAGTAAAAGCCATTTGAAAAACATCAAAATTTACTAGTTTTTTGAACAGCCTGTATAGTGAATCTAATATCTTTTGATACTACCATCTATCTACTGGCTTTGACTATTGTCTGACATAGTTTAACGGGAAAATCTGCAAAAATTTCGTTTATTGTTATAGTCTTAAAGAAGATCTTCGTATTATAGTCTTAAAGAAGATCCTGCAACGGGCATAATTTGGGGAAATAATTGAATATTTCGGGAACTATTAACGCTGACAGTTAGCAACCTATACGGTTGGATATACAAATTTATTAGTATTGATATAATAAAAAAATATGCAGGGCGACCCATTAAAAAAAATTACTTATTTTCCGTTAGGCCTAAATGCAACACCCTGTATAAATGAAAATAATTTTACGTTATAGAAACTGGTGAGTCAAACAACTTTTTTCATAAACATTTTTTTCATTCTCTCACGATTTAGTAGTTATCGACCGCCGGGATACTAATAACTCACCTGTATAAACCCCATCATTATACGCGCCAATGACTATAATCACACTAGCGTTGTATAATAATGATAGTTCGTTCAATTAATGACCTCATTATTTGAACGAACTGTCATTATTATACAACGTTAGTGTCAAAGTCTGTCAAAACCTACGTGGATGACAGTTATTTGGCAGTTCGCCTCGCCATCATTGACAAATACATTTAAAATATTTTGCATAAAATGGAATTTATGAGTCGTAGATAAAACGTCGTATTTGACTCGTACATAACGTACATACATCGCTCACGATTTATAACCTTAATTATGCGCTCGTCAAATAATATACTATAATTCAAATCCGTTGCCAACGCTAACAAGGGAACGGCACTACGGTGCGTTTTAAATTTTTATTTTAAAATCATATGTAGGTATACATAAAGTCCCAACTGAATGTAGTAGGTAGGCAACACAGATAGAAATTTTTGTTTAACTAAAATAAATGCGTGTTTGAATAGAGGCAAAAATATATTTATTTGCTACAAAGCTACAAATGTTTGTTAGAGTCAATTACCATTATCAATTGGAGTAAAGTATTGTATTGAATCAAATAAAAATTAATTGTAGCAAATAAATACATTTTTGCCTCTCGTCAAACAAATATTCATTTCAGTTAAACAAAAATGTCTTATCTGTGTGCGTTCTTTATTAAATATTTGAAAGTTTCTTTATCTGTGGTGGTTAGCGTAGATTATCTTTTGCTATCATATGTAATATACCGGGTGGTCGTTTTAAGTTGAGACTCCTAAATATCTCGTTAAATATGCATGATACGACAAAAGTGTCTTTAATAAACTTGTAGGACTCAAAGGGGGAAATAAGATGACGATATCATTTATATTGCAGATGGCGCTGCAATCGGTGAAAATGAGGCTAACTTCATTTTTTTAAATAGGAATACCCGAATTTTTTATCAAATTATGATTTTACGCTAAATAAGAACAATCTTTTGTCTGAATATTTTTTTCGTACAATGCATCTATTAAAAGTTATTGACGATGGAAGTTTCTGGCGGCTGCGGTTGTTACGACCGCTGCCACTGCATGGGATGCGCTCGCCGTCTGGTAGTCAAAGCGACGACTTAGTAGACACTCATGGTACAACGTAGGAAGGTATGTGCGTAGCCAGGACAGGTTTTGGTATTCCGCGCGTTGCGCCGTCATGCGCATAGGGTTTGTTTACGCACGAAAAAAATGCATCGTACGAAAAAAAGTTTCAGGCAAAAGATTCTTCTTATTTAGCGTAATATCATAACTTGATAAAAAATTTGGGTATTCCCATTTAAGAAAATTAAGTTAGCATCATTTTCACCGATTGCAGCGCCATCTGCAATGAAACTGATATCGTCATCTCATTTCCCCCTTTGACTCCTACAAATTTGTTTAAGACACTTTTATCGTACCATGCATATTTTACGAGATATTTAGGAGTCTCAAGTTAAAACGACCACCCGGTATATTATTGCATTGGTCCCATTGGCTGCTTTTTTGCCTTCTACATAAAACGTAACAAAATAGGGTATATGGTCGCAATCCAAGTGCAGCACCGATTATCCCATGTCTATCATCTAATTTTTCATTATTTTTTTGTTATTGTAGAAAATAAATACAAATGTTTCACAATGTTGAAAAGAAGATCATTCATTATACTGTATTTTCAGCTAGAGTTGGCACGTGCATTTCTGTAAAATAACATAAATACAAATTCCTTCGTTGTAATCAGTATCACTTGTAAAATAAAATATTGGTTTGCCGCTAGAGTACAGTAGTTGTTGGCGACAACAAATATCGCGATACATATCGTCCACAAACGTATCGTATCGTACCGTATTGGATTCTACAGTACCGGTACAAAATATCGGGTATCGGACTTTAAGTACCGGTACTTAAAAATATCGTATCGTATCGAACATCCCTAGTCTATTTATCACATCATAGATGTTGCCTGTAAAAAACAAATTTAACAAAATTCAACTAGGTACATATACTAAAATCTATCAAAATGACGATAAATTGTTTCATTCCATCATATTCTGCTACTAACTGTTTGATTAGAGGAACAATGCTTGTTTATTTTCTCTGGAATCATCCCCTTTCTGACATAATCGAACTGATGTTCACATAGAGACTTCTTTCTTGCGCTCTGTTAATTCCCACACAGCTCCCGTATCCCCCATTCAAGCGTGAGTTGCCGCTCTTTTCTCCAGAGCTTCCAAACAAAAGTGTTACTAGATGTAGACACAACTACCAAATCTCTATTTATCCCGTATATTTTTATTGGCCAGAATCCACCCCACCACAAATATCTAACCTATACAATCGTAACCATGACAACCACGAAAAATACGAAGAAGAGGTTATCTACTTCTCAATATAATAGAGTGTGTCTCTCAGAATAAATATTGATCGATTATTTGTTTATTGGGAATTTATTGATAGGTACGTACACAATTTCAGTGGTTTTAATATTTTCTAAATTAATATTGTTATTGTTTAAGGTGCTCCATTTCCATATAAAACGTTACATTACCATCCAAGGACAACAGCACTGCATACTTAAGTTTAAATACAGGATATGTCATTAGCGGCTGGTTTAAATTTATATCAGAGATGGTTAAATATCCTTAAGTACGATTAGACGATAACTCAAATTATGTTGCATTACATAACGTAGTTATCTTAGCTCTCCGTAATCATAGCACCATCATAGTACCTGTAATGCAGCAGCCCATTACGAAATAACGCCATATAATGGAGATCGTATCATTCGTCGTTTTTGGTTGCCCGGCGGAACTGGAATATTTCAATATTTTATTACGCAATCTTGAGGGAAATTTATGTTTAACATAATGCTTACCGTAAATACTTTTCATATAGAAAAGATAATTCTTAGTGCAATTTAAATGTCATAAACTCTGCCACCTTGAGGTAGGAAGGTATATGATTACTAATTATGTACATAAATATAGAAATACATTAAAATTGTGTGTGGTGTACTATTTACGTCAAATTCAGCAGCAATAAAGAATGTCAAAAATGAAAAATAGAAAAATACTAATAAAATACGGACTGATTTTTGTTTTATCTTATGATCATTTAGCTGTCGTATAACCTGTACTTTACAATGACGGTGAAACTATATAGTATCAGCTTTGCTCCGAAGAAAGAGCTTTGTGACTAAATTATCAACGAGGTTTTTGTTTTGAACGCATTTTGAACGGAAACTATTTTACAGTTCATCAGTGATTTTTAAAGACCCATAGATACTGCATTTGAAGGTCGTTTATCTCAATTTAGTTTGATTCGAAGTTAAAGATTTTGTGACATTTTGCGCTGATAACAGATTTTTAAGCTTTTAAGTTATTATTCAGTGTGAGTTTGACTGTGATCGCGTCCGGATGCGTCACCTCTGAATAAGTAGAAACGTAGTTCGATGTTACGGCGCATTTACGTGTGCCGCCGCGATCCGATAAATTCCACTCAATTTCTTCTTCGTAAACTTCTCAAGACTGTGACTGGAATATACGCCATTTTTATTTTACCCGATTTTGGCTGTGGCTTCGTGCGAATTCCCATCGTGCGCAGTTCGATATCATCGGGAAAAACTTCCGAAAAAAATTCCATTTATATTGAAGAATTTTATTCAAGACTTGTGATTGGGAGCAAAGGAGCCTGCATTGGCTCAAATCCCATTTAATATCCTGCACGATAAGAAGAAGAAGTAAGTTATTATTCCTACAACTTATATTAAAAAAAAAACAAGTTTAAACGAATGCAAATAGGATGACAGGTCATATCCTGATCATATCTAAATACGAAGGAATTATTCGCCAGAATGCCTCAACATGCACGGTGTAAGTAAAGCACTAAATTATTCCAATTGTTTATTAAACCAAATTTTCGCAAATTGACCTACAGGTTACACCTACAGGACCTACATAAAAGCCTACAAAAAAGTCAGCCAATTTTAGAAAGATCACAAAGACTCACAAACAAGGACTATAAACAAAAGCCCAATACGTTGGCAAAACCCATGATTGGTGGAGTCTAATAAATGTGGAACTCAAACAATAACCACGAGAAAACACGCGGTACACATGACAACAGTAATGACAGACATTTTGGGAACCACACCATCTAGCGGCGATAGCACCAACTAGCAGAATCGGCAACACACAGAGCCACTAAACAATAGCGGCCAGCGGTCAGGAACAACCCGTAGTCAACAGAGGGAGGCACACGCAAACGGAACAATGTTCAACTAAACAAACCAGAAGGGTAAAGATATAACAATACAATAAATTATACTAATAACAACTAATCAAACAGCACGGGAATGTTGAGGCGCGTTCACCAAAATCGCTGGCGTTTTGTAAAATTTTGAAGCAACAACGCCCGGGAGGCCGTTTTGCATCAATTTCTACAAGTCACGCAAAGTAGAATGGTCCATATACAGTCTGTCCACGAAAGTCCGCACCATATGGAAAACTTTTTAATTGTGTATTTCTCAGAAAATTTTATTCTTTATGAAAGTTGGCGGCTCGTATGAAACCAAAACTGCAACAGTCAAATATGTAAATTTCGGTGCCATATACCGAGCGATTCAGAATATATGAATTTGTGATAAGAGTAAAGTACCTTTATTTTCATTATTATCGATCAAGTTTATTTGGAAATGTTGTTTAGAAGCGAAAATTATATTCAAAGTCAGAGCCACCGACCGTGAAAAAAATATTCTCTTGTGACAAATATTAGTAAATGCCAGTGATACTAAAAGGATATTTTTAATATATTTTTTATAAATTTGAGTACATTTTTTGGTATTTTGGTATGATAACTAATGTTTATTTAGAACTAACGCAAAATAACTCATTTTCTTGGTGCGAAGTTGATATTTTACCCTGTAGATATTAATAGATCATACAATAACTAATTCAGGAGCATGGCTTACCTTTTATTCGGTTAATATTAATGACTGTGGATTTCTCAAGTGGTGGTACGCGCGGTACTACCACTTATAATATTTTATTTTCACTGATAATATTTTAATAAAAATAACTAAAGCTTCAAACATCTATTGTTTCTTGAATTAATTATGTGTGACTTACCCGTTAATAAGTTAATAACCATTATGAATATGTTAATAATACTAATTTATTATCTGTGTGCTTATTTTATTTTTACTACATACAATTTTAAAAATACATACTTTAATACATATTTAAAAAAATAAACATCGAAATAATTGTTAAATATCTATTCCTCCTGTTTCTGTATGTGGTTTCCGTCCCGTTCTATGCATAAACACATTCTTCTAGAAACATCTTTGGCCGCATTACTAACAAAATTCGGTGGAATGTTCTTGATACAATGTTGTATAGTTTCCTTTAAATGATTTATATCTCTAAATGGTCGGTGTTTGTATACTTTATTTTTTTACGTTACCCCACAAAAAGAAATCTAACACGGTAAGTCCGGGGATTTAGGTGGTCAGGATCTTACTTCCGAATTTCTGCCTATCCAGCGATGGCCAAATTTATGATTTAAAAAGTTCTTGACAGAGTTTATATTTTGTGTATAGGCGCACCATCAAGATGATACCAACTTGGCGCCCGTTGAATTAACGGCACATTGTAAAAAAATGTGACAACCCTCCGTTCAGGAACTGAAGATATAATTCCCCATTTAAATTTTGACGAAAAAAAAGGCCCAAATATTTGATTATTCAAAATACCGCACAGCACATTAGTCTTAAAATAGTACTGATCTCGGCATTCTCTTGTAAAGATCGTGTTTTCATGTGCCCACCAACGGCAATTTTGTGAAGAATGGGACTGTTCTTTGACGTAAATGTTGCCTGGTTTGTCAAAAAAAAAATTTAAAGGGTGATACTTGTTTCGTTTTAGTATTTCATGTACTGATGATTTATTGCATTGGCTGTGTGCAGCAATTTGTCGAACAGAAGTCGTTTTATGCTCTATTACTTCTTGCAACACCGGCAAACTTGTTTCCTCATTTTCGGCAACATATTTTTTGTCCATGTGTTAAAACAATTTCAACTTTTTGTTGGAGTGTAAGCATTGTTTTAAAAGTTACAGCACATAAACTAATTTGTATTAATGTATGTATTCTTGTAGTTGTAATAACGGGTAAGTCAGTCATAATTAATTCAAGAAACAACAGATATTTGATGCTTTAGTTATTTTTATTAACATATTATCAGTGAAAATAAAACGTCATAAGTGGTAGTACCGTGCGTACCACAACTTGAGAATCGCTCGCTGTAGATGGATAACTACTATTATAAAGCTATCCACATACATTAATATTAACGGAACATTATAGTGGGAATAAATCTCTTGTGATTATTCTCGGGAATAATCACTGTAGCTTTTATTTGCCTAGCAATTCTTTTACTATATTCACAATGTGTCAACGATATTTTCATATATTGTAAATAATAATTAATTAAATTAAATTTTTCAATAATTTTATGATAGTTTTATTGATCTTTTTTATTGGAAAATTTGTGAACCAAAAAATAATCTAGTCAAATATAACAAGAGAGTGAGAATAAATTGAAAATAATTTGACAGATTTTGTTCAAACTTGTTGCCATTTGGCAATCGCCACCATATAGCCACTCGAGCCCTGCGGACTCTCGTGACTATTGCCTGGCAACAAGTTTTCAAACAATCTGTCAAATTATTTTCAATTTATTCTCACTCTCTTGTTATATTATTACTGACAAGCCGTCAGTCCATTCATGTCGTGTCCTTCATGTGGTGGATGTGATCATAAGAGATCATCATCAAAGAAATGCTTAAATCACATACAACCTCAACGAAAACGATTCTTACACGATTCGACGGTCGAGAGTTCGGTGTACACGATCAAGAAAAGTCTGAACTCTTGGTGTCCATCTAAACCGTTACGCGACAAAATCAATCAAGATGTCGAAGTCGTATCGGCGTTACAATGCGAAGCTTCCTATTACGTTTACTTTCATTATATGCGACAATTATACGAGAATGGGAAATTAATGGGAAAACGAAGTACGAGTTGTGTGTGAGAGAACTGTCACGTTTTGTTGTGCTCCGATCTTCGAGTGTTTTTTCGAGTGGAAGGCAAAGGAGTTATTAATCAAGCTTTATATCAGCGTGTAGTGCTTCTTACGTGCTCTCGGAGAGTGTAAATACCGTGCTGGAAGGTAAAACTGAGGCAAGGAAAACAGTAAGCAAACAACCAATATAACTAAATAGTATATCGACTGTTGTTTTTTCCTCGATTGAACTCTGAAACCGGTCACTTTGACCGAATACGTACATATACCAGTTCCCATAGAAATATTTCCTACGTACCGCTGCCCTCTTGTCTTGTTTTGTTAGACACCTCGAGAGGCCCCGAGGTGTGAAGTGTGTCCTTGTTTAATCCCTGATCCTTTGTAATTAAAACCAAACAAATATAATATATATTAAAAAAAGGAAAAAAGGAAAAAGATAAAAAAAAGTAGAAAAAAAAACAAAAAAAAAAAAAACAAACAAACAAAAAACATGACCGAACCGAAAACCAGAAGTACCAAACATGGAAATGGCAGTGAGAGCGAGAGCGAAGCAGAGGGCTTGGAGGGAAAATTAGAGGAATTGGTAAAGACAGTCAAAGAGCTGAAACGATCAGTAGAATTTATGTCATCTGTTCTGGAAGAAATTAAAAAGGAAAACAAAGACCTAAAGAAAACTTTAAAGGAAGAAAGAAAGGAGAGAGAACTTATGAAGGAGAGAATGGAACAACTGGAAGAGGCGGTAGATGTCTCCGAATGGAAACACATAAAAAATAATATAATGATCAACGGAATTGACAAGCAAGAATCGAGAGGGGGTCAGGAGATGCTGTGCGATGCTGTAGAGAAAGTATTCAAAGGCATGAGCCTGAAAATTGAAAAGAGCGACATCATTTCTTGTAAGAGAAACAATGGAAAGCAAGACCACAGTCCGATTGTCGTAGAGCTAAAAAACGTAGAAGTCAAAGGAAAAATATTGCAAGCAAGAAAGACAATCGGTTCGATCAAGACAGATGAGTGTGATCTGAAGGGAAGTAGCAAAGAAATCTACATAAATGAACAACTAACACGACAAAAGGCTACCTTGTTCTATAAAGCAAGACAAGCTAAAAAAGAAAAAAAATACAGATTTGTTTGGACAAGAGATGGAAACATATACATGAAAAAGAACAAAGATGACACACAAAAAATAATTATAAAAAGCATAGAAGACCTAGAACGCTTAACCTAATCATAAGGAAATTACAAGAAAAAAATAAAAATAAATTGAGGAAATAAAAATGTATTCAATATATCTACATAACGTACGAAGTATAAAAAACAAATTTCATGAGATCGAGACGATACCCCGTATGCATAACAACCCGGAAATAATAGCTATTACAGAAACATGGTTACGAGAGCAGGAAGAAAGTCAGTATAAGCTAGACAACTATGAAGCGGAATTCCTGTCGAGAGAACCTAGAGGCGGAGGAATTGTAATATATATTAGAAAAGACATTAAATACACTACAAAGCTAAAAATAACAAATAACAAAGTAGAAATTATAACAATATTCCTGAACAACTTAGCATCGTATGTCACCCTAGTATACAAACCCCCCCAGATTAATATTTCACAGCTGAAACAGGCGCTGAAGACATCAATTATAAATAGGAGGAAACAGCATATTGTGATTGGAGACTTCAATATCAATATTGCAGAAAACAATCAGACAACCAAGGACTACAAATTAACCCTACGAGAAGAGGGATACGAAATAATGAACAAAAAAGACAAACAATACTATACAAGAACAAACCCGACCGGAGACAACACAATTTTAGACCACGTGATTACCAACAATAGACACATAATAGAACACCTAAAAATTCTACCAACAAACATCTCGGACCACTCTCCAATTGCTACAAAAATAAAGACAGACGAAAGACCCAAACTACACTACTCCCACCAAGAACGTACAACAATAGACCACGATAAGAACCGACTAGAGATACAAAAAATGCTTGAAGAAGAAATAGAAAACCTTGATCAACTATCCGATAAATTGCACAACATAATAAAAAACTCCCGAACAACAAGAACAATTAAAAGAAGGACAGAATGTCCCTGGATAAGCGAAGATATTGTAACATTAATAAAAGAAAGAAATCATACCCACAAAAAGCATAGAAGAAACCCAGACAACATCTACCTACAACAGAAATATAAAAGACAAAGGAAAGAAATAACACAAAAAATAGAATATGAAAAAAGAATGTATATCCAACGACATTTTTCTAAATGCCAACACAATCCCGAAAAGACCTGGCGCCTAATAAACAACATTTTAAACAGAAGAAACAAGACAGAAGACAATATTATCCAAATACAGAAAACTAATGGAACTATAACAACGGACAATAAAGAAATGGCAAACGAAATAAATAGTTACTTTGCGAAAATAGGAGAAAAACTTGCCAAAAAGCATAGACCTAACACTGTTCCTATACAACCATTACCGGTCCCACCAACTGAATTCAGCAACACAACAGAAGAAGAGATACGGAACATAATACAAGGACTCAAAAATAACAAAGCACCAGGACTAGACGAGATTACCACCACCTTTATTAAGAAAAACAGTGACATACTGACACCAATATTAACAAAACTGATCAACAACACCATTACCGAAGGCCATTACCCAACATCTATGAAGAAAGCAATAATAAAACCAATATTTAAAAAAGGACAGGCTTATAAACCAGAAAACTATCGTCCCATCTCGCTCACATCCACACTAAACAAGATCCTGGAAACGGTAATAAAAATACGCTTAGAGAAACATATTAAAACAAACAAAATAATAAACAAACGGCAATACGCATTTCAAAAAAACTCTGGAACAACGTCAGCAGTGATAGATTTAATAACATATATTGCACAAAAAATGGACGATAGAGAAACTGTTGTAACTGTTTTTATAGACATGCGGAAAGCTTTTGACACAGTTAGCAGACACACATTAGTTAAAAAATTAGAAGCTATTGGGATAAGAGACAAGAATCTAGAACTACTAAGAACATACCTACAAGACCGACAACAGATCACAAAGATAAATAACACTTACAGCGACCCGGACTATGCCACATACGGCATACCACAAGGAGGAAATATTCCTCCCCTGTTATATATCTTGTATACAAACGACATCGTTGAACAAGACCTGGAAGGAAAATTATATATGTATGCAGACGATATATGCATAGCATATTCAAATAAAAATGAGAGAAAGCTCCAAGATTCCATCAATGCAGATATGACCAAACTGCAAATATGGTGTGAGAATAATATCTTAACAATAAACGAAACAAAAACAAATTACCTAATATTTAACCCGACCAAGACACAAACAAAAATAAATGTGAAGATAAACGATACGATAATTTCCGAACTTACCGAGACGAACTATCTTGGACTCCACATTCAGAACACTCTAAAATGGGACAAACACATATCAAAAATAATACAGAAGAACTCTATAACCATAGCACAAATATATAAAATCAGTAAATATGTACCCAACCACCTGAAGAAAACTATATACAATGCCTTATTTGTCTCAAACATAACATACCTACTAACTGTATGGGGAAACACAACACAAACAAACATAAACAAAATACAAAGACAACAGAATAAAATACTAAAAATATTATACAGAATACCAAGGCTGACACCAACAAAGGACGTGATGGAAATGACACACGAATTAACAATACCACAACGAATAACATTTAATAGTCTAAATCTGCTATTTAAGATTGATAACAACATTACAAAAACCGATATTGTATTTAAAAAATCGAACGACTTCCACAACTATCATATCAGAACAAGAACAAACCTCAGAACACACAAATATAAGAGAAGCAAATACTCCCAAAACATAACCACCCGAACGATAGACACATACAATAAGATAGACCAGCATATAAAAAAACAAACATACCAAACCTTCAAACTTAAAATAAAATATATGCTTATACAACACCAATTGAGACAATGATTGGGACGTGACCAACACACAACAGACAAACAACGTAGACCTTCAATGCCGCCCACTGGGAAGAGGATCACTCAATACCCAGATGGACGTTGAAGGAGCAGAAGAGTAGCAACCATTTTATATGTGTACTGTATACTCACTTATAATGTACTATATTTATTACATTATCAATAAAACATTAATTCTTAAAAAAAAAAAAAAAGATGAGGGTGTGTTTACATTCTCACATCTAGCCGACTTTTACTATCATATACAAGGGAAACGACAGAAGAAGGAACGAGTGCCACTTAAATGTCGTGCATTAATAGATTCTTGCTCACAATCCAATTTTGTAACATCCAAATTATCAGCGAAACAATTTAAAACGTTCGAATATTTCAACATCAGTAAGTGGAATCAATGAAGCAACGTTTAACGCAAAAACGTTGGTACATGATGAACTTTTTTCATCAACTAAACAATATCACAAAAAAATACCATTTTTGATCATTGATAAAATCACCGATAAATTGCCGCAACATAAAATCAATGTAGGTGACTTAAGCATTCCTGAAAATTTACAATTAGCAGATCCTTCGTTCGATCAACCAGGCGATATGGACGCTCTGTTGGGCGCATCAATTTTCTTTGACTTACTCAGTATCGGGCAAATAAAATTTGGACTTAACAAACCAATATTGCAAAAGACAAAATTAGGTTGGATCATTTCGGGTCCAATAGCAGCTTCACTGCATACACAAACATGTTTCTTCACAACAAACACTAAAAGGGATAACACAGAATTATTAAATGCTATTGAGAAGTTTTGGCAAATTCAGGAGCCGCAAATGGTTGTAAAATATAAGTCAGCAGAAGAGAACGAGTGTGAACAACACTTTTGCAATACTTTTCAAGGAGACGAAGCTGGTCGATTTCAAGTATCAATACCTTTACGGGATAATTGGAAAAATTTGGGTGAATCTTTAGGAATTGCAGAAAAAAGATTAATTTCAATGGAACGCAAGTTCACCAACAATCCTAGTTTGAAACAACAATATTTAAAATTTATGGCAGAATATGAGTCATTAGGACATATGTCACAAATTTCAGAACATACCGACAATGATCAGTTAGCTAATTATTTACCACATCATTGTGTTTTTAAGTTAACAAGTACCACGACAAAACTTAGAGTGGTGTTTGACGCATCGGCTAAGACGTCATCAGGATTGTCATTAAATGACGTACAAAAGGTGGGACCTGTAGTTCAAGACGATTTATTATCAATCATTTTGCGATTTAGGCTATACGATTTTGTACTCACAGGAGACATAACAAAAATGTATAGGCAAGTCAACATCGATCTACCTCAACGTAATTTACAAAGAGTATTATGGCGCGAATCATCCGATATTCCGATGAAACATCACTCATTGAATACCGTGACTTACGGGACAGCATCAGTATCATACTTAAGTACTCGGTGTTTGCAACAGTTGGCAGACGAAAATAGGGATAAATATCCAAAAGCAGCCCGAGCAATTAAACATGATTTTTATATGGACGATCTCCTCACAGGAGCGGCAAGAACAAGCGAATTGCTAAAATTAAAACTAGAAATTACAAATATTTTGCATGAAGGCAACTTTGAGTTAAGAAAGTTCAATTCTAACAGTAAACAGATTAACGAAAACAATAATATCATGGACTTGAATTTGGTTGAGGCTAAAATTTTAGGCATCGCTTGGGATTCAATTTTAGACCAATTTCAGTTTATAGCTAATATAGATATTGAAAACAAAGGATTCACAAAAAGACTTATACTTGCTGCTGTTTCACAGATATTCGACCCTTTGGGATTGGTTGGCCCTGTTATATTACGTGGCAAATTGTTATTACTAAAATTATGGCAAGAAAAAAATGATTGGGATGAAACAATTCCACAGGAATTATATTTACAAACAGTTGAATTTTTTGATGATTTAAAACAAATAAATAATATATACATACCAAGACAAGTGACACTCAAAAAATCCTTATTGCATCAAATATGCGGATTTTGTGATGCATCTGAGAGTGCTTATGGTGCTTGTATCTATTTGACGTCAATTAATGAGCATGGACAAGTAGCAACTAAATTGTTAACTGCCAAATCAAAGGTGGCACCAATAAAAACACTAACCGTGCCTCGGTTAGAATTGTCAGCAGCTGTATTGCTTTCGAGATTGATTAGTAGCGTTAAAACATCATTAAATATTAACATCGACAAGACTTGGTGTTTTCCGGATTCAAGCATAGATTTTGCGTGGATTTCAATGTCACCTAATACTTTAAAAACATTTGTTGCAAACCGTGTTAGCGAAATACAAACCACTACTGACATCAAATCTTGGCGACATGTCAGCTCCAAGGATAACCCCGGAGACATTATATCTAGGGGAATTAGTTCATGTGATATCAAAAATAATGACTTATGGTGGAATGGTCCATCGTGGCTTTTATTAGATGATGAACTTTGGCCTAATTAATATTTTAATAAACATGAAAACATTTCGAAACAAAAGCAGTCAGCTTACCGGTTATCGATTCTGGAGAGGATATTTTTGAGAAATATTCTACTTGGACTAAATTGACAAGAGTTATCAGTCTTTGTCTACGTTTTATAAAGAACTGTTCAACAGAACCTGAAAAAAAGATCTCTTGGTAAATTAACTATTGAAGAATTAAATAATGGTAAATTGAAATTAATAAATTTGGCTCAGACACAGGCATTTAGAAACGAAAAATCTGCATTAAATACGCACAAAGATGTCAGTAAAAATAGCAGCATAAAGACACTAGATCCATTTTTAGATAAATACGGTATTTTACGAGTTGGTGGTCGATTGAAAAATACTGATTTACATTATTCACAAAAGCATCCTATTATCTTACCACGAAGTCACAAAATAACAGAATTGATAGTGAGACATAAACATTTAGAAAATCTTCATGCTGGTGTACAAACTTTACTGTCTATTATAAGATTAGATTATTGGCCTATAAATGCAAAAAATACAATCAGACGAGTATTACGATCATGTAGGTACTATTTGTTTTAGGGTTAAACCACGTAGGGAATTTCCTAAAATGGGAATTTTGCCGAAAGAGCGAGTAACACCTTCACGGCCATTTTTAAACGTTGGTTTAGATTACGCGAGACCAATTCTAATTAAAGATGGGAAATTAAGAAATAGGAAATTTATAAAGTCCTATATTTGTTTGTTTGTGTGCCTCGCCACAAAGGACGTACATATAGAGTTAGTTACAGATTTGTCAGCGAATACATTCTTAAATGCTTTAAAAAGATTTGTAAGTAGACGCGGACTTTGTGAGAATCTATATTCTGATAACGCTACAAATTTTAAAGGAGCTTATAATCAAATAATAAAAACAGTTACCGAGTTTAAAAAACTTGATTTAATTCAGAGTTACTTGGGGTCTAAACAGATACGTTGGCATTTTATCCCACCTCGTAGTCCTCATTTCGGGGGTATTTTGGAGGCCGCTGTGAAAAGCACAAAAACTTGTCTTATTCGGGTTATGGGTAACGAGCGACTGACGTATGAAGCACTATCCACAATCCTAATTCAAATTGAGGCTATGCTAAATTCCAGACCTTTATTACCCTTATCCCTTGATCCCAACGACTTACAGGTTCTTACAGCTGGACATTTTTTGATTGGCGAAGCTTTGGTGGCAGTACCTGAGAGGAGTGCAGTCGAAATCCCACTTAACAAACTAACCAATTACAAACAACTCATGAAAATGTACCACAACTTCTGGAAAAGATGGTCTGTAGAGTATCTTCATACCCTTCAGCACCGATCCAAGTGGATGTTCAATCAACCAAATGCGATCAACATTGGAGACCTTGTGCTGATAAGAGAAGACAATCTTTCCCCTCTTCAATGGTCCAGAGGTCGTGTAGAAAAAGTGAATCGCGGTAGTGATGGCATACTGCGGGTCGTAGAACTAAAAACAGCGCACGGACCGTTATCGCGTAGTGTACATACTATTTGTCCATTTCCAAAAGACTAATATTTAAAAAACATTTTATTTTTTAAATTAATCATCAATCTTAGTTGAATTAATGCGTAGCCGCGAGCCTTTCAAGGCCGGCGATATGTTTGAGTTTTGTATACTATTTAGATCGATAAGTTATTTACCGCCAGATGTCGCGACGTATACCAACTTCGTATATCTGACATTATAATTCGCCACTAGATGTCGTTAGTCAATACGCATGCGTCGCCATCATATACTACTGTAACAGCAACACACTGTATCATAAGTCTTGCAATATACAAGTTGAACACATCAAGTTGTTTTACTAAAGTCGTCGTCGTCGCAAACTCCAGCGACAGTTGGGGCACAACGAATATACTTCAACATCTATAGTAGGTCTAGGCACGCCTACAATAACCCCGAGTGACTTGTATGCGGCGTGATTATATAGGCCGCCTGCAAGTCACCCGCATATTATTTATGTCTTGTCAGCATATTCCTTACGCTAGACGTCCGATCTGCGCATATAACTTATATTAACAGTACTGTTCTCATTTGTAGGCAATACTCGCCAAAGAAGCCGGGATGCTGTACGTTGGAATTTCTCTTGTTACGTTCAACGCTGATGAAAAGACAACGATTGGGGAGATTCTGAAGTGCTCTGTGGAAAATCGAGATAACGTCGCAAAGCTATTGATTGCTGCCATTGCGGCTATTCACAAAATTAACTGGGATAAAGATTTTGAAGAGCTCTTTGTAAGCCGCTAAAGAAATTTAGCTGAAAAAAATCTATGTCTTTATTATTTTAGGGTGACGTCGGGGGAGGGGAAGACGAGAAAAAATGCAGATGTACCAAGTAAGTTCTACGCAACTTTCGTAAAGATGTTGGTCTGTATTTAAGAAAAGCGGGTGTTTTCGCCGGTTAAGTTTGCCCAAGTTCGCTATTTTCGGCAAATCTATTTAATCTGTTAACCTAACTTTATGATACAATAGAACTAAACTCGTCGAGTCAATACAGACAATAATAAAAGCTGAGCTTATGTTCACTTTGGAGCCTTAATAAACACATGAATTCGCTAATTGCTCCTAATAAGTTTCGTGTCTAAACGATGATATTAATTTCCAGTTTACAGGTTACTAAGCGTCTCTAAAGGCAATTGTCGCGCTAGTCTATACTGAGGTGCATATACATGTAACCAGGATGTCCTACTTTTTGCCCCCAAAATTATTTTTTGCGAAGTAATCATGCTGACTAAACCTTTTTATCCATATGTATAGGCCCATACCTATACATTTTTTTCATTCATTAAGATGTTACAGCTGTTAACTGCATATATAATATGAAAACTATGGCTTTTGCGTCAACAGCTACGCTTTACCTGTGTAAACCTGATTGCGCAGGTAAAACCTCCAGCATAACTGAGCATATAAACGGCCCTTTAGGTTTTATTTAAACTTAAGACTGACTAGTTTCGCTAACGCATCATCAGACTCTCCTGCAAATTATACATTCGAATTCAGTTAACCTTACATTAAGCAGTAAACAATCACTTACGTGTCAAAAAGATAAAACAAAACTGTAAGTACACTCACACATATGTTTAAACTGAGCGAAACTATAACATTGGTGTCAATATAAAATGATAATTTAGTAATAATAAATATATAAATTGTATAACGGACCATCACCAACCACTTACTGACAAATAAACAATTTCAAATGTTGGTAAAGTCGTACACTACAGATCATATTAGAATACTATTAGTTCATTTCCACAGGTATCGATAGAGGGGAGCAGCGCCGGCCCGAGGCGAGTTCAGCGCGCAATTATGCGTTTTTGGCTTTGTTATGTTGGAGCGTCCGGTAACATCACTTAAGGTGTCGTTTAAATCGGAAATGCTGTTATTTATAATTTTCTATCGGTTATTACATATGCATGTTTAAGTTTGTGCATTAAAAATATACGTTATAGTAAACTTTGTAGGTACCTTTGATAATAATTAAAAAATATCTGCCTCAATTCTGTCAAGTGTAGGTGACGAATTCTGTGAATATCGGTGTTTTTTTAGTTGATCACAAGAAGACTACGGATATAGCCACCAATAATCTAGAAAACCGTCAGCTAGACTCGACAGAATTGAGACGGATATTTTTTGTATTATCGCCAAAGGTTTCAAGTTCACTTTAGCTATAATTTGAATGGAAGTAGTTAATCACTTCGGTGTAAATCAGTATTAAAAAATTATGAAGTATATTTGGGTACCTACTCATTTCGAGGCCAACCTTAAAATATAAACGCCATCAATATAAACGTTATCAGTGCTCCAAGGACACAAAAAATCTTTCATTTTGAAGAATTGATGAAGAATTGAGAATCATTTTGATCTTAACTTTTTCGAATAGTTTTGGTCATATTTTTTAGGTCGGATGCGTATGCTGCGCAAATAAATGACAATAACAATAAATACAATTAAAATATCCACGTTTCCCAGAGTTATGAATAATTTATAATTTTTAATTGTCTTTTTCGAAAATTTTACGAGAATCCTCTTAATTACTGGATAGATTTAAAACAAATACTTTTAAAAGAAAATAAGTTTTTAGTTGAAAGTTGGTAAAGCGTCATTCTTAGTCATAGTTGAATCACTTAAACTATAAAATATAATATATAAGTATTCGTATTGAAACAAATAGAAATATAGATTTTTATTATAAATGTATCATGACAATTATTCAATTTCTATTCACCTAATCCATATTCTACAGTCACTAATATGTTACGATTTACAACTTTTTTCTTGAATTCTCTTTGCAGTAACCCAAAACCCATTTGAGTATGGATGAATTCAGAAAAAAAAACCTCTATTAAATTAGAGAGAGAAAAACATCGTTCTATTAAAAAACAAATTTAGTTATGAAAGTTAGAAACAAAAGAAAAATGCTATAACTTGTAGCAGTATTCTCAAAAAGGCATTAATTTCCCGAAACATTTTATTTAGAAAATTAACATTGATAGAAGTTATAACAATTTTTCCTTAATTTGTTTACATATCCAGGTTCTTACCAGTATCGAAAAAATTATATATATATATATATATTGGGTATAAATTTATCTTATTTTTCAAAAGTCTAATTTTGTCGTGTCCATAGGGATGAAGGAATAATAGTACCTTTTATATCTGAACCGTACTCAAATATTCTATTAAAAGGGATTCTATTAGGAAGCATTATCTGTTCAAATCATAGTTAACCGTTTTACTTTTCTTATTGCTGTTACTTCTTACATTTGCAACTACGTATGTTACGTTTCGATCTGACTGCTCGATGTGCAATGATATGTCAATAGCATACTGCATTGTGTTTATAATAAGTAAAGTATTTGGAACCGTTATTTGGCCCCGCGCTATATTTGAACCCGTCCCCGCAAAAGTTTGGACCGGCCCTGGAGGGGAGGCATAGTGCGCTGAAGTTGATCGTTCACGTGCTACCGTTCACGTTCGTGTTTTTCTATTTCAAAAGCTTCTAAAACCCTGTGAATCAATTTAATATTGTTGTCATCTGTCTTTGTGTCCTGTTTCTAGCATGTGTTTCCGAAATTCGATGTAAGTTTAGCTTTTCTATGTTCGTGCATCTCATATCAATGGACCGTACCATCCAAAAAATGCATGGCCAACCAAAACTATATAATGAAAACAGACCCATCAGATCTATCGCTTCATACCTTATATATCTATATTTAAGGAGAAGCAATTCCGTCATACGGAGAAGCAACCGTAGACACGTGTTTCGGACTATTAGTCCTCCCCTAAGAAAACGGAGCCAATACTTAATTGTAAAGTGCCTACAAATGTGAATAAATAATAGAGTTTTTTTAGGCATGGTCAACTATTATTCAAAATTTTTACCAAACCTTGCCACCAAATTGAATAGTTTGTACTACGAAAAGACATTGCATTTCAGTGGACTAATGCACAACAAAGTAGTTGTGACTTAGTTAAAGAAGAATTAGCGTCTCCTAAAGTCAGTACATTACAGTTAAAAATTACCTATAATTCTATCGGCCGATGCTAGTTCTTATGGGGTCGCTGCGGTCATTTCGCATAAATTTCCAAACGGCGATATCCGACCCATAGCGTACGCATCAGTCTTTATCCAAGGCGAGCAAGCTTATTCGCAAATAGATAAAGAGGCACTAGGTTTAATTTTTGGCGTAAAAAGGTTTCACGATTATATTTATGGTAGGCATGTTATCTTCTTAAGTGATCATAAACCTTTCACTAGTATCTTTGGCGACAAAAAAGGAATACCAAATTTTGCAGCTAGCAGACTACAGAAACGGAGTATTATTTAATCAACGCACTAATACACCATCCATACATTAGATCTAAATATAATGTTATTGCGGATAGTCTTTCAAGACTATACTATACGTATAAGTTTATTTCAAATAAAAAAGAAAATTTTCGCCACATTATCTATTTGGTGGAACACTTGCCTATTGATCACGTAATAATTAAAAACGAAACAAAGAAGTATACAATTTTTAGTGAAATTTATAGATACTGTTATGATGGTTGGCCAAATAAAACTAACACACTCATTTAGCCATTACAAAAAGTAAGTCATTGGCACGTAGCTGTTTTGTTGGCAAAATTTAGACAAAGATATTGAAAAAATCACTGCAGAGTATGTATTAAAGAAGAAGGAAACCCACCAAAAATTGCCCCTGCCATTAGCTCCTCGGCCTTGGTCGAGAATATAATTGGAGTTTTTGGGATCAATAATAATATTATTGATAATAATTATTGATTCCTACACTAAATGGCTAGAAGTCATGTATATGAAAACTACCACTGTACTGGAAGTAATTACAAAATTAAGACAAATATTTTCTATATTCGGATTACCAGACACGATAGTTTCTGATAACGGACCACCTTTTCCCAGCGCAGGAATACGTCAACTATTTTCGCCCCCCGTATCATTAATGTATGTATAGACGGAGCCAAAATTAATGGTGGTAACGATTCGCGTAACTTGGGAATATGTTTTGATTCCGCGTTGAGATTTCGGAAACACGTCGGGTCTTTACTACAGAAAGCATACTGTACTCTTAAATTAATCTATAGCAATCGACATCTCTTAACGCAGAAAATCAGAATTCAACTATGCGACACACTTATCTTGTCGATATTTAATTATGGCGATCACTTGGACAGACCGTGTATTTGCAGTGTCGAGCGGGCGCGTGTTCAGCGTCTACAGAATGCGTGTCTTCGTTTTATATACGGCATTCGAAAAAGTCGAATATCGCATACATTGAGGTGGGCTGGCTGGTTAAACATGGCCCAACGTAGAATATTGCACGCGGCGTGTTTTTACCATAAAGTAATACACAGTAGATCGCTGCCTTACCTCTACAATAAAATTCGTTTTCGGACTGATGTGCATAACATTAACGTTAGACGCAAGAACACGATAACTATTCCTAGGCATAATCTAGAGATATTCAAACGATCATTTTCCTATTGCGTGGCTAACATTTACAATGAGTTACTCCACCTGCATGCCCTTAAGGTGGGGTTTAAATTGATCGCGAAAAGGCTAAAACATAGTCGCCAATATTCCTAAGAATCCGTCCTTAGACTGGACAGAACTAAGTCGGGTATTTTTTTTATTGTTGAGAAAGCTTCAAATATACGAAGCAAGTATATTTTGATACCTTAATAGTCAGTTGTAAAAGATTATTAAAATCCGACAATTTCAACTATTTTTAACAGCGTATTACGTCGCTGTTCTTGCGAATGGAGACGAGATGGTTGTATGATCCAATAGACCGAGACAGATTGATTCTATTCCGATTTCATGTTCGATTGGAATTAGCGCCCAGAAATTGAGATTCTTATGAAAATAAAAACGCTTGTGCCCGGGCGGCCATCTGTTGAACTGTACGGGTAACACGTTGATTAGTTCAGCTACTTTCCGTTCCTTGTCCGAGCGTTGTATCGGTTACATAGGATAACATATTTGAATACATATTTACAAATTAGTATTGTAACAAAGCCTAATTTAGATGTGCAGAAGGTTGTAAAAAACGCAGTGTGCAATATAACCCAGGTAGTTTCATGTAATTGTGTATGTCGACTGAAGAAAGAAATTGCACTTTTTAATAAATTCTCGTCTTTCCAAAGTTTTTTCTGCTAAACCGTTTGCCAAAAAAAAATCAAATTTACACAGAGTATAACTCAAGATTTTGTCTACAGATTGGCTTTTGTATTTTACTAATTTTCTTTGCAATTAAGATTATAAACAAGATTTTCATGGAAGCGGATATCTCAGCAACGAGTATTAGCACGATAACGAGACAAGTACGAAAACAATCGCAAAATTTTGTTTAATTAGACTATTGAAATAGAAACACATTTCAGATGTTCATTAATTTTATAAAGCGACATAAAAGTGCAATACAATTTTGGTACAGCGCGCAAGTACGTCGCGTCGTGTCGTTCAACGCAGTCATCAACGGGTTGGGAAGTCGAGGTCAAGTCACCAGGCCCGTACTTACAATTACAACAAACATCGTATATATTTATTGATGTAACCAGCATTGAAATTGAATGTGAGAAATGGTGGATTCTTTGTTTAATGATTGCCAGTGTACAGCGAAGAACTGTAAGCATGTTTTTTTTTGCTTTAACGCCATTTGAATCAACAGGAGCAATCAAATATTATTACGTAGCATAGACGAATAAAATAACAAAACTAAATTTTTTTTTGTCAGGCCCCAATAATATGATTTTGGGTAAAATCAAGATAACATAAATACATAAATATTCATTGAATAAAATTTTTGGGCACTCCGTTGCGTGCATACCTACGTGCTTTGCAAGTATTGAGCAAGAATGGTGAGGTATTATTCCAAGGAAGTAATAGTATATTATTTGACTAGTGACCCGTAGATCGCTGGGACGTGTAGATCGCCGATTGCGATAGATCGCTGAAGCCGATAGATCGCCGAAGCCGGTAGATTGCCGAAACCGGTAGTTTGTCAAAGCCGATAGATCGCCAAAACCGGTAGATCGCGAAGTAGGTTGATGGCCAAAATAAGTAGGATCGCCGAAATATGTTAAACATGGTAATAGGTAGATCGCCAAAATCGATAGATCGCTGAAGTCGATAAGTCACCGAAATAGGTAAACCGTCGAAATAGGTAGATGACCAAAGTCGGATTACATAATCGATAATCTTAATTGATTTTTGAAATAATCAGACAAACGTTAGAATACCAATTTAATTGCCTCAAGAAACAAATAGCAACAATGCAATGAGCACCTACGAATTCTTTTTTCTTCCCTATTCATAATCGATTATGAGTACTCGATTATAAATAATGGAGCATTAAAAATCGATAATCGATAATTAAAAATACCGATAATACGATTCTTCAAATAATGCGATTAATCTACTTCTAGCAATGCTGCCAATTACCATTATTGACTATCCCTCTTTTCATTTATCCCATTACTAACAACAATTATAGCAAAAGGTGGCTCCTAGAATAAAGAGGTCAAAATTGTTAACAAATTTTGAATAACAGAAGAACGTTCTGCAGGTTATACCATGTTATATAATTTTTTCAAGTATTATCTTACTTCGATGATTATCTTAATTTAAAAATTTTAACAAAATTCTATATGACCTCTTATCTATACAAACTATACTATTATATTTCCGCTGTTATTTGCTGACAATTTACTTAAAACAAATATACTATTACATTACATTAGTGTTATATAGTATAACAGTTTTCAAATAAAACAGTACAAAAAAAATCCTAACTTGTTAATAAACCCAGAATAGATATAATAAACATGAAGTTATTTAGATGTAGAAATTTATTGATAACAAAAGTGCTTTAATTACTTTATCACATCACATAGTCTATATTAAATCAATATAAATCTATTCTTAATATAAAATTACAAACCATCACATATAAAAAAAGAGAATAATATACGTAATTTTATTCTCCTTTGAATATACATATGTCATCATTTTTCTATACAATTCTATAATTGGTGACAAATTATATAGGTACATATGTACGATGTAAAAGATATCGTTATATTTTGTAAAGAGTTTAATCAATATTTGTTTTGAGTATGTTTGTACTATAATTAAATACTCACATATATTTTGCTAGCAGACTAAATATCTGCTCCAGATGTTATTAAAATTTACTGACATTATGTAGCAATTTCAAGATCAAATAAACTATTCGATAAAATTAAATTAATTGACTTAAATGATTAATTAACCAACACGTAATGATATATTCCAAGATAAAAAAAAAACATATTCCACGCTATTTATTTTCTTTTCTGTTCCTTATAGTTATCTGTTCTTGATCCATTACCCTGAAAGTTTGCGCTAAAAAAATTTAAATCATGATATATACGCGGAATCTTCTGGATTATTTTAAATCTAAAATGCAAATATTATAACGTAGTTAACTATATGTTTGCATGTACAGGGTATTACTAAAACAATAAAAAAACTCTTAAGTGTAAAGTACCTTTATTTTACAAATTATGCAAAAATGTTTTTTTGAAAAAATGCTCAGAAATATTAAAGAGCATTAAACGCGAAATCATTATTTCTTTTCTTGTTGCATGTCAATAGAATATCGAAGGTGACTATATATTCATATTTAATGCCTTTGCCTTTGCAATTACTTTTTCAAATAATATTTTTGCATTGATTTGAAGATAAAAATACTTTATTGTTTTTAGCTTGTTGGTAAAAAGCGATAGGTCCAACAGAAAAGGTGAGTATACCTTCGTATTTAAGGACCTTTAATATTTCCAAACACATTTCTCAAGGAACATTTTTACACAGCTTTGGACATAAAGGTACTTTACTCTTCAAGTGTCTTCATAGTTTTCAAATACATAAATTCTAATATTTGCATATTAAATTTAAGAAAATCCAGTCACTTTTATAGACATTAGATCCAACAAATTTCATATTAAAAGACCTCGAATATTTCCAAATACATCTTTTAAATAACATTTTTGGATAGCTTTCAACAAAAAGGTACTTTCTGTTTGTCATAGTTTTGGTAACACCCGGTACACGTACATGCAAGCAGATAATTTTAAAATAATATTTGCATTTTATGTCTAAAAAAAAAATAAAATGTTCCTACTTAGTGTTCAACTTTCTGCCTACATAAGGTATCCAAAGCAAGGTCAAATTTTCCATTACAAAAATTTTGATCAAAAATAACTTATACCAGAAAAATAGGTTTAATTAAAATTATTATATATAATAATAATAATCATTTATAGGCCAAATAAAAATGCACAGCGAAAGTAGACAAACATATACAGGTGTTTTTTTCTTTCAGATAATAATGTCGCACTGAATAAAAAGTTACAGCCGTCAAATATTAACAAAATCAAATTTTAAATGGCTCTAACTTCTTAAGGAATTGTAAACTCCCATAAGTCCTAATTAAACTTTTTATTCAGCATGACATTTACTTTCTAAAAACTGAATAAATAGCTTCAGTTCTGTATATAATCTCAGTTCTGCATATAGTGAATCAATCCACCATTTCAAATTTATTAATCTTAATCGACTTATTGAATGAATCATTAGGAAATTTGTTAGGAAATTGCTGCAATAACAACTTGTTGTTTTTCTTTTCAGGAAACTTTTAAAAGTCATTTAGGGCAAAATTTCTTATAAGAGTTGAATCACTTTTACTGGCTGCAACATTTTTACCCAGCTGTTTGACCAAATGACATAAATGAAGACATAAATGGATAATTTTAACATGTTATTTATATTCCCTCATTTCGGAAATTGTTTAATTTATAGTTTGGTAGGGTATATCTTAACATGTGGAAACAACAAAAAAAAAAAAACAAAATATATTCAATTTACAATCTCTCGTATTTAAACCTTGGTACTCTTAGCAGCTGAAGCTAAAATAATAATTACATAGCAGAATTTAGGAAAAGGGTTAATGAAGATAACTACATCTGATAGATACATTACCATTCGCATTAATTACGACAAAATTGTATAAATTTATAACAAATGACAATTTGTGTGATTGTTCCTTAGAAAAGAAGAATCTGCATTGATTATTAAAATTTATTCACATTTTATGGCAATTTTAACATCAAACATTAATTATTTTTGATCAAATTATATAATATTGGGAATTTTCCATGTCAACGACACCTTGAGCAGCATGACACTAAGGGCCGATCTTACAAAGCACATTAAATCATGATATAACTAAATATTGGATCAAATGCCAGAATACGTTGTTATTACGATGGAAACATAAATATTTTAGTCAATGGGAGATGGCATAGGGTTACTTATTCTGGGAATAACTATTCTATCGGTTATACATACACTTGTAAGATTGGTCTTTATTCATATTTTCCAGATATGTTCGTTAGAATGTAGTTCTCGCATTCATGCTTCGTTTGTTCTACAGTTTATACCCGTAAAAGCTCTCGGTTCTGCTCTCAAATAATTTACGGCTAAATTATCTTTACCACACTTTGACAGAACCCAACATGACAGAAAAGGAATAAACTGTCACATGTTTCGTATCTTTCGATTTCGATCATTCAAACAGTTTTGTCAATCTGAAAACATTTCTCAATTCCTCCTCGATGACTATACTTTGTTCACGGTGATTTGCTGTCCAGTCATCGATGCAGTTTGTGAACAGGACACTAAAAAATAAACAATAATGTACTGTATATCGATTGCATAGCTGCAATACCGTGTATTAGCTGTTCTTTAACGTAGGTAATACATGGTATCGCAGCTAGGCCATCAATATAATGTCTAATGTTATTATTCACATACTCACAAATTTGCGTAGTCTATATTCAGACAAAGAATATTTGTTCCACTATATGAACAAAAATTGTAAAAATACTTAGACAGCACTAAGGTCAAATAAGGTAAACAAACACGAACGTTTGACGGCCGACAGCATTCCCCAACTAAAAAAAGAAACATAACTCTCTATAATCTATTTGGTTTACCTTTGCTTTTTTACCCAAGTAAAAGTGTTCTCTCTGCTCAGTGCTCTGACAATGTATTTATCCCTGCAACTCGGAATTCTAACCTGGAACATTGTTCTAAAGGCGAATATTTACAACGGTAGAAAATACGACAGACAGCTGATTGTCGACGGAGAGGGCTACATCTACCGGCGAACGCTCAAACCTCGTAACGTCAAATCAACACTGGAATAAGAAGAAACATTTAAAATTGTATATGTACTATATACGCTAAACCGCCAGCATTAAAACGAAAAAAACATCAATTAACTCCAGCCTGTAAATAAATAGTAAGAGCGTAATATGTACCTATATGCATTTTAGTTGGACATACTTACTTTGACTGCATTTGTTAACCGATGAAGTCTACATTTAAGAGTATCTGTCAACGTACAAACTTGTCCCAGTTTCAACAATATTATTCTTCGCGGTATTCTTACCTACACTTCATTCAGTAGCAATTTCTCGAATGCTGATTCCATCATCATGCAGCCGTTTGAATTATTGCGTTCTGAAATTCATTCTATTCGGCATTTTTATTTCTTACGTCAAAGTTTAAGATGTCATAATGCGACATGAGGTTTCATATCGATAAATTGTATATATTTAACTCGTATACGGACGTGTAATCGCATATCGCAGACTACGAAGCGAATGAAATTACACGTCTACGTACATATGTCTGTAAAAAAAACCCAAAGTTGATTTAATTTTAGCCTTAGGCATAGATAGATGTACCTACGTACTTTTTTTTCGGACTTTCGACGGCCTGACGGCTCTTCTCGAATGCCGGGCGGGTGCCTGATTGGTCCAAAATACATTTTGAAGCAAAAGTTGTACGATCGTGTCCATTTTAACCGCAACATGCGGAAATTTGCCGTGTACATGGGGAAAGATCTAACTGTCAAACTGGTACAGCCAATCGAACTTTTGGGCTACAAACTAACCTTCTATTTGTAGAGTCGTCGTTTAAATGGCTGTCAGAAGCAATATTGAGCCATTTTATGCACGGACTTGGAAAAAAGCAGCAAAACTGTGGACCTAACCTAACATTGTTGTTGTTGTGTTTGCATTTGCTTCTCCTGCAAATCAATAAATCCGATTGTAGGCGACGTGGTCTAAATCGCTCTAAGCAAACGTATTTTCAGATTGGTGTTATCCATTTTGACCTGCGTGGAACGTTTTCGCCGCGAATTGACGGAACTCCGGCTCGACGATAGCCGCATGATAGCCGTCAGACTGCGCTGGCGTGGACATTGCATTGTTACCCTGGCGACGCTACTCGATGGCGGAGGCGCTAACGGACGTACTCAATTTTTATCGATTTTTACGGCGGATGGAAAAATTTTCTCGCGACTCGATTTGCGAATTTGCAATAACTCTCCGATAAGAGTTAATAGAGGGTACGGTGATTCGCTGACGCCGGTCAACGCGCATATTCAAAAGCCGGACGAAAAGCCTTACGTTAAAACAGTTTGAGCGAAATCGACAATTGCGCGACGTCTATGCAAAAAATGTGCCGTTCATTTTAGTATTATAAGACTAGTGACCTATAGATCGCCGATTCCGGTAGATCGCTGGGACGTGTAGATCGCTGGGACGTGTAGATCGCTGGGCGTGTAGATCGCTGGGGGTGTAGACCGCTGGTATGTGTAGACCGCCGATTCAGATAGGTTGATCGCCTATAATAAGCATTCATGTGGGCATTTCTCTCTCCCCTCGATGTGTTCCAATTGAACTTTTATACAACGCATATAATAATGTATTACTGTCTAGTTTGGTTTCATAATAGACTTACAGTGACAATTATTTTTTCAGTTTTATAATGAATAGTGTAGGTAAACATAGTTGTGACTACATGTTCTAAGCACAATTTATAAATTTGCTGTGGCGACGGATTTGCGTTTGGTCACTCCTCGCTACGCTCGTCGTGCGTCCATTAAATCCTTACAAAATTTAAATAATAATGTAGTACTTTCTACTTTGGTTTCATGATGGACTTAGTGTATCATAATGAGTATTCATATAAAAAATGTCTAAATTTGTCGTACGGCGGACGCATTGGTTCATGTGGACACCTCTCGCTGCCCTTGTCGTGAGCCAATTGAATTTTTATACAAAGCATATAATGATGTTTACTATCTAGTTTGGTTCATAATAGAGTTAGGTACTGTGGCAATTATTTTTTCAGTTTTATACTGAAATTTGTAGGTAAACATAATTGCGGCTACATGTTCCAACCACAATTTATAAATTTGCCGTAGCGACGGATTTGCATTAAGGCACTCCTCGCTAAGTTCGTCGTGCGTCAATTAAATCCTTACAAAATGTATACAATAATGTACTACTTTCCACTTTGGTTCCATAATGGACTTATTGTGTCATAATGAATATTCATATCAAAAATGTCTAACATTGGTTCATATGAGCACTTCTTGCTGCGCTCGTCGTGCCCAAAGCTACTCATGACCCAATTTGAGCCTTAGAAAACTTATTTGTATGATGTATAACTTTTCACTTTGGTTCCATAATGGATTTATTATAAATCTCTTTTAAGTGTCATCATAAAAACGGTCGGTAACCATAGTTACCGCTACAAATTCAAACCACAATGCCTAAATTTGGCGTACGGACGCATTAGTTCAGTTGGGCCCTCCTCGCTGCGCTCGTTGTGTTCCTTATGTGCACCCCCGTGCACCTTATGCACCAATTAAACTATTATAAAATGAATAATGAGTTCAGTTTTATAGCGAAAGCCGTAAATATTGAAACAACAATTTCTGAGTTTTACAGACGCATTGGTTCATATGAGCACTCTTCGCTGCGCTCGTCGTGCAGCGAGTAACTGGAGATGATTGTGCAGACTTATCGTAATGATGAAAAATTAAATGCAAGAAAACTGGTGATATACAGGTGGGATGTAAATTTTAAATAAAAAAAAGAATTACTGCAACAACCTGAATTTGAATCAGCTCCGTTGGTTCGTCGGTTAGAGTTGGAGTTGGCTAAATCATTGTGCTAGCGACGCAAAGGTCCCTGACATCTTTAAGATGATCTGAAATTTTTTTTTTATTAATATATTCTTATTTACCGAATTATAAAATTTATGCATATTGCGAGAGAATTCATCTTCAGTTGGACAATTTTTTTGTGTTCTATAGGAGCAATTTTTATCAATTCGTAATATAGATTTTCCAAAAAAATGACCCTAATATAAATGTTTTTCATTAAACACACATTAATTGGTTTAGGTAACATACTGGTCCGGTCATGCAAGTAAATTAATGAATACAATTTTAACCCACACTTAATGGATATAACTAACTGCCATAACTGATTATATTGTTATTTGTTGTGCTTAATTTGGTGCGCTGTTGGGCAATAAAGAATATTATTATTATTATCGTGAAAAGGATATTTTTCATAATTTACTTATTTAATTGAATTATTACTTTTATAAACTTTTAAAGGAGTAAACTGCAGAAAAAAGCGGGTCGTCTGCCATTTAAAATTTGTACAAAGTAGGTCGTCCTATCAGCTAAAATGTCCGTTACAGAAAGCCGGCAAATGAAAAAATTTAAGTTCAGCTTTATAAACAAATATTTTATAGTTACATAGACGCTTTTGTCAAATAAATGCTTTTGTTTCTATTTTATCAATTGTATTCAGTATACTATTATCTTCTTGAAATCATCATCTTGAGATAGCCCGTAAAGAAACAAAAGTTAATGAAAAGTTAGAAATTGCAACACCCTGTATATTGCGCAAAAATTATCGAATAAAAATAATTATGGGATAATTACGCACCTATTCAAATTTGTATCTAGCATAAGACGCGCAATAATATATCGGAAATAAGTACGACTAAGTTATCGCACATTTACATTGTTAGTATGTTATGTGAGTAAAAATGAAAAATAATAATAACACATACCTCATAATAATATAATAAGTTGATCAACAATAAGATAACATAAATCGGATCAACATGCTAATTCGTCTTTGCGGTTAAGAAAACACCCTGTATATTATGACAAAATTGTCAACAAAATTAAAAATATCTTTTATAAAATGTGTTTTCAATAATTATATGTAATAATGAAAAAAAAATTGTTTCCCCAACCGGGATTGAACCGTCGACATCGAAGACAGAAGGAGGTATGTATACGACCTTAATCCACTAAGCCACCAAGCCTACAGTCGAATTCGTGTCCAAAATGGATTAAAACTTACGTAAACAACGAATATTACTGTTCCGCTAATTTTTCGATAATAATTGCGATAAACTAACCTTCTATTTGTAGAGTCGTCGTTTAAATTGCCGTAAAAACCAATATCGTGCCATCTTGCGCACAGAATTGAAAAAAAGCCGCAAGAAAGACTAATCCTAACCTAACTTCGCCTTGTCAAATTTATGTTTTATTGTTGGTTCGATCACTTATAAGATAAGCTAAATTCATTGTTCGCGCATGCTTTCTCCTTTATTGCTGTTTCGGACCCAATTTTGTCTTCATAATGACCAACGCTAACCCGCGTTCGGCGACTTGTATGTTTCGACTGCAAAATAAATTAGGTAGTACGCTACACGGTCTATGTCGGTATATCGCGGGATCTTACCGTGTTTAGAGATTGTTTCTTATCCATTTTGACCTGCGTGGAACGTTTTTGTCGCGAATAACTGGACTAAGCGCATGCCGCTCTCGTCCAGTTCTGTCACATATGGCATAGCCGTCAGACTGCGCTTGCGTGGATATTGTATTGTTACCCTGGCGACGCTACTCAATGGCGGAGGCGCTCAAGAACGTACTCAATTTTTATCGATTTTTACGGCGGATGGAAAAATTTTCTCGCGACTCGATTTGCGAATTCGCAAAAACTCTCCGATAAGAGTTAATAGAGTGTACGGCGATTCGAGGACGCCGGTCTACGCGTATATTCAAAAGCGGGACGAAAAGCCTTACGTTAAAACAGTTTGAGCGAAATCGACAATCGCGCGACGTCTATGCAAAAAATCTCCCGTTCATTTTAGTATTATAAGACTAGTGACCCCTTGGATCGCTGAGATGTGTAGATCGCCGATGCCGGTACATCGCTGAAGCCAGTAGATCGCCGAAGCCGGTAGATCGCGGAGTAGGTTGATGGCAAAATAAGTAGATCGCCGAAATATGTTAAACATCGTAATAGGTAGATCGCCAAAATCGATAGATCGCTGAAATCGATAAGTCACCGAAATAGGTAAACCGTCGAAATAGGTAGATGACCAAAGTCCGATTACATATTCGATAATACTTAATTGATTTTTGAAATAATCAGCAAACGTTAGAATACCAATTTAATTGTCTCAAGAAACAAATAGCAACAATGGGTTGCAATGAGCACCTACGAATTCTTTTTTTCTTCCCTATTCATAATAATCGATTATGAGTACTCGATTATGAATGGAGCTTTAAAAATCGATAATCGATAATTAAAAATACTGATAATACGATTCTTCAAATAATACGATTAATCTACTTCTAGCAATGCTACCAATTACCATTATTGACTATCCCTCTTTTCATTTATCCCATTACTAACAATAATTCTAGCAAAAGGTGGGCTTAAATGATCTTATCCTAGAATAAAGAGGTCAATTGTTAACAAATTTTGAATAACTAAAGAACGTTCTGCAGGTTATACCATGTTATTTAATTTTATCAAGTATTATCTTATTTCGATGATTATCTTATTGTAAAAAATTTATCAAAATTCTATATGGCCTCTTATCTGTACAAACTATACTATTATATTTCCGCTGTTATTTGCTGACAATTTACTTAAAACAAATATACTATTACATTATATTAGTGTTATATAGTATAACAGTTTTCAAATAAAACAGTACAAAAAAAAATCCTAAATTGTTAATAAACCCGGAATAGATATAATAAACATGAAGTTATTTAGATGTAGAAATTTATTGATAACAAAAGTGCTTTAATTATTTTATCACATCACATAGTCTATATTAAAACAATACAAATCTATTCTTAATATAAAATTAAAATTTTATACTCCCTTGAATATACATGTCACCATTTTTCTATACAATTTTATAATTGGTGACAAATTATATACATATGTACGATTGAAAACATATCGTTATATTTTGTAAAGAGTTTAATCAATATTTGTTTTGAGTATGTTTGTACTATAAATAAATACTCACATATATTTAGCTAGCAGAGTAAATATCTGCTCCAGATGTTATTAAAATTTACTGACAGTGTGTAGCAATTTCAAGATCAAATAAACTATTCGTTAAAATTAAATTAATTCACTTAAATGATTAATTAACCAACACGTAATGATATATTCCAAGATAACAAAAAAACATATTCCACGCTATTTATTTTCTTATTCTGTTCCTTATAATTATCCGTTCTTGATCCATACCCAGATAGTTTGCGTTGAAAAAAATAAATCATGATATACACGGAATCTTCTGGATTATTTTAAATCTAAAACGCAAATATTATAATGTATTTAACTATATGTTTGCATGTATAGGGTATTACTAAAACTATAGAAAAAACTCTTAAGTGTAAAGTACCTTTATTTTACAAACTATGCAAAAATGTTTTTTGAAAAACTGCTTAGAAATATTAAAGAGCATTAAACACGAAATTATTATTTCTTTTGTTGTTGCATGTCAATGGAATATCGAAAGTGACTATATATTCATATTTAATAACTACTAATATTTTCAATTACTTTTTCAAATAATATTTTTGCATAGCTTTGAAGATAAAAATACTTTATTATTTTTATCTTGTTGGTAAAAAGCGATAGGTCCAACAGAAAAGGTGAGTATAAATCGTATTTAAAGACCTTTAATATTTCCAAACACATTTCTCAAGGAACATTTTTACACAGCTTTGGACATAAAGGTACTTTACTCTTCAAGTGTCTTCATAGTTTTCAAATACATAAATTCTAATATTTGCATATCAAATTTAAGAAAATCCAGTCACTTTTATAGACATTAGATCCAACAAATTTCATATTAAAAGACCTCATATTAAAGACTCAAATATTTCCAAATATATTTTTTAAATAACATGACATTAATTGGTCTAACATGCTGGTCCGGTCATGCACGTAAATTAATGAATATAATTTTAACTCACACTTAATGGATATAACTAATTGCCATAACTGCTTATATTGTTATTTGTTGTCCTTAATTTGGTGCGCTGTTGGGCAAAAAAGAATATTATTATTATTATCGTGAAAAGGATATTATTCATAATTTACTTATTTAATTGAATTATTATTTTTATAAACTTTTAAAGGAGTAAACTGCAGAAAAAAGTGGGTCATCCGCCATTTAAAATTTGTAAAAAGTAGGTCGTCCTGTCAGCTAAAATGTCCGCTACATTTCTGTAACGGACAAATGAAAAAATTTAAGCTCAGCTTTATAGACAAATATTATTTTATAGTTACATAGACGCTTTTGTCAAATAAATGCTTTTGTTTCTATTTTATCAATTGTATTCAGTATATTATTATCTTCTTGTAATCATCATCTTGAGATAACCCGTAAAGAAACGATAGTTAATGAAAAGTTACAAATTGCAACACCCTGTATATTGCGCAAAAATTATCGAATAAAAATAATAATGGAATAATTACGCACCTATTCAAATTTGTATCTAGCATAAGACTCGCAATAACATATCGGAAATAAGTACGACTAAGTTATCGCACATTTACATTTTTCGCAACACCCCGTATGTCATGTGACTAAAAATGAAAAATAATAATAACACAGCTCATAATAATATAATAAGTTGATCAACAATAGGATAATATAAATCGGATCAACATGCTAATTCGTCTTTGCGGTTAAGAAAACACCCTGTATATTATGACAAAAATGTCAACAAAATTAAAATTACATTTTAAAAATGCGTTTGTAATAATTATAATATGTAATAATATAAAAAAAAAAAACTTGTGTCTCCAACCGGGATTGAACCGTCGACGCCGAAGACAGAAGCTAAGACGTCTAGCCATTACGCCACCAAGCCTGATATTGAATTCGTGTCAAAAATGGAATAAAACCTACGAAGCTAAAACTAAAACAGCGAAATTTACTTTTCGCTTATTTTTCGATAATAATTGCGATAAACTAACCTTCTATTTGTCGAGTCGATGTTTAAATTGCCGTAAAAACCAATGTCGTACCGTCTTGCGCACCGAATTGAGAAAAAAACCGCAAGATAGAGACCTTATCCTAACCTAACTTCGCCTTGTCAAATTTATGTTTTATTGTTGGTTTATTGGGCGTTCGCTCACTTATAAGATAAGCTAAATTCATTGTTCGCGCATGCTTTCTCCTTTATTGCCGTTTCGGGCCCAATTTTGTCTTCATAATGACCAACGCTAACCCGCGTTTGGCGACTTGTATGTTTCGACTGCAAAATAAATTAGATAGTACGCTAGACGGTCTATGTCGGTATATCGCGGGATCTTACCGTGTTTAGAGATTGTTTCTTATCCATTTTGACCTGCGTGGAACGTTTTTGTCGCGAATAACTGGACTAAGCGCATGCGGCCCGGCCGCTCTCGTCCAGTTCTGTCACATATGGCATAGCCGTCAGACTGCGCTTGCGTGGACATTATCGATTGTCGTTAGTCGTTACCCTGGCGACGCTACTCAATGGTGGAGGCGCTCACAGACGTACTCAATATTTATCGATTTTTACGGCGGATGGAAAAATTTTCTCGCGACTCGATTTGCGAATTTGCAAAAACTCTTCCCTAATAGTTAATAGAGTGTACGGTGATTCGAGGACGCCGGTCTACGCGTATATTCAAAAGCCGGACGAAAAGCCTTACGTTAAAACAGTTTGAGCGAAATCGACAATCGCGCGACGTCTATGCAAAAAATGTGCCGTTCATTTTAGTATTATAAGACTAGTGACCCCTTGGATCGCTGAGATGTGTAGATCGCCGATTCCGGTAGATCGCTGAAGCCAGTAGATCGCCTAAGCCGGTAGATCGCGAAGTAGGTTGATGGCCAAAATAAGTAGATCGCCGAAATATGTTAAACATCGTAGTAGGTAGATTGCCAAAATCGATAGATCGCTGAAATCGATAAGTCACCGAAATAGGTAAACCGTCGAAATAGGTAGATAACCAAAGTCCGATTACATATTCGACAATACTTAATTGATTTTTCAAATAATCAGCAAACGTTAGAATACCAATTTAATTGTCTCAAGAAACAAATAGCAACAATGGGTTGCAATGAGCACCTACGAATTCTTTTTTTCTTCCCTATTCATAATCGATTATGAGTACTCGATTATGAATGGAGCTTTAAAAATCGATAATCGATAATTAAAAATACTGATAATACGATTCTTGAAATAATACGATTAATCTACTTCTAGCAATGCTACCAATTACCATTATTGACTATCCCTCTTTTCATTTCTCCCATTACTAACAATAATTCTAGCAAAAGGTGGGCTTAAATGATCTTATCCTAGAATAAAGAGGTCAATTGTTAACAAATTTTGAATAACTAAAGAACGTTCTGCAGGTTATACCAAGTTATTTAATTTTATCAAGTATTATCTTATTTCGATGATTATCTTATTGTAAAAAATTTAACAAAATTCTATATGGCCTCTTATCTGTACAAACTATACTATTATATTTCCGCTGTTATTTGCTGACAATTTACTTAAAATAAATATACTATTACATTATATTAGTGTTATATAGTATAACAGTTTTCAAATAAAACAGTACAAAAAAAATCCTAAATTGTTAATAAACCCGGAATAGATATAATAAACATGAAGTTATTTAGATGTAGAAATTTATTGATAACAAAAGTGCTTTAATTATTTTATCACATCACATAGTCTATATTAAAACAATACAAATCTATTCTTAATATAAAATTAAAATTTTATACTCCCTTGAATATACATGTCACCATTTTTCTATACAATTTTATAATTGGTGACAAATTATGTACATATGTACGATTGAAAACATATCGTTATATTTTGTAAAGAGTTTAATCAATATTTGTTTTGAGTATGTTTGTACTATAAATAAATACTCACATATATTTTGCTAGCAGACTAAATATCTGCTCCAGATGTTATTAAAATTTACTGACATTGTGTAGCAATTTCAAGATCAAATAAACTATTCGATAAAATTAAATTAATTCACTTAAATGATTAATTAACCAACACGTAATGATATATTCCAAGATAACAAAAAAACATATTCCACGCTATTTATTTTCTTATTATGTTCCTTATGACTATCCGTTCTTGATCCATACCCAGATAGTTTGCGTTAAAAAAAAATAAATCATGATATACACGGAATCTTCTGGATTATTTTAAATCTAAAACGCAAATATTATAATGCATTTAACTATATGTTTGCATGTATAGGGTATTACTAAAACTATAGAAAAAACTCTTAAGTGTAAAGTACCTTTATTTTACAACCTATGCAAAAATCTTTTTTGAAAAACTGCTTAGAAATATTAAAGAGCATTAAACACGAAATTATTATTTCTTTTGTTGTTGCATGTCAATGGAATATCGAAAGTGACTATATATTCATATTTAATAACTACTAATATTTTCAATTACTTTTTCAAATAATATTTTTGCATGGCTTTGAAGATAAAAATACTTTATTATTTTTATCTTGTTGGTAAAAAGCGATAGGTCCAACAGAAAAGGTGAGTATAACTTCGTATTTAAAGACCTTTAATATTTCCAAACACATTTCTCAAGGAACATTTTTACACAGCTTTGGACATAAAGGTACTTTACTCTTCAAGTGTCTTCATAGTTTTCACATACATAAATTCTAATATTTGCATATCAAATTTAAGAAAATCCAGTCACTTTTATAGACATTAGATCCAACAAATTTCATATTAAAAGACCTCGAATATTTCCAAATATATTTTTTAAATAACATGTCATTAATTGGTCTAACATGCTGGTCCGGGCATGCACGTAAATTAATGAATACAATTTTAACTCACACTTAATTGATATAACTAACTGCCATAACTGCTTATATTGTTATTTGTTGTCCTCATTGTCATTGTCACATTGTCAATATTTGTTTTGAGTACTATCACATATATTTTTCCTAGCAGACTAAATACCTGCTCAAAATATTATTAAAATTTACTAACATTGTGTATCAATTTCAAGATCAAATAAATTATTCGATTAAATTAAATTAATTGCTTTAAATGATTAATTACCCAACACATAATGATATATTCCAAGATAAAGAATGTCGTCTAAACTCCATCTTCATATTCCACGCTATTCATTTTGTTAATCTGTGCCTTATCGTTATACTTTCTTGATCTATTACCCAGATACTTTTATGGTAAATTAGATGCATCAAATTTCATATTAAAAGACCTCTAATATTTCCAGATACTTTTTTAAATAACATTTTTGCATAACTTTCAACTAAAAGGTACTTCGTACTCTTTCTGTTTTTCATAGTTTTGGTAACACCCGGTACATGCAAGCAGATAAATATAATATATTTGCATTTTAGGTTCAACAAAAATAAAATGTTCTTACTTAGTGTTCAACGTTCTGCCTACATAAGGTATCCAAACGTAAAGCAAAGTAAAATTTTACATTACATACATTTTGTAAAATTAATAAATGATTTTCCAAAAAAATGACCCTAATATAAATGATGTTTTTAATTAAACACACATTAATTAATCCGTTACAGAAAGCCGGAAAATGAAAAAATTTAAGTTCAGCTTTATAAACAAAAATTATTTTATAGTTACATTGACGCTTTTGTCAAATAAATGCTTTTGTTTGGATTTTATCAATTGTATAGCCCGTAAAGAAACAAAAGTTAATCGAGAGTTGAAATTGCAGAAATTGCATCACCCTGTATATTGCGCAAAAATTATCGAATAAAAATAATAATTGAATAGTTACGTACCTATTCAAATTTGTATCTAGCATACGAAATAACATATCTGAAATAAGTCCGACTAAGTTATCGCACATTTACATTTTTAGCAACACCCTACCCTGCATGTGATGACTAAAAATGAAAAATAATAATAGCTCATAATAATATAATAAGTTAATCAACAATAAGATACCATAAATCGGACCAACATGCTAATTCGTCTTTGCTGTTAAGAAAACACCCTGTATATTATGATAAAATTGTCAACAAAATTAACAATACCTTTTATAAAATGTGTTTTCAATAATTATATGTAATAATGAAAAAAAAAAAAACTTGCTTCCCCAACCGGGATTGAACCGTCGACGCCGAAGACAGAAGCCAAGACGTCTACCCAGTACGCCACGAAGCCTGATATTGAATTCGTGTCAAAAATAGAATAAAACCTACGAAGCTAAAACTAAAACAGCGAAATTTACTTTTCGCCTATTTTTCGATAATAATTGCGATAAACTAACCTTCTATTTGTAGAGTCGATGTTTAAATTGCCGTAAAAACCAATGTCGTGCCGTCTTGCGCACCGAATTGAGAAAAAAACCGCAAGATAGAGACCTAATCCTAACCTAACTTCGCCTTGTCAAATTTATGTTTTATTGTTGGTTTATTGGGCGTTCTGATCACTTATAAGATAAGCTAAATTCATTGTTCGCGCATGCTTTCTCCTTTATTGCCGTTTCGGGTCCAATTTTGTCTTCATAATGACCAACGCTAACCCGCGCTTCGCGACTTGTGTATGTTTCGACTGCAAAATAAATTAGATAGTACGCTACACGGTCTATGTCGGTATATCGCGGGATCTTACCGTGTTTAGAGATTGTTTCTTATCCATTTTGACCTGCGTGGAACGTTTTTGTCGCGAATAACTGGACTAAGCGCATGCGGCCCGGCCGCTCTCGTTCAGTTCTGTCACATATGGCATAGCCGTCAGACTGCGCTTGCGTGGACATTATCGATTATCGTTACCCTGGCGACGCTACTGATTGGCGGAGGCGCTCATGAATTTACTCAATATTTATCGATTTTTACGGCGGATGGAAATTTTTTCTCGCGACTCGATTTGCGAATTTGCAAAAACTCTTCCCTAATGGTTAATAGAGTGTACGGCGATTCGCCCACGCCGGTCAACGCGTATATTCAAAAGCCGGACGAAAAGCCTTATGTTAAAACAGTTTGAGCGAAATCGACAATTGCGCGACGTCTATGCAAAAAATGTGCCGTTCATTTTAGTATTATAAGACTAGTGACCCCTTAGATCGCTGAGATGTGTAGGTCGCTGGATGTGTAGATCGCTGAAGTGTGTAGAACGCCGAAATAAGTTGATAGCCGAAATTGGTAGATCGCCGAAGTTGGTAGATAGCCGAAATAGGTTGATGATCGCCAAAATAGGTAGAATGATGTAATATGTAGATTTCGGAAGCGTACGAAGAATAGGTAGATCAGTGAGCTCGATGGACCGCTGAAGTTGCGGCGGCCTCACTCAAACTCGGCGGGCTAGCAAAAAATCGGCGATAGCTATGTTGGTATCTGTGAATAGTATAGCCGTCTAAAAGTAGCCAAAACTATGGGCGCGATACTCAAGTAGATTCGTTTATAATTCGCAATCGTTTATTTGGACACTACTCGCTGCGCTCGTCGTGCGCCAATAAAATTTGTATACAACGTATATAACTATATACATATTAGTATATGGTTTGGTTTTATAATAGACTTACTGTTGCACATCTATTTTCAGTTTCATAATGAAAAGTGTAGGTAAACATAGCTCCAACCACAATTTATAAGATTGCCAAAACAAATACTTACTCTTACAAAACAATGTAACTTTCTACTTTGGCCATAATGGACGTATTGTAATACCGTTTTCAGTATCATAATGAAATACCATATGAAAAATGTCGAAATTTGTCGTATGGAGGACGAATTGGTTCATATGGGTAGTTACTTCTCGCTGCGGTCGTCGTGCGCCAACCTACTCATGCGCCGATTTCAGCCTTACAAACTTATTTGTATGATAACTTTTCACTTTGGTTTCATAATGGACTTATTGTAGTTCTGTTTTCAGTGTCATAAAAAAACCGTTGGTAACCATAGTTACAACTATGTATATATTCTAACCCCCAATGCCTAAACTTGGCGAACGAACGCTTTGGTTCAGTTGGGCACTCCTCGCTACGCTCGTCGTGCTCCAAACAACTTAAGCACCAATTAAACAAATAAAATATATAATAATGTTTTCAGTTTTATAGTGAAAGCCGTAAATATTCTAACCACAATTTCTGAATTTGACGTAGAGACGCATGGCTTCACATGAGCACTGCTCGCTGCGCTCGTCGTGAGCCAAGGTAGGTCAAATGCATAGAAAATGGTGATACAGGCAGGAAGTAAATTTTAAATAAATTAAAAATTAGGGCAACAACCTGAATTTGTGCAACGCCATTGGTTAGAGTTAGAGTTGGTTAGAGTATTGTGCTAGCGACGCAAACACACATTAATTGGTCTAATACACGGATCAACCATGCACGTAAATTAGTGTATACAATTTAAAAATGTAATTTAGAAGTTGTTGGTTAGAACACGTGGTAGTTGACTCGCACATAATGGATATAATTCACTACCATAATTATACACTCGCCTGTCAGCTCCTGTATAAACTGCACATTATCTGTTATCTACATTATCGTGAAATAAAAGGTTATTATTTATTCGTAATTTACTTAATTAATTGAATGATTATTCTTATAAACCTTTAAAGAAATTGTAAACACATGAAACTTTTAAAAAAGTGGCTCGCCCTAGATTTATTCATTTGGGCTACGCTCGTCGTGTGTCATCCTTACAAAATACACCCTTACAAAATAATGTAGTACTTTCTTCTTTGGTTCCATAATGAACTTATTGTGATACCGTTTTCAGTGTCATAATGAATGTCCATATGAAAAATGTCTAAATTTGTCGTATGGAGTTCAGGTGGGCGCTTCTCACTCTTCGTGTGCCAACCTACTTATACGCCAATTTAAGGTATAAAAAATATGATGTATAACCTTTCACTTTGGTTTTATAATGGACTAATCGGAATTTTGTTCTCAGTGTCTTATGAAAACCGTTGGTAACCATAGTTACGGCTATATATTCTAACCCCAATATCTAAATTTGGCGTATGGACGCATTTGTTCATTTGGATACTCCTCGCTACGCTCGTCGTGCTCCAAACATCTTATGCGCCATTTTAAAGTATTATAAAATGTAATATTTTCATTTTAATAGTGAAATTGGTAAGTAAACATAGTTACAGCTACATATTCTAACCACAATTTCTAAATTTGATGTAGTGACGTATTTGATTCATATGAGGCAGTCCTTGCGGCGCGCGTCATTCATAACTAAAGATGATTGTCCGGGCAAACCGAAATTATGAAATATCATAGATTTCTGCGGATTTCACAACCAATTTTTTTTCACCACCGTGACCTTCCCTAGCAATACCCCAAATATAAGGGAAGTTTTTCCACAAATTTCTAATTTTAAGTTTTTTATAGTTTTTGCTGGAATTGTTTTGACAAAGAAATGTTGGGGAAAATGTTGCCTTACATTTATTGTGTTGCAAGGGAAGGTGGGCATGGTGACCTAGATTTGGTTGTGGATTTGGTTTTGGGGAATTCTGAATAATGTCTGATAATCTCTCGCAACTTTTCTTCTAAATCCGTAACGCGAAAGAAAAAGGAAACAAAGATGCTTTATTCAATATTTTTTAAACGTCAATTTGAAGTGTTCAGTCGCACGTGTTAACGCTAACCGATTTTTGGTGATCGTTGCCATCCATCAAAAGTCCGTTTTTCTGGACCACCCTAGTGATAGCGATATACTGAAATGATTGGGAGAGAGAAGCAAAATGTTTTGATTAGTCTAAACGTGTTTTGTTCTAATATGCTTTATATGTGTGTTCGCTCTTAGGGTGGGAAGGTTTAAAATGCATAAATAGCCTGTAATATTACCAACCATCAATGGCTGTCTAATTGTTATTTTTTAATTCTCTTCATGACAATTTAAAAGTCGATTAAAACCAAGTCTGGATAAAATTCCACTTACACAACAAACAGTTCAAACATTGTTGTTGAACCATATGTCTATATGCAGAAGTACCATAACATATTTAATTATTATTCAGTTTCTTGGCCACCAGATTTTGGCTCATTCTGGCGAGATATAAAAGAAACAGTTAACAACATTCCCACAATAATTATAGGAAAGTATAATAGCTTCTATTAATGAAACCAGGAGCAACAGGAAGGAACATATCGTTCTTTTATTCATAAATACTATTGTTGTATTCGAGCAGGCCAAAGGAGAATATTCTACGCATTTGTTTTGTGGAAACTTGTTTTGATAATTTGGCATTACCATGGGTTATGAGTGCATATGTATAATAAAGGTTTTTAAAAAGATATGCAAAGAAATATAAATGTCTAACTGAAATATATTTTACTTAATTTTTATTATTCGATAAAATACATTAACAATATCTATTGACTCTAAATTAGTACCCTAATTGTACCCTAATTTATAAAAAAATCTTAATTATTATTCCAATAACTTTCGAATTATAACTTATTGTTTTACTTTATAATGTAGAAATAATCACCATGAGAAATGTTTTAAAATTATTAAATAAATAATATCACATGCTTCAAAAGTAACTCAGCACAACAACATTACAAAAGCATTTTATCAAAAAGTAATAAATATGCATGACATAAAAAATATTAGTTATTTACATATCTAGTTATAATAATAAATAAATATTATATTATATAGCGTGTTGCACTTTTTCCCAGCAAAACTCTTTCAGATAGTAAATGTCACACCAAGCAAAAAGTATAATATAGACTTATTGGTTTTCGTTATTCCATGTGAAATAATTAAACGGCTCTAATTTCTTTATGAATTGAAAAACCCAATAAGTCGACATGATACTTTTTACTCAAAATGACATTTACCTGTAGACATAATTTTCTTAAAAAGATTCATATGTATTGTGTTTGTTCTTTCATTTGTATAATTATTTGATTTTTAATATAATGAATTTTAAACTTAAATTTATTTACCTTCATTGTTGTTATCGGTATTGATTGTGTTCTTTCTTCGTTTTCTCATTGTTTGATATGTATTTTGTTGTATATTTTTCTTTATTTTGTCGCTATTTCAAGCAGCTGTAACTTTTTAAGGATGTGAAAAACAATTAGGTCCATATGAAAAGTTTTAGTGAATAAGAAGATTCATATAAACTTATTTGTGTTTTCCAATCCTAAAGGAACAGTCATTTGAAATAATAACTAAACACAATAAAGTAGAGAAAAATACATAACAAAGAATCCAAACACAAAAAAATACAATCAATACCTATAAAGTTATAAAATTTAAAGAAATACTTTCAAACGTGCAAATTGTGTATTTGTAGTTTGTACCTTTGAGGGCTTTTGGCCATGTCCATCGTATACCCTACTGCTTTCACAATTTAAATATTTTTCTTTATTCTCGGGTGCCTTGTGCAGTATGGTGTCGGCTATGCTTCCTCTATTATGTTATCGGTGAATTTTCTTGGTTGACCTTCAAACTAAAACAAAATAAAGATTAATTTTAGAAATGTTTGATTAAAAAAGTAACCATGATTTATCAATATAAAAAAACTGGAGTTTACTTTGTTCCCGAGGGTTTTCTGTACTGTACAATTACCAATACATTTATCACAGTTTGTATATAAGGATAAATCGTATTCATGATGAGGACATAATTCCTAGCATAATACACTATGATTATACCTCTATCTGCATTTTTGTTTACCTTTGTTTTGTCCCAAGTAAATCATATCTTTCTTCCTGACCCGACACATAGAAAATATAGTTAGTTAATAGCCACACTATTGAAGAAAAGTCTCATCACTATAGAAAATGCATCCCGGACGTTGAATACCAAAGGATTAAAGTTTTGTGTTCGCATCGATGTCAGTCCTCGATCACCAGTTTAATCAGGTCACCGAAAATCTTCAAATTTAACAGCACAACCTCTCTCGTAATATCTATAGCCTAGAAGCACACAACAAATAATTAAATAAATACAAAACGGTAAATTATGTACTTACTACCATCAGTTCAGTACCATCTTGAAATTGAACTTTAATAAGACCCAGGCACTGTCACGTTGTTGATTGTAAACAGAGAATTGCAGAGAATTTAGCTCCGAGAGTCGACGAACATGTCATGCCGATCCAGCTGACATCTCTCGGCGAAACAATTGCTATATTTTGCCAATTTCGAAATATATTTTAAAAATGTGGTCAAAATGCAATATGATCAATTATTGCCCCATTTCCTTCCTTGAACAGAACTTAAATTATCAAATAAAATTCAAATAACAGCTAAAAATTACATCACCCTGTGACGAAAGCCACGCCGTTTCTCCGGCAGATGGCGTTACAGTCGATGTACCGTAAAATTGTCAACAATTTATTATACGTATTTTTCACTTTCAAAATAAGTAAAATTCGCTTTTCGATTGCGCTTTCTTCCTTTCTGGTCCTCTTTGGCTGTATAGTTGCCACTTACCGCTAGTGTTTCTGATCCCGACGCGCTACAAATGTATGTACACACGTACACAGATATGTTCGCAAGTCTTCTCCTTAAAAATGTTTAACACTTTGATCGCGGCGGGTGTTACTTTAACTCTTACCGTATTTCTATATGAGCCCGGGGACATTATTGTCCATCTGATTATCTTTTCGGTGTATATTAGCGTAATTTCAGCGCGTTAGTGACCGAAATCTGATGGTTCTCGCAGCGCGCTCAAGCTACTGTCAAGTGTCAACAACAGTCGCTTAGCAACCTACTTATTTGACAAATTTTCTGACGTATCTCGAGGTACACCCAAAATTTCAACCGATTTTAGCGAAAATCGGAAAAAATTTCTCGCCTCGCAAACTACATTTTTGCATTTTCATTTCTGTAATAGTTAGAAGAGCGAAAAAGATTCAACGGTAGCCGCTTGGGTATTATAACGCAAAAGTGAGATCATAGTTTTAGCGGCCGGAATATTGGGCGAAAATTGTCTCCGATTACTTTCACGGTTTTAGTATAATAGACGTGGGACTAGTGACCCCTTGGATCGCTGAGATGTGTAGATCGCCGATTCCGGTAGATCGCCGATTCCGGTAGATCGCCGAATCCGGTAGATCGCTGGAACGTGTAGATCGCTGGGTGTGTAGACCGCTGGTATGTGTAGACCGCCGAAATAGATAGGTTGTTCGCCTATAATAAGCGTTCATGTGGGCACTTCTCGCTGCCCTCGTCGTGCTCCAATTGAACTTTTATAGAACGCATATAATAATGTATTACTATCTAGTTTGGTTTCATAATAGACTTACAGTGACACTTATTTTTTCAGTTTTATAATGAAAATTGTAGGTAAACATAGTTGTGGCTACATGTTCTAAACACAATTTATAAATTTGCTGTAGCGACGGATTTGCGTTTGGGCACTCCTCGCTACGCTCGTCGAACGACAATTAAATACTTACAAAATTTAAATAATAATGTAGTACTTTCCACTTTGATTCCATGATGGACTTAGTGTATCATAATAGTATTCATATCAAAAATGTCTAAATTTGTCGTACGGCGGACGCATTGGTTCATGTGGGCACTTCTCGCTGCCCTCGTCGTGAGCCAATTGAATTTGTATACAAAGCATATAATGATGTTTACTATCTAGTTTGGTTTCATAATATAGTTAGGTACTGTGGCAATTACTTTTTCACTTTTATAATGAATTTTGTAGGTAAACATACTTGCGGCTACATGTTCCAACCACAATTTATAAATTTGCCGTAGCGACGGATTTGCATTAAGGCACTCCTCGCTACGCTCGTCGTGCGCCAATTAAATCCTTACAAAATGTATACAATAATGTACTACTTTCCACTTTGGTTCCATAATGGACTTATTGTGTCATAATGAATATTCATATCAAAAATGTCTAACATTAGTTCATATGAGCACTTCTCGCTGCGCTCGTCGTGCCCAACGCTATTCATGACCCAATTTGAGTCTTAGAAAACTTATTTGTATGATGTATAACTTTTCACTTTGGTTCCATAATGGATTTATTATAAATCTCTTTTAAGTGTCATAATAAAAACGGTCGGTAACCATAGTTACGGCTACATATTCTAACCACAATGCCTAAATTTGGCGTACGGGCGCATTAGTTCAGTTGGGCCCTCCTCGCTGCGCTCGTCGTGTTCCAAGCACCTTATGCACCAATTAAACTATTATAAAATGAATAATGATTTCAGTTTTACAGCGAAAGCCGTAAATATTGAAACCACACTTTCTGAGTTTTACAGACGCTTTGGTTCATATGAGCATTCCTCGCTGCGCTCGTCGTGCTGCGAGTAACTGGAGATGATTGTGCAGACTTATCGTAATGATGAAAAATCAAATGCAAGAAAACTGGTGATATACAGGCGGGATGTACATTTTAAATAAATTAAGAATTACTGCAACAACCTGAATTTGAATCAGCTCCGTTGGTTCGTCGGTTAGAGTTGGACTTGGCTAAATCATTGTGCTAGCGACGCAAAGGTCCCTGTCATCTTTAAGATGATCAGAAATTTTTTTTTATCGTAATATTCTTATTTACCTAATTATAAAATTTATGCCTATTGCGAGAGAATTCATCTTCAGTTGGACAGTTTTTTTGTGGTCTATAGGAGCAATTTTTATCAATTCGTAATATTGATTTTCCAAAAAAAAAACCCTAATTTAAATGACGTTTTTAATTAAACACACATTAATTGGTCTAACATACTGGTCCGGTCATGCACGTAAATTAATGAATACCTACAATTTTAACTCACACTTAATGGATATAACTAACTGCCATAACTGCTTATATTGTTATTTGTTATCCTTAGTTTGGTGCGCTGTTGGGCAATAAAGAATATTATTATTATTATCGTGAAAAGGATATTATTCATAATTTACTTATTTCATTGAATTATTACTTTTATAAACTTTTAAAGGAGTACACTGCAGAGAAAAGTGGGTCGTCCGCCATTGAAAATTTGTAAAAAGTAGGTCGTCCTGTCAGCTAAAATGTCTGTTACAGAAACCCGGAAAATGAAAAAATTTAAGTGCAGCTTTATAAACAAATATTATTTTATAGTTACATATACCCTTTTGTCAAATAAATGCTTTTGTTTCAAATCATTGTGCTAGCGACGCAAAGACCCTGCCATCTTTTAAGATGATAAGAAAAAAAAAATTATAATATTTTTATTTACCTAATTATAAAATTTATGCCTATTGCAAGAGAATTCATCTTCAGTATGACAATTTTTTTGTGGTCTATAGGAGCAATTCTTATCAATTCATAATATTGATTTTCAAAAAAAAATGACCCTAATATAAATGATGTTTTTAATTAAACACACATTAATTGGTCTAACATACTGGTCCGATCATGCACGTAAATTAATGAATACAATTTTAACTCAGACTTAATGGATATAACTAACTGCAATATCTGCTTATATTGTTATTTGTTGTCCTTAATTTGGTGCGCTGTTGGGCAATAAAGAATATTATTATTATTATCGTGAAAAGGATAATATTCATAATTTACTTATTTAATTGAATTATTACTTTTATAAACTTTTAAAGAATTAAACTGCAGAAAAAAGTGGGTCCTCCGCTATTTAAAATTTGTAAAACGTAGGTCGTCCTGTCAGCTAAAATGTCCGTTACAGAAAGCCGGAAAATGAAAAAATTTAAGCTCAGCTTTATAAACAAATATTATTTTATAGTTACATAGACGCTTTTGTCAAATAAATGCTTTCGTTTCTATTTTATCAATTGTATTCAGTATATTATTATCTTCTTGTAATCATCATCTTGAGATAGCCCGTAAAGAAACAAAAGTTAATGAAAAGTTAGAAATTGCAACACCCTGTATATTGCGCAAAAATTATCTAATAAAAATAATTATGGGATAATTACGCACCTATTCAAATTTGTATCTAGCATAAGACGCGCATAATATATCGGAAAAAAGTACGACTAAGTCATCGCACATTTACATTGTTAGCAACACCCTGTATGTTATGTGACTAAAAATGAAAAATAATAATAACACATAGCTTATAATAATATAATAAGTTGAACAACAATAAGATAACATAAATAGGATCAATATGCTAATTCGTATTTGCGGTTAAGAAAACACCCTGTATATTATGACGAAATTGTCAACAAAATGAAAAATACCTTTTATAAAATGTGTTTTCAATAATTATATGTAATAAAGAAAAAAAAAGTTGTTTCCCGAACCGGGATTGAACCGTCGACATCGAAGACAGAAGGAGGTATGTATACGACCTTAATCCACTAAGCCACCGAGCCTATAGTCGAATTCGTGTCCAAAATGGATTAAAACTTAGGTAAACAACGAATATTACTGTTCCGCTAATTTTTCGATAATAATTGCGATAAACTAACCTTCTATTTGTAGAGTCGTCGTTTAAATTGCCGTAAAAACCAATATCGTGCCATCTTGCGCACAGAATTGAAAAAAAAAGCCGCAAGAAAGACTAATCCTAACCTAACTTCGCCTTGTCAAATTTATGTTTTATTGTTGGTTCGATCACTTATAAGATAAGCTAAATTCATTGTTCGCGCATGGTTTCTCCTTTATTGCTGTTTCGGGCCCAATTTAGTCTTCATAATGACCAACGCTAACCCGCGTTCGGCGATTTGTATGTTTCGACTGCAAAATAAATTAGATAGTACGCTACACGGTCTATGTCGGTATATCGCGGGATCTTACCGTGTTTAGAGATTGTTTCTTATCCATTTTGACCTGCGTGGAACGTTTTTGTCGCGAATAACTGGACTAAGCGCAGGCCGCTCTCGTCCAGTTCTGTCACATATGGCATAGCCGTCAGACTGCGCTTGCGTGGACATTATCGATTATCGTTACCCTGGCGACGCTACTGATTGGCGGAGGCGCTCATGAATTTACTCAATATTTATCGATTTTTACGGCGGATGGAAATTTTTTCTCGCGATTCGGAATGCGAATTTGCAAAAACTCTTCCCTAATAGTTAATAGAGTGTACGGCGATTCGAGGACGCCGGTCTACGCGTGTATTCAAAAGCCGGACGAAAAGCCTTACGTTAAAACAGTTTGAGCGAAATCGACAATCGCGCGACGTCTATGCGAAAAATCTCCCGTTCATTTTAGTATTATTAGACTAGTGACCCCTTGGATCGCTGAGATGTGTAGATCGCCGATTCTGGTAGATCGCCGATTCCGGTAGATCGCTGGGTGTGTAGACCGCTGGTATGTGTAGACCGCCGAATAAGATAGGTTGATCGCCTATAATAAGCATTCATGTGGGCACTTCTCGCTGCCCTCGTCGTGCTCCAATTGAACTTTTATACAACGCATATAATAATGTATTACTATCTAGTTTGGTTTCGTAATAGACTTACAGTGACAATTATTTTTTCAGTTTTATAATGAAAATTGTAGGTAAACATAGTTGTGGCTACATGTTCTAAACACAATTTATAAATTTGCTGTAGCGACGATTTTGCGTTTGGCACTCCTCGCTACGCTCGTCGTGCGTCAATTAAATCCTTACAAAATTTAAATAATAATGTACTTTCCACTTTGATTCCATGATGGACTTAGTGTATCATAATGAGTATTCATATCAAAAATGTCTAAATTTGTCGTACGGCGGACGCATTGGTTCATGTGGGCACTTCTCGCTGCCCTCGTCGTGAGCCAATTGAATTTGTATACAAAGCATATAATGATGTTTACTATCTAGTTTGGTTTAATAATAGAGTTAGGTACTGTGGCGATTACTTTTTCAGTTTTATAATGAATTTTGTATGTAAACATACTTGCGGCTACATGTTCCAACCACAATATATAAATTTGCCGTAGCGACGGATTAGCATTAAGGCACTCCTCGCTACGGTCGTCGTGCGCCCATTAAATCCTTACAAAATGTATGCAATAATGTACTACTTTCCACTTTGGTTCCATAATGGACTTATTGTGTCATAATGAATATTCATATCAAAAATCTCTAACATTGGTTCATATGAGCAGTTCTCGCTGCGCTCGTCGTGCCCAAAGCTACTCATGACCCAATTTGAGTCCCAGAAAACTTATTTGTATGATGTATAACTTTTCACTTTGGTTGAATAATGGATTTATTATAAATCTCTTTTAAGTGTCATAATAAAAACGGTCGGTAACCATAGTTACCGCTACAAATTCTAACCACAATGCCTAAATTTGGCGTACGGACGCATTAGTTCAGTTGGGCCCTCCTCGCTGCGCTCGTCGTGTTCCTTATGTGCACCTTATGTGCACCCCCGTGCACATTATGCACCAATTAAACTACATACTATAAAATGAATAATGATTTCAGTTTTATAGCGAAAGCCGTAAATATTGAAACCACAATTTCTGAGTTTTACAGATGCATTGGTTCATATGAGCACTCCTCGCTGCGCTCGTCGTGCAGCGAGTAACTGGAGATGATTGTCCAGACTTATCGTAATGATGAAAAATTAAATGCAAGAAAACTGGTGATATACAGGTGGGATGTAAATTTTAAATAAGTTAAGATTTACTGCAACAACCTGAATTTGAATCAGCTCCGTTGGTTCGTCGGTTAGAGTTGGAGTTGGCTAATCAAAGTGCTAGCGACGCAAAGGTCCCTGACATCTTTAAGATGATCTGAAATATTTTTTTAATTATAATATTCTTATTTACCTAATTATAAAATTTATGCCTATTGCGAGTGAATTCATCTTCAGTTGGACAATTTTTTTGTGTTCTATAGGAGCAATTTTTATCAATTCGTAATATTGATTTTCCAAAAAAATGACCCTAATATAAATGATGTTTTTCATTAACCACACATTAATTGGTTTAACATACTGGTCCGGTCATGCAAGGAAATTAATGAATACAATTTTAACCCACACTTAATGGATATAACTAACTGCCATAACTGATTATATTGTTATTTGTTGTGCTTAATTTGGTGCGCTGTTGGGCAATAAAGAATATTATTATTATTATTATCGTGAAAAGGTTATTATTCATAATTTACTTATTTAATTAAATTATTACTTTTATAAACTTTTAAAGGAGTAAACTGCAGAAAAAAGTGGGTAGTCTGCCATTTAAAATTTGTAATTTGTTTGCTTTTGTCAAATAAATGCTTTTGTTTCTATTTTATCAATTGTATTCAGTATATTACTATCTTCTTGTAATCATCATCTTGAGATAGCCCGTAAAGAAACAAAAGTTAATGAAAAGTTAGAAATTGCAACACCCTGTATATTGCGCAAAAATTATCGAATAAATATAATTATGGGTTAATTACGCACCTATTCAAATTTGTATCTAGCATAAGACGCGCAATAATATATCGGAAATAAGTACGACTAAGTTATCGCACATTTACATTGTTAGCAACACCCTGTATGTTATGTGACTAAAAATGAAAAATAATAATAACACATACCTCATAAAAATATAATAAGTTGATCAACAATAAGATAACTTAAATAGGATCAACCTGCTAATTCGTCTTTGCGGTTAAGAAAACACCCTGTATATTATGACAAAATTGTCAACAAAATTAAAAATACCTTTTATAAAATGTGTTTTCAATAATTATATGTAATAATGAAAAAAAAAAGTTGTTTCCCCAACCGGGATTGAACCGTCGACATCGAAGACAGAAGGAGGTATGTACACGAACTTAATCCACTAAGCCACCAAGCCTATAGTCGAATTTGTGTCCAAAATGAATTAAAACTTACGTAAACAACGAATATTACTGTTCCGCTAATTTTTCGATAATAATTGCGATAAACTAACCTTCTATTTGTAGAGTCGTCGTTTAAATTGCCGTAAAAACCAATATCGTGCCATCTTGCGCACCGAATTGAAAAAAAAGCCGCAAGAAAGACTTATCCTAACCTAACTTCGCCTTGTCAAATTTATGTTTTATTGTTGGTTTAATCACTTATAAGATAAGCTAAATTCATTGTTCGCGCATCCTTTCTCCTTTATTGCCGTTTCGGGCCCAATTTTGTCTTCATAATGACCAGCGCTAACCCGCGTTTGGCGACTTGTATGTTTCGACTGCAAAATAAATTAGATAGTACGCTACACGGTCTATGTCGGTATATCGCGGAATCTTACCGTGTTTAGAGATTGTTTCTTATCCATTTTGACCTGCGTGGAACGTTTTTGTCGCGAATAACTGGACCAAGCGCATGCGGCCCGGCCGCTCTCGTCCAGTTCTGTCACATATGGCATAGCCGTCAGACTGCGCTTGCGTGAACATTATCGATTGTCGTTACCCTGGCGACGCTACTCGATGGCGGAGGCGCTCATGAATTTACTCAATTTTTATCGATTTTTACGGCGGATGGAAAAATTTCCTCGCGATTCGATTTGCGAATTTGCAAAAACTCTCCGATAATAGTTAATAGAGTGTACGGTGATTCGAGGTCGCCGGTCTACGCGTATATTCAAAAGCCGGACCCAAAGCCTTACGTTAAAACAGTTTGAGCGAAATCGACAATTGCGCGACGTCTATGCAAAAAATCTCCCGTTCATTTTAGTATTATAAGACTAGTGACCCCTTGGATCGCTGAGATGTGTAGATCGCCGATTCCGGTAGATCGCCGATTCCGGTAGATCGCCGATTCCGGTAGATCGCTGGGACGTGTAGATCGCTGGGTGTGTAGACCGCTGGTATGTGTAGACCGCCGAAATAGATAGGTTGATCGCCTATAATAAGCATTCATGTGGGCACTTCTCGCTGCCCTCGTCGTGCTCCAATTGAAATTTTATAGAACGCATATAATAATGTATTACTATCTAGTTTGGTTTCATAATAGACTTACAGTGACAATTATTTTTTCAGTTTTATAATGAAAATTGTAGGTAAACATAGTTGTGGCTACATGTTCTAAACACAATTTATAAATTTGCTGTAGCGACGAATTTGCGTTTTGGCACTCCTCGCTAGGCTCGTCGTGCGCCAATTAAATCCTTACAAAATGTATACAATAATGTACTACTTTCCACTTTGGTTCCATAATGGATTTATTGTGTCATAATGAATATTCATATCTAAAATCTCTAACATTGGTTCATATGAGCACTTCTCGCTGCGCTCGTCGTGCCCAAAACTACTCATGCCCCAATTTGAGTCTTAGAAAACTTATTTGTATGATGTATAACTTTTCACTTTGGTTCCATAATGGATTTAGTATAAATCTCTTTTAAGTGTCATAATAAAAACGGTCGGTAACCATAGTTACGGCTACATATTCTAACCACAATGCCTAAATTTGGCGTACGGACGCATTAGTTCAGTTGGGCCCTCCTCGCTGCGCCCGTCGTGTTCCAATCACCTTATGCACCAATTAAACTATTATAAAATGAATAATGATTTCAGTTTTATAGCGAAAGCCGTAAATATTGAAACCACAATTTCTGAGTTTTACAGACGCATTGGTTTATATTAGCACTCCTCGCTGCGCTCGTCGTGCAGCGAGTAACTGGAGATGATTGTGCAGACTTATCGTAATGATGAAAAATCAAATGCAAGAAAACTGGTGATATACAGGCGGGATATAAATTTTAAATAAATTAAGAATTACTGCAACAACCTGAATTTGAATCAGCTCCGTTGGTTCGTCGGTTAGAGTTGGAGTTGGCTGAATCATTGTGCTAGCGACGCAAAGGTCCCTGTCATCTTTAAGATGATCAGAATTTTTTTTTAATTATAATATGCTTATTTATCTAATTATAAAATTTATGCCTATTGCGAGAGAATTCATCTTCAGTTGGACAGTTTTTTTGTGGTCTATAGGAGCAATTTTTATCAATACGTAATATTGATTTTCCAAAAAATGAGCATTATTTAAATGATGTTTTTAATTAAACACACATTAATTGGTCTAACATACTGGTCCGGTCATGCAAGTAAATTAATGAATACAATTTTAACTCACACTTAATGGATATAACTAACTGCCATAACTGATTATATTGTTATTTGTTGTGCTTAATTTGGTGCGCTGTTGGGCAATAAATAATATTATTATTATTATCGTGAAAAGGATATTATTCATAATTTACTTATTTAATTGAATTATTACTTTTATAAACTTTTAAAGGAGTAAACTGCAGAAAAAAGTGGGTCGTCCGCCATTTAAAATTTGTAAAAAGTAGGTCGTCCTGTCAGCTAAAATGTCCGTTACAGAAAGCAGGAAAATGAAAAAATTTAAGCTCAGCTTTATAAACAAATATTATTTTATAGTTACATAGACGCTTTTGTCAAATAAATGCTTTTGTTTCTATTTTATCAATTGTATTCAGTATATTATTATCTTCTTGTAATCATCATCTTGAGATAGCCCGGAAAGAAACGATAGTGAATGAAAAGTTAGAAATTGCAACACCCTGTATATTGCGCAAAAATTATCGAATAAAAATAATAATGGAATAATTACGCACCTATTCAAATTTGTATCTAGGATAAGACTCGCAATAACATATCGGAAATAAGTACGACTAAGTTATCGCACATTTACATTTTTAGCAACACCCTGTATGTTATGTGACTAAAAATGAAAAATAATAATAACACAGCTCATAATAATATAATAAGTTGATCAACAATAGGATAATATCGGATCAACATGCTAATTCGTCTTTGCGGTTAAGAAAACACCCTGTATATTATGACAAAATTGTCAACAAAATTAAAATTACCTTTTATAAAATGCGTTTTCAATAATTATAATATGTAATAATATAAAAAAAAAATTGTATCCCCCAACCGGGATTGAACCGTCGACGCCGAAGGCAGAAGCTAAGACGTCTACCCACTACGCCACCAAGCCTGATATAGAATTCGTGTCAAAAATGAAATAAAACCTACGAAGCTAAAACTAAAACAGCGAAATTTACTTTTCGCTTATTTTTCGATAATAATTGCGATAAACTAACCTTCTATTTGTAGAGTCGATGTTTAAATTGCCGTAAAAACCAATGTCGTGCCGTCTTGCGCACCGAATTGAGAAAAAAACCGCAAGATAGAGACCTAATCCTAACCTAACTTCGCCTTGTCAAATTTATGTTTTATTGTTGGTTTATTGGGCGTTCGATTACTTATAAGATAAGCTAAATTCATTGTTCGCGCATGCTTTCTCCTTTATTGCCGTTTCGGGCCCAATTTTGTCTTCATAATGACCAACGCTAACCCGCGTTTGGCGACTTGTATGTTTCGACTGCAAAATAAATTAGATAGTACGCTACACGGTCTATGTCGGTATATCGCGGGATCTTACCGTGTTTAGAGATTGTTTCTTATCCATTTTGACCTGCGTGGAACGTTTTTGTCGCGAATAACTGGACTAAGCGCACGCGGCCCGGCCGCTCTCGTCCACTTCTGTCACATATGGCATAGCCGTCAGACTGCGCTTGCGTGGACATTATCGATCGTCGTTACCCCAGGCGACGCTACTCAATGGCGGAGGAGCTAACGGACGTACTCAATTTTTATCGATTTTTACGGCGGATGGAAAAATTTTCTAGCGATTCGATTTGCGAATTCGCAAAAACTCTCCGATAAGAGTTAATAGAGGGTACGGTGATTCGTCGAGGCCGGTCTACGCGTATATTCAAAAGCGGGACGAACAGCCTTACGTTAAAACAGTTTGAGCGAAATCGACAATCGCGCGACGTCTATGCAGATCGCCGATTCCGGTAGATCGCTGGGACGTGTAGATCGCTGGGTGTGTAGACCGCTGGTATGTGTAGACCGCCGAAATAGATAGGTTGATCGCCTATAATAAGCGTTCATGTGGGCACTTCTCGCTGCCCTCGTCGTGCTCCAATTGAAATTTTATAGAACGCATATAATAATGTATTACTATCTAGTTTGGTTTCATAATAGACTTACAGTGACACTTATTTTTTCAGTTTTATAATGAAAATTGTAGGTAAACATAGTTGTGGCTACATGTTCTAAACACAATTTATAAATTTGCTGTAGCGACGAATTTGCGTTTGGCACTCCTCGCTACGCTCGTCGTGCGTCAATTAAATCCTTACAAAATTTAAATAATAATGTACTTTCCACTTTGATTCCATGATGGACTTAGTGTATCATAATGAGTATTCATATCAAAAATGACTAAATTTGTCGTACGGCGGACGCATTGGTTCATGTGGGCACTTCTTGCTGACCTCGTCGTGAGCCAATTGAATTTTTATACAACGCCTATAATGTTGTTTATTATCTAGTTTGGTTTCATAATAGAGTTAGGTACTGTGGCAATTACTTTTTCAGTTTTATAATGAAATTTGTAGGTAAATATACTTGCGGCTACATGTTCCAATCACAATTTATAAATTTGCCGTAGCGACGGATTTGCATTAAAGCACTCCTCGCTACGCTCGTCGTGCGCCAATTAAATCCTTACAAAATGTATACAATAATGTACTACTTTCCACTTTGGTTCCATAATGGATTTATTGTGTCATAATGAATATTCATATCAAAAATGTCTAACATTGGTTCATAGAGCACTTCTTGCTGCGCTCGTCGTGCCCAAAGCTACTCATGACCCAATTTGAGTCTTAGAAAACTTATTTGTATGATGTATAATTTTTCACTTTGGTTCCATAATGGATTTATTATAAATCTCTGTTAAGTGTCATTATAAAAACGGTCGGTAACCATAGTTACGGCTACATATGCTACCCACAATGCCTAAATTTGGCGTACGGGCTCATTAGTTCAGTTGGGCCCTCCTCGCTGCGCCCGTCGTGTTCCAAGCACCTTATGCACCAATTAAACTATTATAAAATGAATAATGATTTCAGTGTTATAGCGAAAGCCGTAAATATCGAAACCACAATTTCTGAGTTTTACAGACGCATTGGTTCATATGAGCACTCCCCGCTGCGCTCGTCGTGCAGCGAGTAACTGGAGACTTATCGTAATGATGAAAAATCAAATGCAAGAAAACTGGTGATATACAGGCGGGATGTAAATTTTAAATAAATTGAGAATTACTGCAACAACCTGAATTTGAATCAGCTCTGTTGGTTCGTCGGTTAGAGTTGGAGTTGGCTAAATCATTGTGCTAGCGACGCAAAGGTCCCTGTCATCTTTAAGATGATCAGAAATTTTTTTTATTATAATATTTTTATTTACCTAGTTATAAAATTTATGCCTATTGCGAGAGAATTCATCTTCAGTTGGAGAGTTTTTTTGTGGTCTATAGGAGCAATTTTTATCAATTCGTGATATTGATTTTCCAAAAAATGACCCTAATTTAAATGATGTTTTTAATTAAACACACATTAATTGGTCTAACATACTGGTCCGGTCATGCACGTAAATTAATGAATACAATTTTAACTCACACTTAATGGATATAACTAACTGCCATAACTGCTTATATTGTTATTTGTTGTCCTCATTGTCATTGTCACATTGTCAATATTTGTTTTGAGTACTATCACATATATTTTTCCTAGCAGACTAAATACCTGCTCAAAATATTATTAAAATTTACTAACATTGTGTATCAATTTCAAGATCAAATAAATTATTCGATTAAATTAAATTAATTGCTTTAAATGATTAATTACCCAACACATAATGATATATTCCAAGATAAAGAATGTCGTCTAAACTCCATCTTCATATTCCACGCTATTCATTTTGTTAATCTGTGCCTTATCGTTATACTTTCTTGATCTATTACCCAGATACTTTTATGGTAAATTAGATGCATCAAATTTCATATTAAAAGACCTCTAATATTTCCAGATACTTTTTTAAATAACATTTTTGCATAACTTTCAACTAAAAGGTACTTCGTACTCTTTCTGTTTTTCATAGTTTTGGTAACACCCGGTACATGCAAGCAGATAAATATAATATATTTGCATTTTAGGTTCAACAAAAATAAAATGTTCTTACTTAGTGTTCAACGTTCTGCCTACATAAGGTATCCAAACGTAAAGCAAAGTAAAATTTTACATTACATACATTTTGTAAAATTAACAAATGATTTTCCAAAAAAAATGACCCTAATATAAATGATGTTTTTAATTAAACACACATTAATTAATCCGTTACAGAAAGCCGGAAAATGAAAAAAATTAAGTTCAGCTTTATAAACAAAAATTATTTTATAGTTACATTGACGCTTTTGACAAATAAATGCTTTTATTTGGATTTTATCAATTGTATAGCCCGTAAAGAAACAAAAGTTAATGAAAAGTTGAAATTGCAGAAAATGCAACACCCTGTATATTGCGCAAAAATTATCGAATAAAAATAATAATGGAATAGTTACGTACCTATTCAAATTTGTATCTAGCATAAAACTCGAAATAACATATCGGAAATAAGTACGACTAAGTTATCGCACATTTACATTTTTCGCAACACCCCGTATGTCATGTGACTAAAAATGAAAAATAATAATGACACAGCTCATAATAATATAATAAGTTGATCAACAATAGGATAATATAAATCGGATCAACATGCTAATTCGTCTTTGCGGTTAAGAAAACACCCTGTATATTATGACAAAAATGTCAACAAAATTAAAATTACATTTTAAAAATGCGTTTGTAATAATTATAATATGTAATAATATAAAAAAAAAACTTGCTTCCCCTACCGGGATTGAACCGTCGACGCCGAAGACAGAAGCCAAGACGTCTACCCACTACGCCACGAAGACTGATATTGAATTCGTGTCAAAAATGGAATAAAACCTACAAAGCTAAAACTAAAACAGCGAAATTTACTTTTCGCTTATTTTTCGATAATAATTGCGATAAACTAACCTTCTATTTGTAGAGTCGATGTTTAAATTGCCGTAAAAACCAATGTCGTGCCGTCTTGCGCGCCGAATTGAGAAAAAACCCGCAAGATAGAGACCTAATCCTAACCTAACTTCGCCTTGTCAAATTTATGTTTTATTGTTGGTTTATTGGGCGTTCTGATCACTTATAAGATAATCTAAATTCATTGTTCGCGCATGCTTACTCCTTTATTGCTGTTTCCGGCCCAATTTTGTCTTCATAATGACCAACGCTAACACGCGCTTGGCGACTTGTATGTTTCGACTGCAAAATAAATTAGATAGTACGCTGCACGGTCTATACATAGGGTCTATGTCGGTATATCGCGGGATCTTACCGTGTTTAGAGATTGTTTCTTATCCATTTTGACCTGCATGGAACGTTTTTGTCGCGAATAACTGGACTAAGCGCATGTGGCCCGGCCGCTCTCGTCCAGTTCTGTCACATATGGCATAGCCGTCAGACTGCGCTTGCGTGGACATTATCGATTGTCGTTACCCTGGCGACGCTACTCGATGGCGGAGGCGCTCACAAACGTACTCAATATTTATCGATTTTTACGGCGGATGGAAAAATTTTCTCGCGACTCGATTTGCGAATTTGCAAAAACTCTCCGATAAGAGTTAATAGAGTGTACGGTGATTCGAGGACGCCGGTCTACGCGTATATTCAAAAGCGGGACGTAAAGCCTTACGTTAAAACAGTTTGAGCGAAATCGACAATTGCGCGACGTCTATGCAAAAAATCTCCCGTTCATTTTAGTATTATAAGACTAGTGACCCCTTAGATCGCTGAGATGTGTAGGTCGCTGATTCGTGTAGAACGCCGAAATAAGTTGATCACCGAAATTGGTAGATCGACGAAGTTCGTAGATAGCCGAAATAGGTTGATCGCGAAAATAGGTAGAATGATGTAATATATAGATTCCCGAAGCGTACGAAGAATAAGTAGATCAGGTGAGTTCGATAGACCGCCGAAGTTGCGGTGCTCTATCGAACTCACACGAACACGGCGGTCTAGCAAAAAATCGGCGATCGCTAATGTTGGTAGACGGCAGATATGTTGTAAATCAAGATCTTGTAAATTGGATAGCCGTCTAAATGTAACCAAAAAACTATGAGCGCGTTACTTAAGTAGACGCGTTTATGATTCGCAATCGTTTATTTGGTCACTCCTCGCTGCGCTCGTCGTGCGGCTATTGAATTTTTATACAACGTATATAACAATGTATTACTATCTGGCTTGGATTTATAATAGACTTACTGTGGCACATCTTTTTTCAGTTTCATAATGAAAAGTGTAGTTAAACACTCCAACCACAATTTATAAGATTGTCAAAGCAAATACTTACCTACCCTTACAAAATGATGTAGTACTTTCTGCTGTGGTTCCATAATGGACGTATTGTGATACCGTTTTCAGTGTCATAATAATACCATATGAAAAATGTCTAAATTTATGGTATATAGAGCACGGAATTGTTTCATATGGGTAGGTACTTCTCGCTGCGCTCGTTGTGCGCCAACCTACCACATGCGCCAATTTCAGTCTCAAAAACTTATTTGTATGATGTATAACTTTTCACTTTGGTTTCATAATAGACTTGTAATTCTGTTTTCTGTGTTATATTAAAAACCGTTGGTAACCATTGTTACAACTATGAATATACTCTAACCCCCAATGCCTAAATTTGGCGAACGAACGCTTTGGTTCAGTTGGGCACTCCTCGCTGCGCTCGTCGTGCTCCAAACAACTTATACGCCAATTAAACTATTATAAAATATATGATAATGTTTTCAGTTTTATAGTGAAAGCCGTAAATATTTTAACCACAATTTCTGAATTTGTCGCATTGCTTAACATTAGTGCTCCTCGCTGAAGCCAAGATAGATAAATAAATTAAAAATTACGGCAACAATCTGGATTTGAGCAACGCCATTGGTTAGAGTTAGAGTTGGTTAGACTATTGTGGTAGCGACGCAATGTCCCTGTCATCTTTAATATGATCACAAAGAAAAGAATTTAAAAAACATTATTTCGTTAAATAATTTTTTTTATTAAATTTAAGCCTCTTGCGGGAAAGTTTACTTTCATTTGGGTAATTTTTTTGTGGTCAATAGGAGCAACTTTTTATCAACTTGCAATTTTGATTTTCCAAAAAATCAGCCTATTGTAAATGATGTTTTTAATGAAACACACATTAATTGGTCTAATACACTGATCCTACCATGCATATAAATTAAATACAATTTAAAAGAAATGTAATTTAGAAGTCGTAGATTAGAACACGCCGTAGTTGACACGTACATAATGGATAAAATTTACTACCATAATTATACACTCGCGTAGCAGCTCGTGTATAAACTGCGCATTATCTGTTACATTATCGTGAAAAAAGGTTATTATTTATTCGCAATTTACTTAATTAATTAACAGTGGCTCGTCCAGGATTTGTTCATTTGTTTGGGCTTATTTTGATACCGTTTTCAGTGTCATAATGAATGTCCATATGAAAAATGTCTAAATTTGTCGTATGGAGTTCATATGGGCACTTCTCACTCATCGTGTGCCAACCTACTTATACGGCAATTTAATATGCTAATTTAATTTAAAACCCGTTAGGGGTTTTTGATATTGATTTTTCCAAATAAAAAAAAAAAAACTTTCACTTTGGTTTTATTATGGACTAATTGGAATTGTTTTCAGTGTCTTATGAAAACCGTTGGTAACCATAGTTACGGCTATATATTCTAACCCCAATGTCTAAATTTGGCGAATGGACGCATTAGTTCAGTTGGGTACTTCTCGCTACGCTCGTCAAACATGTTGTTGAACCATACATGCAGAAGTACCATAACGTATTTAATTATTATTCAGTTTCTTGGCTACCAGATTTTAGCTGGCGAGATATAAAAGAAACAGTTAACAACATTCCCACAATCATTATGGGAAAGAATAATAGCTTCTATTAAAGGAATCAGGAGCAACAGCAAGGAACATATCGTTCTTTTATTCATAAATACTATTGTTGTATTGGAGCAGGCCAAAGAAGAATATTCTATGCATTTATTTTTTTGAAAGTTGTTTTGATAATTTGGCATTATTATGGGTTATGAGTGCATATGTATAATAAAGGTTTTTAAAAAGAATATGCAAAGAAATATAAATGTGTAACTGATATGTATTTTATTTATTTTTTTAACAATTTGTCTATTGACTCTAAATTAGTAGTCTAATTTAAAACAGTTCTTAATTAATATTTCAATAACTTTGAATTATAACTTATTGTTTTACTTTAGCATATAGAAATAATCTCCATGAGAAATGTTTTAATATTATTTAATAAATAATCACATGCTTCAAAAGTAACTCAGCACAACATCACAAAAGCCCTAAACAATAATAAACATGCATGTCATACAAAATATTAGATATTTACATATCTAGTCATAATAAGCCTAAATATTATATTACTGTTATATTATACAGCATGTTGCACTTTTCCCCCGCAAAACTCTTTCAGATAGTAAATGTCACACCAAGTATAATATAGACTTTTTTGGTTTTCGTTATTCCACGTGAAATAATTAAACGGCTCTAGTTTCTTTACGAATTTAAAAACCCAATACGTCGACATGATATTTTTTATTCAAAATGACATTTACTTGTAGACAAAAAATCTTTAAAAAGATTCATATGTAGTTTGTTTCTTCCTTCAATTGTATAATTAATTGATTTTTAATATTTTCAATTTTAAACTTTAACTAATTTACCTTCATTGTTCTTATCAGCATTGATTGTGTTCTTTCTTCGTTTCCACATTGTTTGATATGTAGTTTATTGTATATTTTTCTTTATTTTGACGCTATTTCAAGCGGCTGTAACTTTTTAAGGATTTGAAAAACAATTAGGTCCATATGAAAAGTTTTAGTGAATAAGAAGATTCATATAAACTAATTTGTGTTTTCCAATCCTTAAAAAGTTACAGTTATTTGAAACAATAACTAAACATAATAAAATAGAGGAAAATACATATCAAAAAATCCAAACACGAAAAAAATACAATCAATACCTATAAAATTATAAAATTTAAAAAAATACCTGTCAAACGTGCAAATTTTGTATTTGCAGTTTGTACCTTTGAGGCCGTTTGGCCATGTCCATCGTATACCCAACTGCTTTCGCAATTTAAATGTTTTCTTTCTTCTAGGGTTCCTTGTGGTGTCGGCTATGCTTCCTCTATTATGTTATCGGTAAATTTTCTTGGTTGACCTTCAAACTAAAACAAAATAAAGATTAATTTTGGAAATGTTTGATTAAAAAAGTAACCATGACTTGCGTGCCAGGGGTTTTTCTGTACAGTACAATTACCAATATAATTACCACAGTTTGTACATAAGGATAATCGTATTCATGATGAAGACATAATTCCTAGCATAATACACTATGGTTATATCGCTATCTGCATTTTTGTTTACCTTTGTTTTGTCTCAAATAAATCATCTTTCTTCCTGACCCGACACATTGAAAATATGGTTAGTTAATAGCCATACTCTCGAAGAAAAGACTCATCCCTATAGAAAATGCATCCCGGACGTTGAATACCAAATGATTGTTTTGTGTACGCATCACCAGTTTAATCATGTCACCGAAAATCTTCAAATTTAACAGCACAACCTCTCTCGCAATATCTATAGCCTAGAAGCACACAAAAAACAATTAATTAAAGAATAATATACAAAACGTTAAATTATATACTTACCAACATCATGAAATTGTGCTTTAATAAAATCCAGGCACTGTCACGTTGATTGTAAACAGAGAATTGGAGAGAACTTAGCTCCGAGCACTCGACGAACACATAATGCCGATCCTGCTGACATCTCTCGGCGAAATAAATGCTGTATTTTGCCAATTTCGAAATATATTTTAAAAAGGTGGTCAAATTGCAATATGATCAATCATAGCCCCATTTCTTTCCTTGAACAGAAGTTAAATTATCAAATAAAATTCAAATGACAGCTACAAATTACATCACCCTGTGGCGAAAGCCACGCCGTTTCTCCGGCAGATGGCGCTACAGTCGATGTACCGTAACACTGTCAACAATTTATTACACGAATTTTTCACTTTCAATATAAGTAAAATTCACTTTTCGATTGCGCTTTCTTCCTTTCTGGTCCTCAGTGGCTGTATAGTTGCCACTTACCGCTAGTGTTTCTGATCCCGACGCGCTACAAATCTATGTACACACGTACACAGATATGTTCGCAAGTCTTCTCCTTAAAAATGTTTAACACTTTGATCGCGGCGGGTGTCACTTTAACTCTTACCGTATTTCTATATGAGCCCGGGGACATTATTGTCCATCTGATTATCTTTTCGGTGTATATTAGCGTAATTTTAGCGCGTTAGTGACCGAAATCTGATGGTTCCCGCAGCGCGCTGAAGTTACTGTCAAGTGTCAACAACAGTCGCTTAGCAACCTACTTATTTGACAAATTTTCTGACGTATCTCGCGGTACACCCAAAATTTCAACCGATTTTATCGAAAATCGGAAAAAAATTCTCACCTCTCAAACCACATTTTTGCATTATCATTTCTGTAATAGTTAGAAGAGCGAAAAAGATTCAACGGTAGCCGCTTGGGTATTATAACGCAAAAGTGAGATCATAGTTTTAGCGGCCGGAATATTCGGCGAAAATTTTCTCCGATTACTTTCACGGATTTAGTATAATAGACGTGGGACTAGTGACCCCTTAGATCGCTGAGATGTGTAGGTCGCTGGGTGTGTATATCGCTGAAGTGTGTAGAACGCCGAAATAAGTCGATAGCCGAAATTGGTAGATCGCCGAAGTTGATAGATAGCCGAAATAGGTTGATGATCGCCAAAATAGGTAGAATGATGTAATATGTAGATTTCCGAAGCGTACGAAGAATAGGTAGATCAGTGAGCTTGATGGACCGCTGAAGTTGCGGCGGCCTCACTCAAACTCGGCGGGCTAGCAAAAAATCGGCGATCGCTATGTTGGTATCTTGTAAATAGTATAGCCGTCTAAAAGTAGCAAGAACTATGGGCGCGATACTCAAGTAGATTCGTTTATGATTCGCAATCGTTTATTTGGACACTACTCGCTGCGCTCGTCGTGCGCCAATTAAATTTGTATACAACGTATATAACTATATACATATTAGTATATGGTTTGGTTTTATAATAGACTTACTGTTGCACATCTATTTTCAGTTTCATAATGAAAAGTGTAGGTAAACATAGCTCCAACGACAATTTATAAGATTGCCAAAACAAATACTTACTCTTACAAAACAATGTAGTACTTTCTACTTTGGCCATAATGGACGTATTGTAATACCGTTTTCAGTATAATAATGAAATACCATATGAAAAATGTCTAAATTTGTCGTATGGAGGACGAATTGGTTCATATGGGTAGGTGCTTCTCGCTGCGGTCGTCGTGCGCCAACCTACTCATGCGCCGATTTCAGTCTTACAAACTTATTTGTATGATAACTTTTCACTTTGGTTTCATAATGGATTTATTGTAGTTCTGTTTTCAGTGTCATAATAAAAACCGTTGGTAACCATAGTTACAACTATGTATATATTCTAACCCCCAATGCCTAAATTTTGCGAACAAACGCTTTGGTTCAATTGGGCAGTCCTCGCTACGCTCGTCGTGCTCCAAACAACTTAAGCGCCAATTAAACAATTATAAAATATATAATAATGTGTTCAGTTTTATAGTGAAAGCCGTAAATATTCTAACCACAATTTCTGAATTTGACGTAGAGACGCATGGCTTCACATGAGCACTCCTCGCTGCGCTCGTCGTGAACCAAGGTAGCTCAAATGCATAGAAAATGGTGATACAGACAGGAAGTAAATTTTAAATAAATTAAAAATTAGGGCAACAACCTGAATTTGTGCGACGCCGTTGGTTAGAGTTAGAGTTGGTTAGAATATTGTCCTAGCGACGCAATGGTCCCTGTCATCGTTAATATAATCAGAAAGAAAAGAATTAAAAAAAACATTCCTTTAACGAAAAAAAAACCTATATAAAATTTAGGCCTCTTGCGAGATAGTTTATTTTCTACTGGGTATTTTTTTTTTGTGGTCAATAGAAGCAACTTTGTATCAACTTGTAATTTTGATTTTCCAAAAAAAAATTCAGCCTATTATGATGTTTTTAATGAAACATACATTAATTGGTCTAATACACGGATCAACCATGCACGTAAATTAATGTATACAATTTAAAAATGTAATTTAGAAGTTGTTGATTAGAACACGTCGTAGTTGACTCGCACATAATGGATATAATTCACTACCATAATTATACACTCGCCTGGCAGCTCCTGTATAAACTGCGTATTATCTGTTACATTATCGTGAAATAAAAGGTTATTATTTATTCGTAATTTACTTAATTAATTGAATGATTATTCTTATAAACCTTTAAAGGAATTGTAAACACATGAAAGTTTTAAAAAAGCGGCTCGTTCTGGATTTGTTCATTTGGGCTACGCTCGTCCTTAACAAAATAAAAATACAATACTACAAAATACACCCTTACAAAATAACCTTACAAAATAATGTAGTACTTTCTTCTTTGGTTCCATAATGAACTTATTGTGATACCGTTTTCAGTGTCATAATGAATGTCCATATGAAAAATGTCTAAATTTGTCGTATGGAGTTCATGTGGGCGCTTCTCACTCTTCGTGTGCCAACCTACTTATACGCCAATTTAAGGCATAAAAAATATGATGTATAACCTTTCACTTTGGTTTTATAATGGACTAATCGGAATTTTGTTCTCAGTGTCTTATGAAAACCGTTGGTAACTATAGTTACGGCTATATATTCTAACCCCAATATCTAAATTTGGCGAATGGACGCATTTGTTCAGTTGGGTACTCCTCGCTACGCTCGTCGTGCTCCAAACATCTTATGCGCCATTTTAAAGTATTATAAAATGTAATATTTTCATTTTAATAGTGAAAGTGGTAAGTAATAGTTGGTTACAGCTACATATTCTAACCACAATTTCTAAATTTGATGTAGTGACGCATTTTATTCATATGAGCAGTCCTTGCGGCGCGCGTCATTCATAAATAAAGATGATTGTGCGGGCAAACCGAAATTATGAAATATCATAGATTTGCGCGGATTTCACAACCAATTTTTTTTTCACCACCATGACCTTCCCTAGCAATACCCCAAATATAAGGGAAGTTTTTCCAAAAATTTCTAATTTTAAGTTTTTATAGTTTTTGCTGGAATTGTTTTGACAAAGAAATGTTGGGGAAAATGTTGCCTTACATTTATTGTGTTGCAAGGGGCATGGTGACAAACATTTGGTTGTGGATTTGGTTTTGGGGAATTCTGAATAATGTCTGATAATCTCCCGCAACTTTTCTTCTAAATCCGTAACGCGAAAGAAAAAGTAAACAAAGATTTTTTATTCAATATTTTTTAAACGTCAATTTGAAGTGTTTAGTGGCACGTGTTAACGCTAACCAATTTTTGGTGATCGTTGCCCTGGAGCTAAAAGTTCGTTTTTCTGGACCACCCCAGTGATAGCGATATACTGAAATGATTGGGAGAGAGAAGCAAAATGTTTTGATTAGTCTAAACGTGTTTTGTTCTAATATGCTTTATATGTGTGTCCGCTCTTAGGGTAGGAAGGTTTAAAATGCATAAATAGCCTGAAATATTACCAACCATCAATGGCTGTCTAATTGTTATTTTTTAAGCCTATGTTTATGTCGACGGAAACCGCGCGGTTTTTCTTTGTCGGCATCGACCGCTGCCGGGTGCCGACAAAGGAACCGCGCGGATATCCGCGCGGTTTCCGTCGTCCTAAACGTAGGCTATTTCTCTTCATGACAATTTAAAAGTCGATTAAAACCAAGTCTGGACAAAATTCCACTTACACAACAAACAGTTCAAACATTGTTGTTGAACCACATGTCTATGGCCACCAGATTTTGGCTCATTCTGGCGAGAAATAAAAGAAACAGTTAACAACATTTCCACAATAATTATAGGAAAGTATAATAGCTTCTATTAATGAAACCAGGAGCAACAGGAAAAACATATCGTTCTTTTATTCATAAATACTATTGTTGTATTTGAGCAGGCAAAAGGAGAATATTCTACGCATTTGTTTTGTGGAAACTTGTTTTGATAATTTGGCATTACCATGGGTTATGAGTGCATATGTATAATAAAGGTTTTTAAAAAGATATGCAAAGAAATATAAATGTCTAACTGAAATATATTTTACTTAATTTTTATTATTCGATAAAATACATTAACAATTTATCTATTGACTCTAAATTAGTACCCTAATTTATAAAAAAAAATCTTAATTATTATTCCAATAAGTTTCGAATTATAACTTATTGTTTTACTTTGTAATGTAGAAATAATCACCATGAGAAATGGTTTAAAATTATTAAATAAATAATATCACATGCTTCAAAAGTAACTCAGCACAACAACATTACAAAAGCTCTTATCAAAAACTAATAAATATGCATGACATAAAAAATATTAGATATTTACATATCTAGTTATAATAATAAATAAATATTATGTTGTACAGCGTGTTGCACTTCTTCTCAGCAAAACTCTTTCAGATAGTAAATGTCACGCCAAGCAAAAAGTATAATATAGACTTATTGGTTTTCGTTATTCCATGTGAAATAATTAAACGGCTCTAATTTCTTTATGAATTGAACACCCCAATAAGTCGACATGATACTTTTTACTCAAAATGACATTTACCTGTAGACATAATTTTCTTAAAAAGATTCATACGTATTTTGTTTCTTCCTTCATTTGTATAATTATTTGATTTTTAATATATTGAATTTTAAACTTAAATTTATTTACCTTCATTGTTGTTATCGGTATTGATTGTGTTCTTTCATCGTTTTCACATTGTTTGATATCTATTTTATTGTATATTTTCCTTTATTTTGTCGCTATTTAAAGCAGCTGTAACTTTTTAAGGATGTGAAAAACAATTAGGTCCTTATGAAAAGTTTTAGTGAATAAGAAGATTCATATAAACTTATTTGTGTTTTCCAATCCTTAAAAGGAACAGTCATTTGAAATAATAACTAAACACAATAAAGTAGAGAAAAATACATAATAAAGAATCCAAACACAAAAAAAATACAATCAATACCTATAAAATTATAAAATTTAAAAAAATACTTATAAACGTGCAAATTTTGTATTTGTAGTTTGTACCTTTGAGGGCTTTTGGCCATGTTCATCGTATACCCTACTGCTTTTGCAATTTAAATATGTTTCTTTATTCTCGGATACCTTGTGCAGTACGGTGTCGGCTATGCTTCCTCTATTATGTTATCGGTGAATTTTCTTGGTTGACCTTCAAACTAAAACAAAATAAAGATTAATTTTATAAATGTTTGAGTAAAAAAGTAACCATGGCTTATCAATATAAAAAAAAAACTGTAGTGTACTTTGTTCCTGGGGGCTTTCTGTACTGTACAATTACCAATACAATTACCACAGTTTGTATATAAGGAAAAATCGTATTCATGATGAGGACATAATTCCTAGCATAATACACTATGGTTATACCTCTATCTGCATTTTTGTTTACCTTTGTTTTGTCCCAAGTAAATCATATCTTTCTTCCTGACCCGATACATAGAAAATTCGTTAATAGCCACACTATTCGAGAAAAGTCTCATCGCTATAGAAAATGCATCCCGGAAGTTGAATACCAAAGAATTAATGTTTTGTGTCCGCATCAAATGTCAGTCCTCGATCACCAGTTTAATCAGGTCACCGAAAATCTTCAAATTTAACAGCACAACCTATCTCGTAATATCTATAGCCTAAAAGCACACAACAAACAATTAACTAAAGAATAATATACAAAACGTTAAATTATATACTTACTACCGTATCATGAAATTGAACTTTAATAAGACCCAGGCACTGTCACGTTGATTGTAAACAGAGCATTGCAGAGAATTTAGCTCCGAGAGTCGACGTCCGAGGAACATGTAATACCGATCCAGCTGACATCTCTCGGCGAAACAAATGCTGTATTTTGCCAATTTCGAAATATATTTTAAAAAGGTGATCAAATTGCAATATGATCAATCATAGCCGCATTTCTTTCCTTGAACAGAACTTAAATTATCAAATAAAATTCAAATGACAGCTACAAATTACATCACCCTGTGACGAACGCCACGCCGTTTCTCCGGCAGATGGCGTTACAGTCGATGTACCGTAACACTGTCAACAATTTATTACACGAATTTTTCACTTTCAATATAAGTAAACTTCACTTTTGAATTGCGCTTTCTTCCTTTCTGGTCCTCAGTGGCTGTATAGTTGCCACTTACCGCTAGTGTTTCTGACCCGACGCGCTACAAATGTATGTACATGTACAGACGTACACAGATATGTCCGCAAGTCTTCTCCTTAAAAATGGTTTACACTTTGATCGCCGCGGGTGTCACTTAAACTCTTACCGTATTTCTATATGAGCCCGGGGACATTATTGTCCATCTGATTATCTTTTCGGTGTATATTAGCGTAATTTCAGCGCGTACGGGACCGAAATCTGATGGTTCTCGCAGCGCGCTCAAGCTACTGTCAAGTGTCAACAACAGTCGCTTAGCAACGTACGTATTTGACAAATTTTCTGACGTATCTCGAGGTACACCCAAAATTTCAACCGATTTTAGCGAAAATCGGAAAAAATTTCTCGACTCTCGAACTACATTTTTGCATTATCGTTTCTGTAATAGTTAGAAGAGCGCAAAAGATTCAACGGTAGCCGCTTGGGTATTATAACGCAAAAGTGAGATCATAGTTTTAGCGGCCGGAATATTGGGCGATAATTTTCTCCGATTACTTTCACGGTTTTAGTATAATAGTCGTGGGACTAGTGACCCCTTAGATCGCTGAGATGTGTAGGTCGCTGATTCGTGTAGAACGCCGAAATAAGTTGATAACCGAAATTGGTAGATCTACGAAGTTGGTAGATAGCCGAAATAGGTTGATCGCCAAAATAGGTAGAATGTAATATGTAGATTCCCGAAGCGTACGAAGAATAGGTAGATCAGGTGAGTTCGATAGACCGCCGAAGTTACGGCGCTCTATCGAACTCACACGAACTCGGCGGTCTAGCAAAAAATCGGCGATCGGTAATGTTGGTAGACGGCAGATATCTTGTAAATCAAGATCTTGTAAATTGGATAGCCGTCTAAATGTAACCAAAAAACTATGAGCGCGTTACTTAAGTAGACGCGTTTATGATTCGCAATCGTTTATTTGGACACTCCTCGCTGCGCTCGTCGTGCGGCTATTGAATTTTTATACAACGTATATAACAATGTATTACTATCTGGTTTGGTTTTATAATAGACTTACTGTGGCACATCATTTTCCAGTTTCATAATGAAAAGTGTAGGTAAACACTCCAACCACAATTTATAAGATTGTCAAAACAAATACTTACTCTTACAAAATAATGTAGTAGTTTCTGCTTTGGTTCCATAATGGACGTATTGTGATACCGTTTTCAGTGTCATAATGATACCATATGAAAAATGTCTAAATTTATGATATAAAGAGCACGGAATTGTTTCATATGGGTAGGTACTTCTCGCTGCGCTCGTCGTGCGCCAACCTACCACATGCGCCAATTTCGGTCTCAAAAACTTATTTGTATGATGTATAACTTTTCACTTTGGTTTCATAATGGACTTGTAATTCTGTTTTCTGTGTTATATTAAAAACCGTTGGTAACTATTGTTACAACTATGAATATATTCTAACCCCCAAATGCCTAAATTTGGCGAACGAACGCTTTGGTTCAGTTGGGCACTCCTCGCTGCGCTCGTCGTACTCCAAACAACTTATACGCCAATTAAGCTATTATAAAATAAATGATAATGTTTTCAGTTTTATAGTGGAAGCCGTAAATATTTTAACCACAATTTCTGAATTTGACGTATAGACGCATTGCTTCACATGAGTACTCCTCGCTGAACTCGTCGTGAGCCAAGATAGATAAATAAATTAAATAAATTAAAAATTACGGCAACAATCTGGATTTGAGCAACGCCATTGGTTGGAGTTAGAGTTGATTAGAGTATTGTGCTAGCGACGCAATGTCCCTGTCATCTTTAATATGATCACAAAGAAAAGAATTTAAAAAACATTCTTATAACGAAATATTTTTTTTTTATTAAATTTAAGCCCTTAGCGGGAAAGTTTACTTTCATTTGGGTAACTTTTTTGTGGTCAATAGGAGCAACTTTTTATCAACTTGCAATTTTGATTTTCCAAAAAAAATCAGCCTATTGTAAATGATGTTTTTAATGAAATACACATTAATTGGTCTAATACACTGATCCTACCATGCACATAAATTAAATACAATTTAAAAGAAATGTAATTTAGAAGTCGTAGATTAGAACACGCCGTAGTTGACTCGTACATAATGGATATAATTCACTACCATAATTATACACTCGCGTAGCAGCTCGTGTATAAACTGCGCATTATCTGTTACATTATCGTGAAAAAAAGGTTATTATTTATTCGCAATTTACTTAATTAATTGAATGATTGTTCTTATAAACCTTTAAAGGAATGTTAAAAACATGTAACTTAAAACAGTGGCTCGTCGTGAATTTGTTCATTTTGTTGGGCTTATTTTGAATATATGTATACCGTTTTCAGTGTCATAATGAATGTCCATATGAAAAATGTCTAAATTTGTTGTATGGAGTTCATATGGGCACTTCTCACTCATCGTGTGCCAACCTACTTATACGCCAATTTAATATGCTAATTTAATTTAAAACCCATTAGGGGTTTTTGATATTGATTTTTTCCAAATAAAAAAAAAACTTTCACTTTGGATTTATAATGGAGTAATTGGAATTGTTTTCAGTGTCTAATGAAAACCGTTGGTAACCATAGTTACGGCTATATATTCTAACCCCAATGTCTAAATTTGGCGAATGGTCGCATTAGTTCAGTTTGGTACTTCTCGCTACGCTCGTCAAACATGTTGTCGAACCATATGTCTATATGCAGAAGTACCATAACGTATTTAATTATTATTCAGTTTTTTGGCTATCAGATTTTAACTGGCGAGATAGAAAAGAAACAGTTAACAACAGTCCCACAATAATTATGGGAAAGAATAATAGCTTCTATTAATGGAATCAGAAGCAACAGGAAGGAACATATCGTTCTTTTATTCATAAATACTATTGTTGTATAGGAGCAGGCCAAAGAAGAATATTCTACGCATTTATTTTTTGGAAAGTTGTTTTGATAATTTGGCATTACTATCGGTTAAGAGTGCATATGTATAATAAAGGTTTTTAAAAAGAATATGCAAAGAAATGTAAATGTGTAACTGAAATGTATTTTATTTCATTTTTAATAATTTTTCTATTGACTCTAAATTAGTACCTACTCTAATTTAAAATAAATCTTAATTATTATTCCAATAACTTTGAATTATTAACTTATTGTTTTACTTTAGAATATAGAAATAATCTCCATGAGAAATGTTTTAATATTATTTAATAAATAATCACATGCTTCAAAAGTAACTCAGCATAACATTACAAAAGCCCTAAACAATAATAAACATGCATGGAATAAAAAATATTAGATATTTACATATCTAGTCATAATAAGCCTAAATATTATATTTGTATTATATTATACAGCATGTTGCACTTTTTCCCCGCAAAACTCTTTCAGATAGTAAATGTCACACCAAGTATAATATAGACCTATTGGTTTTCGTTATTCCACGTGAAATAATTAAACGACTCTAGTTTCTTTAGGAATTTAAAAACCCAGTAAGTCGACATGATATTTTTTATTCAAAATGACATTTACTTGTAGACTAAAAATCTTTAAAAAGATTTATATGTAGTTTGTTTCTTCCTTCAATTGTATAATTAGTTGATTTTTAATATTTTCAATTTTAAATTTAAATTAATTTACCTTTCATTGTTGTTATCGGTATTGATTGTGTTCTTTCTTCGTTTCCACATTGTTTGATATGTATTTTATTGTATATATTTTTTTTATTTTTACGCTATTTCAAGCAGCTGTAACTTTTTAAGGTTTTGAAAACAATTAGATCCACGCAAAAAAAATACAATCAATACCTATAAAATTATAAAATTTAAAAAATACTTGTCAAACGTGCAGATTTTGTATTTGCAGTTTGTACCTTTGAGGGCGTTTGGCCATGTCCATCGTATACCCAACTGCTTTTGCAATTTAAATATTTTTCTTTCTTCGCGGGTTCCTTGTGCAGTACGGTGTCGGCTATGCTTCCTCTATTATGTTATCGGTAAATTTTCTTGGTTGACCTTCAAACTAAAACAAAATAAAGATGAATTTTGGAAATGTTTGATTAAAAAACTAACCATGACTTGCGTGCCAGGGGTTTTTCTGTACGGTACAATTACCAATATAATTACCACAGTTTGTACATAAGGATAATCATATTCATGATGAAGACATAATTCCTAGCATAATACACTATGGTTATATCGCTATCTGCATTTTTGTTTACCTTTGTTTTGTCTCAAGTAAATCATTTTTCCTCCTGACCGGACACAGAAAATATGGTTAGTTCATAGCCACACTCTGGAAGAAAAGACTCATCCCTATAGAAAATGCATCACGGACGTTGAATGATTAATAATTTGTGCCCGCATCAAATGTCACATCATGTCACAGAAAATCTTCAAATTTAAGAGCACAACCTCTCTCGCAATATCTATAGCCTAGAAGCACACAAAAAACAATTAATTAAAGAATAATATAAAAAAGTTAAATTATATACTTACCAACATCATGAAATTGTGCTTTAATAAAATCCAAGCACTGTCACGTTGATTGTAAACAGAGAATTGGAGAGAACTTAGCTCCGAGCGCTCGACGAACACATAATGCCGATCCAGCTGACATCTCTCGGCGAAACAAATGCTGTATTTTGCCAATTTCAAAATATAATTTAAAAAGGTGATAAAAATGCAATATGATCAGTCATAGCTCCATTTCTTTCCTTAAATAGAACTTAAATTATCAAATAAAATTCAAATGACAGCTACAAATTACATCACCATATGACGAAAGCCACGCCGTTTCTCCGGCAGATGGCGTTACAGTCGATGTACCGTAAAACCTGTCAACAATTTATTACACGTATTTCTCACTTTTAATATAAGTAAAATTCACTTTTCGATTGCGCTTTCTTCCTTTCTAGTCCTCAGTGGCTGTATAGTTGCCACTTACCGCTAGTGTTTCTGATCCCGATTCCCGACGCGCTACAAATGTATGTACACACGTACACAGATATGTTCGCAAGTCTTCTCCTTAAAAATGTTTAACACTTTGATCGCGGCTGGTGTCACTTTAACTCTTACCGTATTTCTATATGAGCCCGGGGACATTATTGTCCATCTGATTATCTTTTCGGGGTATATTAGCGTAATTTTAGCGCGTTAGTGACCGAAATCTGATGGTTCCCGCAGCGCGCTCAAGCTACTGTCAAGTGTCAACAACAGTCGCTTAGCAACGTACGTATTTGACAAATTTTCTGACGTATCTCGCGGTACACCCAAAATTTCAACCGATTTTAGCGAAAATCGGAAAAAATTTCTCACCTCGCAAACCACATTTTTGCATTATCATTTCTGTAATAGTTAGAAGAGCGAAAAAGATTCAACGGTAGCCGCTTGGGTATTATAACGCAAAAGTGAGATCATAGTTTTAGCGGCCGGAATATTGGGCGAAAATTTTCTCCGATTACTTTCACGGTTTTAGTATAATAGACGTGGGACGAGCACATAATTAAGGATATAAATCGCGAGCATGAAGTTTACACGCGAGCCGTAGGCAAGCTTGTAATCATGCGAGCGATTTATATCCGTTATGTCCGAGTCAAATACGACGTTTTATCTACTACCCATAAATTCAATTTTATGCAAAATGTTTTAAATGTATTTGTCAATGATGGCGAGGGGAACTGTCAAATAACTGACATCCACGTAGGTTTTGACAGACTTTGACACTAGCGTTGTATAATGATGACAGTTCGTTCAAATAATGAGGTCATTATTTGAACGAACTGCCATTATTATACAACGCTAGTGTCATTGTCATTGGCGCGTATAATGATGGGGATTATGATGGAGTCGTAGATAAAACAGTTAATTATCATTGTCAGAAGTTTCTTTCTCAAATAACTAAAGCACAGCTGTCAAATCTGTCAAAAAATCACCATCAAGAGAAGGTATATCTATTAGATTTTATCGAAATTATATAAATCGGAACCAATTAAGTAAAATTATTGTGGTTACTTGTAGCCCATTGCAATTGAATTAATCTGGGCATACGTACAAAATAAAGTTTGCAAAAAACTACAGTACATTTTAAATTAAAGATATGTTAAATTTATATAACAAAGCACTGTTTCAAAAGAGATATGGCAAAATTGCGTTTCCATTTGCAACACAATTTTTGGTTTTGAAAATCAAAACCAATACATTCATACAGATCATATTGTCGACTCAATTGTAGACACAATTATAATCAACTTGCACGAGGATGACAATGATGACGAATTATTAGGCTACAACTATAACAGTACAGATAATGAAGAGCGATTTTAGATGATAAAGATGTTGCTGCAAAAGTTCCAATGTTGGTGGTTTTTCTGAAACTGCACAATTCGTTCATAGTGTAGGACAAGTACTTGGCGCAATTGAAACATTTACCGAAAATTCCGGACAGTTTATTTTGGCCCCAGAACCACCAAGAACAACTACGTCATCATCATCAACTACTAATTTTCGGCAGAAATAATGTTGTAAAACAATAATAAATCACAAAACAGAATATGTATACAATTCCACAAATAAAAAAAATCACGTCTGCTATTTTCAAAAATAAAACCTAACGAGAAAATGACAAATATATTTAATACGGTCCTGAGAGTTCATCGTTTGAAATCGACGGGCGAAGCCTAGCACCGTGTTGGGTTCCTAAAGGTTCCAACGTTAATTTTGGGTAGACCAATTCAGTTAAACACGAGTTTATGGCTTTAGCTGAATATATTGATGTTAAGTACAGATGCGCTGGTTCACTTCTTGATACAATTTCTATTCTAAACTTCGGAAAGGTTTTCTTACAACCAACTTCTATCTTGTTCCAGTCTTGCGTTTTCCGTTAACCCTCGGTGGTCTGATGGTTTTTAACCAATAAGAATTAAACGCGTGATGAAAATCAACCAATGGAGAGTGACATAGAAACAAGGCTTTGAATATGCTGATACAATTACATTTACACGGAAAAGAAATACGAGTGTTGTGAAAATGCAAGTCTGGCGTTTTGCAAGAGAACAAAGGATGTCACACGATTACACATTACAAAATACATACATGACACAACTAGCATAAAACCAATATTAAATGATATAAACTAATAAATGTAGATTACAACATTCCTCCCCCCCTATTTTTGAAAATTGTACCGTGGATTTGCGGTATAATTTTCATCTAATTTCTCGTCAGTACAACTAATTTCTATCTGATCTGAACTAACCCTTTCTATATCTGCACGTTTAGAGACATCAATTTCCGATGAAGACTTCCTTAACTTAGAATGGGAAACGTACTTATAATAAACAAATAACATAATAATGATTAATAGTAACGCGAATAAACTATAAAGAATATAGGTGTGGTGTACATGTTGGGAGGATGGAGTGTAATTATTTTCTTCATCTTCTAAAATATCTATCTTATTACTAATCTCTCGTAGAACTTTATTGTCGTTATTTGAAATTGCAAGTGAAGTGGGAATTGCAATTGAATGTGAATCTTTTAATATAAGGGAAAGATTTAGTCCTTGTGTAAGATTCAATGGGGAAATATATGGTACTGTTATTCTGGATAAAAACTGTTTATGAGGATTAAGAATCAAGGATTTTGTATAAGCTGAGCAATTGGAGTGTAACTGGAGTATACCAGTACGATTAAGAGTGACTGAAATACGCTGTTGAGCTTGTTTACATGAAATATCGAGATGCTCGGGATAAGGAGTAATATATAACCAAGAGTTTGAAGTAGCTAACTGAATATATATAGGGTGTATTACTTTCATTGTTCTCTTTTCGCAGGAATTTGGAATATTTGCGGTTGGTACGAACAAACTTGCTTCGCAACCGCCATGCATGTGAACTAAATAAATTGGCTTTGTTTGTAAACATAGATAAGTGTCAAAAATTGTTTTGCAATCAGAGAGTTCTAGATCTGTCATTTGAAAATAATGTTGTTTAATGGAATCGATGATGAGATAAGGGTTTGTAGGAATGATGAATATAAAATTTGAATTATTTAAAGCGACTGGTGCGCTAGTTACCTTTACGACGTTGTATATATGGGCTTGTACGAGAGGAATAAGGATAACAAAACTTAACTTATTATTATAAAAATATACACTGGTCTTAATTACATTATAAAGCGAGTGGATTGTTTCGATGCTAGGATTTACTGGAAAATTCAAATCTTCTAAATAATTGTGCAAATTTGACAATTGATTAACTAATTCTACAGGACTTATTACAAAGGGGTGCAAAATACCTCTTTGGGCTAAGGTTATAATATTGATTAAATTATTTTGGTTGGACAATACTGATGATAACAAGATTTCGTATGATGTTTCTAAGAGCTGTTTTACACGACCGAGAATTATAACGAAAATAATAGCCAAAATTATCGCTATAATTTTGGTGAGAAATATTGGCAAATTAATTTCGAACGATAGTTAAAAGTTGTTTGACACACGGCAATTGATTTCGCTATTAATGTAGTCATGCGCGTGCGTACTATAGTAGATATTTAGATATACGCGGTTGTAAATAAAACTTGGATAAAATAAACATTACCTATGCAATCATTGGTTGTATTTCTAATAAGGAAACGAAAGAAAAGCATGATAGAAGATAATAAGGTTATGTATTTGCATTTTTCAGAGGTGTTTACATAATCATAATCGCATCCAATGCCGTTTTTCTGAGGTGGCGATGTTTATTGTTTACGGACTTCGAATTGTATAGATTAGGCTACTTCCTGTATTCTTCAACTAAAACCACCACTTCGGCACGGGTCCACGCCGTCATAATGCAGCTGTAATAAATCCTCACAGAACAACGATTCTTTCTCGGCAATATGCATAATACGAGCGTGCCGCCCCGCCCGACCCCGCCGCCCATCTTCCGCCGCCCCCGCCGCCCGGCTTACGCCGCCACCGCCCTGCTTACGCCGCCCCCGCCGCCCTGCTTACGCCGCCACCGCCGCCCGGCTTACGCCGCCGCCACCGCCCTGCTTACGCCGCCCCTCCGCCCGGCTGACGCCGCCACCGCCGCCCTGCTTACGCCGCCACCGCCGCCCGGCTTACGCCGCCACCGCCCTACTTACGCCGCCCCCGCCGCCCGGCTTACGCCGCCACCGCCGCCCGGCTTACGCCGCCACCGCCCTGCTTACGCCGCCACCGCCGCCCCCGCCGCCAGGCTTACGCCGCCCCCGCCGCCCGGCATACGCCGCCCACGACGCCCCGCCGCTCAGCTATCACTGTTTTGAGCGTTTTGAGGTTAACTGCGCGGGCAGATCAATATAATCGTAAATTGTACGAAATGCGCAAATTATCGCGCACAATCTCGCGGTGAATAGAGCAAGTGTGGTATTTTTCTCACAAAAAGTATCGCTATTATTTTCGTTATAAAATAGTGGTTTTACACGTCCGATTTTTATCGACAAAACTTTTGGCTATTATTTTCGCTATTATTTTCGTTATAATTCTCGGTAGTGTAAAACAGCTCTAATTCTTCTAGAGTAACTACTATTGAATTTGTGTATTCAATTGAAGTTAAATTATGTCCGAGTTTATTGACATATCTAATAACGTTATCTAATTTAGTGCTTACGTTTGAAATTAATGTGGATGATTCTAGTACATGAACAGTGTTCTTGAGAATGGATGTTTGCTGCTTGAGTAAATTGCGAATATGAGTTTGATCTTGCTGTAACTTTAAGATTTCGGAATCAAAATATTTAGCGTCGTTGTCGTCTAAAGTTCCAAACAGAGTTTTCGATACTTCGCCTATCAGATTTATTACACCGCGTTTAGAACGTACTTGCGAGCTAACGTTATAACCCAACATATTTCCGATAAACTTATTTTTTCGAAGTTGTGTTGAGACATGCGAGAGTAGTTTGTTTAGAGATGCTAGACATTTGACAGCATTAAGTTTAGTTAAAATTTCACAGGCGGATAAGATTTTTACGTTATAAAATTCGATCATGTTCAATTCGTTGTGATATTCTGTGAGATCTAAATAGGTTATTAGTTTCCATTCATTATTAGACAGTTTTAAAGTACCTACTTGTTCAAAGAATAAACCGGAAGCAGTGGTTATAGGAGCATTGTTGAAAAACTTGTTAGCGCATGCAGGTAGTACAAAAGAACTACTAGCTAGGACTAGGAGCCATATCGTTGGAGAGGATGACATTTTGAGAATATAATCTGAAACAAGATGAATAGTAATTAGAGCTAGAATTATTCAAAGAATCTTTTTAATCTATTGACGTGTACTTTTACAAATTTTCGATTAATTTTTAGCGTATAATTTACATCCGAATGAACTTTAGTAATTTCGTATGGCCCGGTATATAGAGGCAGTAATTTCTTTGATTTACCTTTGGGATGTGCTTCATTGGATAGCAATACTTTATCTCCTACATTGAAACGAATACTTGAAGCGTTCTTATCATAGTATAATTTAGAATCTTCCTTCTTTTTTATTAAAGTTTCGCGGGCTATTTCATGTGTATGCTGCAACCGTGATTTGAGCTCAGTATAGTAATCATCGTAGCTGTAGAATGTTTCAGGATTTTTTGTGAGTGCTGAAGGCAGAACTACTTTGTGCCCGAATAATAGTTCAAATGGCGTAAATTGAGTGGATGTATGAGGGGTAGTATTGTAGGTGAACATGGCGAAGGGAATGAACTCGTCCCAATTATCGCCGTCCCGATTGATAAAATTTCGAAGGTATTCGACTAATGTACGATGTGACCTTTCCAGACTACCATTGCTTTGGGGATGATAGCTGGTGCATTGTATCTGTTTAATATGCAATATTTTACAAGTTTCCTTAAACACTTGACTCATAAAGTTAGTACCCTGATCGGTAACCAAATATTTTGGTGTTCCATATTTACATATAATATCAGTAGCAAATGCTTTTGCCACCGTATTGGCTTCTTGATTTGGAATCGGTATAGCTATTGAAAATTTACTAAGATCATCTTGGCACGTTAATAGACATTTGTTAAAATTTTCAGTTTGGTTGAAAGGACCGACAATGTCTAAAAATATTTTCTCGAATGGATAGGTAGATGTAGTAGTAATACACATTGGTACCTTCGTCTTTTTAGATGATTTATTTTTTTGACAAGTTTCGCATTTTCGTATGAATTTCTTGATGTCGCGATACATTTTCGGCCATTGATAATTTTGCTTAATTTTCTTGAATGTGCGATTTACGCCCTGGTGACCGGAAATTAAACTTGTATGATATTCCTTAAGGATAGTTTCAATTTGTTCTGGCGTTAAGTTATCTGTATTGTTTTGGTGACAGATATGAATTTGGATACTGGTTTGCCTAAAGATATAGCGTAGCATGGTTCTAATAATATTTATTTTTAAATGTTGATTTTTAATTTCTGCATCAATAATCATTAAAGAATCGATATTGTTTTTCAGAATATATTCCTTTAGATTTAGAAAGCTATAGAAAACATTAGAATAATCAGTTTTATCGTGGGATTTAGTTTTAGGAAACAAATAAAAAGTTAGTTTTGAATTTTCTTCGGTTACTTGGAACTGAGTTAAAATAGAACTGGAGTTAACATCAGATATAATAGTATCTAAAGAAGTTAATTTGATGTTATTAGATGACGGTGACTTGGAATCTGTATCAATTATATTCGTGTTAACAATAACCTTTTCCTCTATCTCTCTAAGATAAGTATCGTATTCGGATTTGGTTGGTGTATTTTCGATTGCAAATATTCTGGATAATCCATCAGCGTTTGTGTTTTGCTTACCAGGTTTGTAATTGATTTCGTACTCGTATTCCTCAAGTTTTAGTCTGAATCGCGTAAGTCTGGATGAGGGATTGGATACGGAAAACAGATAAATCAATGGGCGATGATCGGTCAAGATTCGGAATTTGGTGCCGTACAAATAAGGTCTGTAATATGAAACCGCCCAAACGATCGAAAGAAGCTCACGTTCTATCGTTGAATAATTGACCTCGGCCTTATTAAGGGTTC
>OZ030391.1:42806970-43034450 GCA_964023965.1 Melinopterus prodromus | reverse complement strand
ATTTTTAAAGCCTACGATGCAAAATCAATTTTTCGTGGTTTTTATTTTTTTCCGCTGCGGTCACTCAACCGATTTCAATAAAATTTTGGTGATATGTAGGCAACCATAAAAGGCTTCAAAATGTGTAGAAAAATGTATAGCATGCAATTTAAAAAAATATATTACGTATGGCGTTGCACATTTTTGGAACACCCTGTATAATAAAAAATAATTTCTTGAATTGTACCTTGAAGTACAGGGTAAGCCTGCAAAATGTGAAACTCTTAGCTTAATGAGTAAGTGAGCTACAGAAGACGGGAGCTTAGTTGCAGGACCCTGTATAGTGACCCAGGATTTGCAAATTTTTTAGTCTAATGACAGTACCGGTAGTGTCAAATGCTGACAGTACCGGTAGTGTCAAATGCTGATGTTTTGACATTATCTCTCAATTAATATTGACCGTAGTTAATAGTATCAAAAGATCTCATATTGTGATACCGTGTACAGTCCTTGCCTGATGGCGTCGGATAGGCAGCGTGTTGAGCGTGTCCAAAATGCATGTGTTCTGTTTGTTTTTGGTTTGACGAAGTATGATCATGCATCGAATGGGCTGGGCGACTTGGGGTGGTTGAACATGGATAACACTAGAGTGTTGCATGCAGCAATATTTTATCATAAGTTGCTATCCACTAGGATCCCACAATACCTCATGCGGAAGATATGCTGTAGAACGTATGTCCATAACCTTAATTTAAGATTCGGGGGTTTGTTTGCACCACCTGCCCATCGCACTGAGCTGTATAAACGGTCATTCTCTCACCAGGTCAGTCACAGTTTTGGGGGAAAGGTGAAGCGTTGGCTGTTTGCTCAACAGGGGGGACTTTAGGCATCGAGCGCACATTGGAGGCGTTTTAATTTTTATTTTTTATGGACAGGTGCGATGTTTTGTTGAATTGGATTTGCTGCAATTACGTGTAATTAGACTCTAGAGTAATTTTGTTGTTTGTTTTTGTTCTTGGAATTATTTTTATATTATTGCTACAATTATGTCTTAGTTCTAGTTTGCGTACGGGGTTGAGTGGAAGAATAAGGCAATTTGGAAACAAGTGTGCTGAACTGCGTCCTAAATATACATAATATTTTGTTGCATTTAATATTGCCTTATTTTAATAAAGGAATTATTTATTTATTTAATTATTTATTTATCTGTTAAATCCTGGCTAACTAGTTTTATTTCAATGCAGACACGACTGATCTCAATCAAATAGATTCTCATGCAGCTAAACAATTAATTTTATATATTGTATGATAAAGTCATGTGCCTGGCCACATCAGATTTTTTTTTGTTATTTCACAAAATAAATATACAGAAAATGCAAATGTTTCACAATGTTGAAAAAGAAAATCATTCATTATACTGTATTTTCAGCCAAAGTTGGCACGTGCATTTACATTTCATAGAATGTTCATAATACATGCCAACTGAGAGATGTTGTTCTGAAATACGTCAAAAAAAAAACGCAAAAATGTAACAATTATCAAAATAACACTGAACAGCTCTAGCTAAGTATAGGAATATGTAAAGTATCGTATCGCCCATGGTATAGGAACTACTTGATTCACCAGTGTTTTCCGGAAATTAATGGGCTTTTTAATTATGATTTTGTACAAAATATATAAATACAGAATAACTAAATGCATTATGATTGTATTTTTCCGAAGAAAATATATAACACTGCTATATTATTACATGCGCAACTACTTGTTTCAGCAAGGTATCACCCACAGAACCATTAGTGTTTTCTTTATTTCTAATCTGTATGTTGAATGCCACCGCTGGCGCTGAAGGTATTTTTTTCAAGGTTGTCATCAATTCCGCAATTTGAACATCAGTGTTACAAAGTTCGCATTTTCTACCCAACTTGTTTTAATAGACAGTTTCCATACTCTACTCGACAAACGTGGCATGTTTGTATGTATTTTGCTTGTAAAAAGATAATGTCTAATGGACTTAATGACTTAAGTTCCCTGATCGTTTACCGACACTGTAAAAAAACACAAATACACATTCCATCGTTGTAATCAGTGTCACTTGTAAAATAACATTATATTGGTTTGCGGCTAGCGGACGCTATAGTTGTTGAAACAACAAATACCGCGATACAACATCGTCAAAAACGTATCGTATCGTACCGTATTGAACGCTATAGTACCGGTACAAAATATCGGGTATCGGAATGTAAAGTACCGGTACTTAAAAATATCGTATCGTCTCGAACATCCCGGCCGACGCTTCCTTTTTTTTTAAAGGCGAGGGGGGGGAAGAACCCGCCACCACCCCGCTGCACGGCATCGCCTGAAGGGCATACTTCCTGCAGCGACATCTCCTAATATTTCTCCCGTCGCCTTTCCGTCTTGTGGCCTACTAGCTCTTTTAATCTTTATTTTACCCACAAATACAGATAGGAAACAAAAGCTATACCGACTTACTTACTAATAACATGCTGCTATGCTACTTAATTCTACTACCTCCTGCTATTCTACTTATTCTACTACCGCCACCATTACGTGCTAAGAACCACAATTCTTTCTGGGACACCACTGCCTTGTCTTTTCTTCTGGGACCACTGTATGACCACTGGTCCCTCGCCTGACTCCGGTCGTCCTGAAGTCTGGTCCGGATTTCCAGAACCCTAAACATATCTCGCTTCGGTAGTTCCAGAAGCTTTCCTGCGCCGGTTTCCGGCCGCTATTCTGCATTTCTTGCTATCCCTCCATCCGTCCCCGGGACCGTCCCTACTCCTTAACAACTAAGGCGTGGGAGGTCCTCTCGCTTCTTCACGCTTGTCGTCCTCGTTCTTGCACTTTAGGATATCTCCCACGGTATGTGCGATCTGCCGCCACTCCTCCGGCCCGTTCAACATTCGACGGACCATTCCTTCTTCGTTGAGGTCTTCCTGATAAGGACACGCGCTTCTATGTGCTGCCCATCTTTCGCATAGGAAGAGAGTATGTCCAGGTATATCCTCCTCCCCGCAATACCGACATTCTGGGCTGTCGCTTCTCTTGAATCGGTGCAGGTATGCCCCGAAACAACCATGTCCGGTTAGAGCTTGGGTGAGCTCATAGGTGATTTCACCATGCGTTCTATTCACCCACCCCGATAGGCTGGGTATCAGGCGATGGGTCCATCGTCCGCTTTCATCCTCGTCCCACTCTCTCTGCCACGCCTCTATCGTGGCTGCTCGGTCGGTGGCTCGGGAACCACCCTCCTGTCCTCTTCTGTCGTACCGTTGCCTTCTTTCTTCTACTTTTAGATGTAGTGGCACCACTGACGCAAGTACCAGAACCGCCACGGTTGATACGGTTCTGTACGCCGACGTCACTCCGATTGCCGCTCTTCTTTGCACTCGTAGGAGCCGCTGCCTTCTGTTTGCGAACTCCATATCGTCCGCCCAGACCGGCGCCGCATACAGCATCACCGACTCTTTGCAGCCGTTGGGCCCCCCAACTTTGGCATCAACCTTAGGAGAGCTCCTGTTGTCCTCTCCGCTCTAGCCGCCACCTCTTCCACATGCTTCCTGTACCTGAGGTTTCTTTCTATTCTCACTCCCAGGTACTTGACGCTGTTCCCGGGCTTGATTAGTATCCCGTCCACTATAAGCGTCACCGGCTCACACTTCCTTCTGCCGGTTAGTAGCACGGCCTCGAGTTTCTCGGCAGCTAGCTGCAGTCGTCTGTCAGCCATCCACGCGACGATTCCCGCAAGGGCCGTGTTCGCCCTCTCCTCAAGCTCGGCACACGTGGCCGCGGTCACCACCATTGCTAGGTCGTCAGCATATGCCACCAGCTCCACACTAGGAAGCTCTAGACGTAACACTCCATCGTAGAAGACGTTCCAGAGCGTTGGCCCCAAAACCGATCCCTGGGGGACACCGCTTGTTATCCTCTTCTGAGAGGTTCTCCCATCTTTATCCTTTAGGATAATCCATCTGTCCCGGAGGTAACTCCTGATCATCCTTAGTAGATACCGGCTGATGGCTCTTGTTTCCAGCTCTGCGATGAGGTGTTCCCATGCAACAGTGTTGAAAGCATTTCTGACGTCGAGTGTGACCAGCATGCAGAACTGTTTTTTCCTCCTCGTTCCCTGGTTCGCTCTCGTCGCTTTGTCCATCACGCTCCTCACCGCGTCCACCGTCGACCTTCCCTCTCGGAAACCAAACTGGTTGTCCGCCAGGGGGGCTCTCTCCTCTAGCTCAGTTTTTAGTCTACTCACCAGCACGTGTTCCATTAGCTTGCTGCTTGCGTCTAGCAGGCAAATGGGCCTATACTTTGGTGATTCTTCTGCCGTGGCCTCTCGTTTGGCCAATAGGAGGAGGCTCGACGTCTTCCACTTTTCTGGGTATTCACCCTTCTGTGAGGACTGCGTTCATCACGTCTGTGACGTACTCTCCCGCTACTACGACCATTTCCCTGATTGCCTCCGGAGGAACTCCATCGGGTCCCGCGGCATTCTTAGGCTTGATCTTACCCGCCGCTCTCCTGACTTCCTCTACTGTGAGAATATTTGCAACCTCTTCCGGCTCCTGCTCGTCATCCTCCGTGATGTCATGTTCTGGGAATAGTTCGTCCGCTACTACCTTCATTTAGGGCAACGTCAGGTTCGGTGGCGGTAGTCTGGCTTTTAGTCTTTTCGTGACTATCTTGTACCCTTGCCCCACACGTTATTTTCCACTTCTTCAATCACGCTAGTCCAGTGGCGTTCCTTGGATTCGGCAATTGCTATCTTCAATGCCCTTCTAGCCTCCCTGTATCGTACTGTAAGGAGTGCTCGTCTGTCTTCATCTCTGGTTTCTCTTTGTGCGGCTCTTCTAGCAGCGTATACCAGTATACTGCTCTATTAGCCGTGCAACTACTCTGGGGCATGGCTGCTACGCATGCCTTTGCAAGTGCTGCCTCACATGTTGCTAAATTTGGCGGTTGTCCTGCCGTTTCCGTTTCGAATGTCTCCCTGAACTTTGTGCGGTCTAGTTTCCTTGCGTTGTACCTCTTGGACATGGACTGCTCAGTATCCTCCTTCATTTCTCGGGTGTCCCTCAGCCTGTACTCAATGTACAGTCATGGAAAAAAGTATGTTCGTATCGCTATCGCAGGATTTGAAAATAGTATGTCGGTTATATATTCTGTTATATATTCCCTCGGCCCGGCCGCTTCGCAAAAAGTTGTCCGTCACGAGGTGGTTTTTCGATGGATGTAATGTAACGGAATTTAGTTTATTTTGAGCGTGTCCGATCTTTTCCTTAATGTGATACCTTCATTGCAATGTAATAAATGTAATATGACCACAACATTTAAGTTTACGAGTAGTGCATTTAATTAAATATAAAATTACTTTTATAATAATATTAATAAACATGAAAGTTGATAATATGATACGAAAATCTGATATTAAGATATTGCGTAATATCACGACACATTATTTAAATTTATTTTATTTAATACACATATTAATTACGTAAGTAAATGCCTTTGCTCAGCAGGGGATGACGGGCTTAAGTAAGTAAGTAAGTAAATGCACAAATCATCGTGTTGCTAAAGATTATCACTGAATATAGACTATTTCAGAACTGTAATATTAAAATATATTCACTAAATGTAAATAAATTCTCTAAATTTAATTTAAATTTATATTTAGGACGGAGCGTGTATTTTGTATGAAAGGACAATAGAAATATATCTGTATTTACTTTATAGCAGTTAATGTTTCCATTATCTTTCATGACATCTAATACATGCTAGATAACCAAAATAATATAAAATTATAGCAATAATATATGCAGGCTGTCCCACGTTTCTTCTGCAAAACATCTTTTTCAGTAAGCAAATTACTTTTTCAACTCATTAAAAAGTTACAGCCGTTTGAATTATTAACAATATCTTATTTTAAACGGCTCCAACTTCTGAAGGAACAGAGAAAACCAATAAAACCATATGAAACTTATTACTTTCTATTTTCTAGAAAAAATTGTTCATTTATAATTCGAATGATTAAAATTTTACTTATAATTAATTAACTAATTACTTAAGAATACTGAAAATTAGGTTATTATGTCAATAATGATTAATGTCAAATCTTTTTTCAAATCTCAAATCTGTAGTAGTTTTGGACATAGAGGGAACTATTTTTAACAATAATGTCATCTAAATGTTCTTTTAGCTGGTCGTATATTTTGGTTTATTTATTTTTTAATACTAATTATTTCATATTTACATTCCATCAAAATTCGTCGAAAATTTAGACCTTGCTTCTACAAGCAATTATCAATTTTTGTAAATTAGTGATATACATAATTGTCATTATTTTCAGTTGTCAGGTATTTGAAAAATATTGCTGTAAAGTAAATACAAAATAATAATATAAAAAGATTGTAATGATACATTCATGCTATACAAAATACATCCTTTCTGGTTATTAAGTTAAACTGCAAAATATCGTTGAAGCTAAATATCTCGAAAACACCAGTAAATCACAAGTAACAAATTACCATAAATACAAATTTAAAGCAATTTAATTTTATTAATTTATTTCTATATTGTGAATAAATGTTAATACATAAAAGTTCTGAAATAACCTTTAGTAAAAATATTCACCACAAGAAATTGATTTTTGTATTTATTAACGAAAAAAGCTATTAGATGCAATAAGTTTGTATAGTTTGTTGTGTTTTATGCAATATCTTGAAATGAAATTTTCATTTTATGTTATATAATAAATTATATTTAATAAAAACACAATTACATTGCAATGTAAGAATTACATTAATTTATTACACATTAGGCTAATAAATAGAAATATATAAATCATTATAAACCAATTCAAAGCATTCGAATAAGGTTTCTCAAATAATAAATTTCCGATATACGAGTATGCAGCGTAACCGGACAATTTTTTGCACTTAGCGGTCGACCGGCCGACTAGAGTAACAAAAAACTCGTACATGGATGTAACATCGACACACTGCTGAAATACGGATCAGAACATACTTTATTCCACGAGTGTACATATGGTCGCTGAGGGTCTCTTCTTCCACCACTCTCCATCCTTCCACCTGTCTTGCGACGTTTTCGGTAGCGAAGGTGACGTCTATAACGGATCCTCCTCCCCCTCTCCTGAATGTGTTCGCGTTTCTTTCGTTCACAGGTACCAGACCATTCCTCGATGCCCACTCACTCAGTGCTTCTCCTCTCCTGTCGGTAACTGCCGATCCCCATTCCTGTGATTTTGCGTTGAAGTCACCAGCCACTATGTACTTGCCGCTTCCAGATCTCAAGCCATTCTCCAGGGAATCCAGGAGGTTCTGGAACTCCGCACCTTCCATAGCAGGGGAGGCGTAGCAGCTGTACATCGTCACCGCTCCCATGTCTACCCAGGCGTAGCCCTGTCCTGCTCCCTGTCTCGTGACGTGAACCTTACGTCCCCTTATTCCAATGGCCGCCTTCTGGCCGATGTCCTGCTTCCAGCCTAGTTTCTCGGTCATAGCTCTATTTTGTTCAGAGACCAGGAGAACGTCGGTTTTTGTCTGGCCGCTGTTGCTATTAGAAGCTCCTGGGCGGCTCTTCCCCTACCTAGGTTTACTTGTATGATGGTGGTGGCCATGGCGTATGGTAACGTCTATCGCTCTCCCGTATCGACTGCAGCCTCATGATTCTGGACGTTCGCATATGAGATCCCACTCGCTCGAGGTCTTCCCGCGCCAGTTCCTCTGTGATTCCCATTCCTCGCATAAAGTTGAGGTATATGGATCTTAGTTCTTCGCCGCTGGGCAGCCCCTCGGACATAATCTTTATCTCTGAGGAGAGTTTACTTTCTCCAGCGATTATCTCTCCATCTTTAGTGCTCTCGAAGTAACCGAGATGGTTCCTCACTAGGTCAAAGAGTGATCGGTCCCTTAACCTCTGAGTCGCGTATCTTACGCTTTGCCTGGTCATTTGTACTATGGGAGGGACCGCCGAGTACCACCCGGATCGTCAATCTACGTTGCTTTCTCGCTGTTTCTTTTCCTCCGTTCTAGGTATTCCGGCTGCATCGTTGTTCTGCGCTATCTGCTGCGGTGGGCGCTGTGTCAGGATCTCCACCTTCCCACAGGGATACCGGATACATGCCTTGGTCTCCGTGCGGAGCACTTCTCCCGCCACAAACGGGATATGTCCCTCCTTCTTTTGTAAGTGACGCTCCAGTCTTTTCTTGCCTCTTTTCCTCTTTGAGGGAGGTCTATTCTTCTTCTGTGCAGGAGATTGGCGCCGTTCCATCGCTGGTCGGTCTTGTTCCCTTGTTCTTCTTCCATCTCCGTTGCTGTGGGTGTTAGGCATTTCTGTCCTGAACTCCTACCTTGTCGTCGTTCCTTGTTACGTTCATATATTTTGGACATCTGATGGTGTGTGCCCTATGACCGTCCATTTCGCATACTGGGCAGTGAGCTTTCTCCTCGCACCCCTTTGATAGGTGGCCTTCTCTACCGCAATTTCTACAGAGTTTTTCCCTGCTGGGTCCTCTGCAATGTGCCCAGTTTCCCAGCATTTGTAGCACGTTTGCGGCTGTATCCTTTCGCGTATTCTTCCTACTGCCCAGCCCACTTCCAGGGTTTTCATGCACATAAGTGCCGCTGCCGCGTCTTCCGTGAGTTGTAGGGCCGTCCTTGTTTGCCCGTATGCCTCTCTCACCGACTTTACAATTACTCCTTCATTGAGGTGTCCCAGAGCCACTTTTAGTGCCTCCTTTACCTGCTCCTCAGTGGCAGAGCCTCGAGCCAGCTACTCTGGACTTCAGTCCCGAGGTCTCACTGATTTTCTCTTTCAGTGCCTTCGCGCTATCTCGGTCCTTAACGGTGATCATGAGGTCGCCGTTTCTCGTCTTCCTGGTCCCCTTGATGTTGAGGCTACCTGCGCCCCCTTTAACGTGTTCTTTTACCTTCCTGAGGGTTTCCACGTACGAGACGTTGTCGGTGGTTACAATAACCGCCTCCTCCTTCTTCCTTTTCAAGGCTGGCCATTCCTTTTCTCTTGGCTTTCTCGGAGTTTCCGAGTTTGCCGCTTTCTTCTGCTGGCCGCCCAGTTGCCATGCCTTGGCCACTCCCGCATAGCTCCTGGCTTCCGACCTTTTTTCGTCTTTCTTGGCAGTGTAGGCGGTGATTTTTGGACCGCTCTCTCCCATGACTTCCTTCAAGCATGCGCGTAGTTCTTCTGCTCCTTCGCCCTCCGCGTTATTGATAGCCATCTTGCCTTTCCCCCGACGGCCGCTTTAAGCTGTTCCAAAAGTTCCGTTTGGCTGTTTTCCTTGCCCTCGTTCCGCAAGACGAAAACCCGTTTTTCGGTCGTTAGAATCTTCGTTCCAACTTTTACAGTGGTCTTGCGGATGATCTCCACAAAACCCCCTTCTTCCGTTTCTACTTCCGCGTACTCTGGGCAGTACCTGATGAGGCTCCTTTTAAGCCCTCTTTCCTTTCCGGTCTCGTTCTTTTCCAGCACTATGGAGACATCGAATTCTGGAGGTGCGTATAAGGGGTTTCCCGTAGCCTGCAGCATCCCATACTTGTCCTCCTGTGGTTCGTCTGGCCACTGGGTGGCCATATCCATTGTGACTTTCTCCCTTGTGACCTGGTCTGCACGATTCACCTGACCTTCTGATCCCCGGTCCCTACGAGTCACCTTTGCCTCTGGGCTTTTTGTGGCGTCTTGTAGTTTCCTGACTTCTTTCTCTGCGACATCCATCATTTTCTCTAGCTGCTCCGACTTTTCTCTTATCTCCTTCTTAGTGTTGGTGCTGGTTAGTACCGCCGCCCGCATCTCATGTATTGTCTTGCTCATTTCTTTCCAGACGTCGCCTAGATCTCCTTCCTCGTCAGGCTTCTTGACTATTCCTCCGGGACAGACCTTTAGCCAACACATCGAAGGACTGTCCTCCCCGTCGCTCGCGAAATACGCAGGCGTTACTGGGGTGGTCTGTTCCACTACCGTTTTAACCACTTGCACGCCAGCCGGTATTTTTATTGTCGGAAGCGACAACTTTCTGTCCCTCGGAGTTGAGGATCGTGTCAGTCGCTCTCGCCTTGGAAATTTTCCGTCTAGTTCCTCTACCATGTCATGGACGAGGCCTCCTCCCGTATGCGTCTCCATGCCAATTTCCCGGTATTCCTGTGGTTGATGGAGACCTTTGGACAGCGTAGTGGTCCCTCCTTCTTTCCTACACCTTCCCTGTTGGTATCCACTACCCCTCGGTAGTGGATCTCCTCCCGTGCTCCTCCGTTGCGTCACTCTTCCGATATGTTCATGTCGCCACAAAGAACCCGGAAAGAAAAAACCTCCACACCACGTACGCCAGGTACCCCCGCGTCAACCGCTCGGAAAAGCCCTGGCTCAAAGGACGTCCACGAGAAAAAAATAAAAAAAAGTATTTTTTTATTTTTATTTCTTCTAAGTCCCGATTATCGACCACGTGCTCGCCAGTCGCGAAAACTATACTAAGTATCGTCTCTTGACCACGTGCCCGCTGTCCGCAAAACTAATTACGAGTCCCGGATGACGTCACGCACTGTCGTACACGTTGATGCCGCGCCCAAAACTAATTACTTTCTTCGTTCCTAACTTCCTTTTTTCACAGCCGATTCGGGAGATCTCTTCACCGAGATGACGTGCGGAATTTCCCCTACACAACGAGATGTAGCGACGTTCAGGATAGCGCCCTGCTACCCCTATACTCGCGGGAAGACACGAGTCCCTAACCGCGCCACAACTATGCGCAAAAAACGAAACAAAACGGACCTTATTTTTCCGCCCTAATTGCACAATTTAACGCACTCGTTTCCAAAATTCTCAATTGAAAATTTACCACTCGAAAACAACTTTCTAACCGGAGCGCCAAAACACACGTATGCATCGCACCTTTGCTGATTTTGCCCTCTGCCGACGGCGGCCGACGCTCGGTGGTCCCAATTGCACATTTAACACGAATAAATTCATAATTTGGAAAATCCTTGATGGATTGTTCCCAAATTTGGACACAGTATGCCTCTTTAGGAGTGAATTACCTAAGGCTATACTTAATTTTGATATCTCAAGCACTTCTGGAGATATCCCGGAAGTTCAAAAGGTTTCAAATACCGTTAAAGTATTAAATGATATAACAAAATCGGTATCAAACGAAAGCTGTTTGCAGAGGTTTTCATCGGATCATATTACATGGTTGCTACATTCGAATCTGAAATAAGTTTTTCTTTTTGTTACATTTTCTTTGCAAACTTAATTCCGATATGATAGGATCTGATCGGCCGAAGCGTGTTAGGCGTTAACTACTTTATCCTAGGCCAAACTAGTTTAACCTGTTATGTAAACGCATACTTCAGGGCAAACTGATTTCGATTAACGGTTTAGAAATGTACTATAGTATGCGCGTTTTCTACAGAGGATATTTTCTGACGCGTATGTTTTTGGAAGGCATGTTATTTCGCGCGGGTTTTCTAAAGCGCGCTTTCTGACGAGCGTGTGTTTTTGGATAAAAAGGACAAAAACACTCCAAAATACCCGCATCAGAGAACGTGCTTAAAAACAGGACCGTCAAAAAACGCGCATAATAAACACGCGCATCGGATAGCGAACGTTTCGTAAAACACGTTTGTCAGAAAACACGCGATAAAGAAAACGCGCGTTAGAAACACGCTCGTCGTTATTCTATAGAAAAACACGCGCGTTAGAAAACACGCGAGTCAGAAACGAGCGCTTCAGATAGCTCGCGAGTCATAAGACACGCATCATAAAACACGACCCTTAAAAACGCGCGTCAAAGAACACGCTCTACAAAAACGCGCGTAAAAGTTATGGTACACATCAATACCGTTAATTACAATCAGTTTGGCCGCGCCCACACCAGTTTAACCTGAAGTATGCTTTTCGGCTGAACTAGTTTGGCCTAGATAAAACTTGTTCTGCCTGAAAACGGGTTTTACCGGATACATTTGAACCGGTAACTCCATAATTTACGAAATAGCAATAATAATTCCGAATTACTGAAACAACACATGCAAGAGAGATTTCGACCTCACAAAATATGCTCAACAGCGTTTTTGGGGGATTTTTTGCGTCTATTTTCTGTATAATGAATGGGTCCATCCACACAATAATGCTTCTTACCATTTTGTGTTAGTTCATAAACGTTAATGCTTAGGTTATTTAGTTCCTCAATTTTTGCTAAATCTGTTAATTTAACTGGAAATTCCAACTTACCCATATTTACCACCTCGGAGTAATGAGGGTAACTAGATGTTCCGGAGACGCTTCATTCTGCGGGGAAAAGTGCAGCTCTTAAAGCCCAAGCCAAACATGCATTATCATCGTTCTTGATATTGATGCATGCGTTTCTTTTCGCTACTTTCTTGGGAAGAGGGATGTAGGATGAGCCCTGAAGTGGTCGATATTGGTTAATGTTTAACTCCATATATGAAATCGAAAAAAAACTCCATCCTGAATCACGCTCTTGGAACTGTTCGCTCTGCTTCTTTATATCACTCGCCATTTCATTATAGATGCTGTCAAAATTACAAGGCGGGGTTACCACTCGAAATTTAGGATTAAAACTTTTTAGTGAGGCTATAACTTCTTCTTCCTCCTCACCATCACTAACAACCATTTTCTTCACAAATATTGCGAATAGTTCAATTTGCACTTTCACTAACGTTGCGTCTGCTAGGTGGTCCCATATAAGCTCCTTAGCGATTGTCTTATTTCTCTCCAAATATTCGGGGATGTCATCATTAGGCAGAGCTCCACCGATTTCATAGCTGGCTACCCTATTTTGGAAACAGGTAGCCAATTGCTGCACCCCATTCGGCAGCTGCTGCTTATGCGTTTTAAGATGAGCACCAAGCGCCATTGCAGAATTGAATTCCACACCGCAAAAATCGCAACGCATACGTATTCTTTTGCTTTGCACGATTTTCTTGGATGGTTCGTTCTTACGTTTTCTTTGTGCCCCTGACGATGATGATGACGACGATGCAGGCGGATGTCCAACAGCTATGGATGGAACTCCCGCATGATTCTTTTCCATATGTCTTTTCAAATTGTCAATACGCGTGAATTTTTTATCACATATCGTGCATTGCTTGGGGGCACGCATATGCACTGTTTTCATGTGCCTCGTTAAGGCATCGTTGCGGCTGAAGGATTTAGCGCAAACTTCACAGGTGAACATTTTGACTTATCGGAGAAGCACTTGACTCTGAAGCAATGAAAAACGATGTGAACTAGTTGATTGTTAACAAAAGACTGGTGAGTCCGCGAATTTCATTATTCATTTAGCAATGGAACATGTATAGTCCAGCAGCCGCCGCCTGTTTTTTTCAGTGATTAATAACAGGCTGAATCTTCGTGAGTAGGTTCGGTTCGACGAGCCTGTTATTAATCACTGAAAAAAACAGGCGGCGGCTGCTGGACTAGTATTGTCGCTCGAGCAAATCCCGCAACTTCCTGTCACTACTGATTAGCGCTACATCCTCTTTGCAATCTGTTGTGCGAAACTTTGAAAGACACACCGTTAGCGCGCGGTCTAGTGCGTTCTCTCTCTAGCATCGACGTGTGAGTCATACACTCAGGTTTCAGCCGCGAAACTTTGAAAGACACACACCGTTAGCGCGCGACCTAGTGCGTTCTCTCTCTAGCATCGACGTGTGAGTCATTCACTTACGTTCCCCGGTTCGGGCGCGCTCGACTGGCGTTCGGTCTCGGTCGTAGAGGTGGATCCAGTTTGATAATAATAAAAATTACTTAACTGAAAGCCGTATGTTTTTTTATTACCGTTTAGTATTTATAGTGATTAAGAGGAATAATTTTTTTGTTACCATTGATTCAAAAATTTCCCTGTCCATACTATCTTTTCATATAAATAGGACTATTATGTAGTAAAATAGCCAGTTCCACAACTAGCTATCACCAGTAACAATAACTACAACAACAGCAACAACACCAACAAACACGATGTCTTCCAGATTATCCGAGTTGGGCCTTTGTGAGATAAAGCCAAAGAAGAAGATATCAGAGTTGGAAATTGTTACACCCTATCCAATTAAATCAGCGAAAATAATTACAAAGTGTGCTTGGCCAGCAATTCTTGTCGAATTTGAAAACTTCGTAGCATTCCTTCCGAAGAGATTAGCCGAAGCCATCACCACCGAAGACGAGCTACGCAGTCTATCTTCGATGGCTATGGTATACAAGGGGTAGAAAAACGTTGGAATGCCTACCAACGTCCAAATGATAACTTTTATAGATTTATAAATGAATTGTATGCTAAATGAAATAATGATAATAAAAAAATTACTTAATTGAAACCCGTATGCTTTTTATTACCGTTTAGTATTTATAATGATTAAGAGAAAAAAGGTAAGTATGATAACACTGCTAATGAAAATATAAGAAATTCTAATATGCTTACCGTATTGAGTTTACTCTTTTAATAATATCCAAATGATGACGTCACCATCAGTGTTTTAATATACTTACCGTTCACTCTTATATTATCACTGTTTAATCTATGAAATAAAACATAAGAAATTCGTTTAATACATTTATTTCGTTATAATGGTAAAGTTGACATAATATAATTATATAGTAGTTTACAATTATTCAGAGCACAAACTGCGCTAATATTATTTTTTGTATGAAACTTGCATGGTGTAAGCTTCTCCAGGAGGGGTGGCGGTGGACACCAGGATTCAATCCCTTCCAAATTGATAATGTGTGGTTGAAACTTCATATTGGTCAAATGTTCCAATAGTACTCGATATTTTTGAGCACTTTTTACATAGATGCGATCCACATCACTGAGATGTAACTCCAAGACGTTGGATAGTTTGCTCAGCTCAATGAAGCCTCCGCAGTAGTCGAGACCATGATGATGTGTTGAGAGATGACGGATAGTTTTCTTTTCCAGCTCGTTCAGCTCTTCATATTTGGTGGATGGTATGAATAAATGGTTAACTGGATATTTACCATCGTAAATACACAATTCTTTTACTATAAAATCGTCAGACCTGAATTGGAAACCTTGGATGTCGACCACGACGATTTTCATTTTGAATGTTTTTATTTGGTGGTAAACTGGAAACTAAATGAATTTATTATAACCTACTAATATATACTACTTTTTATCCCCACCTATGACGTAATGTTGATTGTTTCAAACTTCTTCACAAAACTGTACATTGCAATAGTTCCATTTAAATCCTCCAGTTATGACACGAATAACTTTAATTGGTCGCGTAAAGTCAAATTATAAATATTTTTTAAATTTAAATTATAAATAACGCCTACGGCCGAGAGATGGCGCGCACATTTAAATTTCAAAAGTTAATTAAATTAATTGGCGCTCAAACCTCATTCGAAAATCGACCACCAGATGGCGCCTGCATGCCACCCACAACGCCCGCGCACGCACATCACCCTACCAACACACAGCTGGCGCTGCTATCAAATTACACATCAAACTCTACTTCCACTCGACTGTTGTAAGAGTCCACTTCCACTCGACTGTTTTAGGAGCCGTGAATAATATCTACTGCTGCTTCCGTTTAAGAGCACTTCATTTCTTAGATACTGCTCTAGCTGGCATCGTTGATGGGAGTAGGAATTAAACTGAGCAAAATTCTCCATCGGCAAAATCCCCCACTGCTACTATCTAATTTGTCGGGTGAGCTCATGCACAGGAATGTATTCAACAATACTATCGTGAACGATAATACAATAAGCTTTAGTATTATCGGGGAATTGCTTGGAACTTTGAAATTCAAGTTTGATGTCGCAGGTTGATGGGAGCACAACTTCTGAACTATGTTTAGATGTGTCCAGCACGAATACGGCTCTTTCGTTAAAATCTGTATAATTAAGCAGAGGTTCGGGGTGACTACGACCCAAGAAACTAGTCTGAAAGTTTAAATACATCTGGAATGCTTCGGTGTATCTCTTTTCATCAAAGTTCAGACGCATAGACTCATACGGATAGCAGTCGGAATTTAAATACACCCTCAGATCCGTGATGTTCAGATGATCAAAGTATGATATGTCACTCTTAATGTTATCTCTCCTATTTGTTTGGAATGCAACAATAACGAATCGCGGTCTCTCGAGGGCGACGGTTATCTTCACTGCCCAGATATCGTTGTTGGTATTCCTAAGACTCGGTAGCTCATGTAATTCCCACTTATGGAAGGGTATTAGTATGGCTTTGTCACGCTTAAGTTCCTCATAAATTTCTAATTTTACAATATCTGAGGGGATTATATGTTTTGCTTTTAATTGAACGCTGGTGAGATTTATTTTCAAAGTTTTCAAATCGGTTGCATCCTTATCGGCTTCTGGGAGAACAATTTGATAGCAATCATTATCAGATTTAGCACGTACTAAACGCAGCTTATGACGTCCGCAAATAACACGTCTATAGTTATGAAAAACACCCAGCAGAAAACTTAGAGGAACACGAAGAGAGAATTTGTTATCCTCGTGCAGCGTATACATGTTTTTATCAAGCGGGTATGTGAGTCCAGCAATTTGAAGAGCTTTACACTCATTTTCACTTAAGCACAAGTAGGCTTTTAGGAGCGTCGTAATTCCTGGATTTTCAACTCTATCAATCTCAATACCGTTGAGTTCATAGCTGATACTTCCGAAGAGAAACGCACCCAGATTGTTTGTAATACTAACAGTACCCTTTCCCGTAGCTGAATGCTCAATATTTCCCTCAATGTACAGAGCGCTCTCATACATCGAGACCAGAACATCTTTCTGATTGATTGTGATCTCAATTTCATCGTTCGGCTGGAAAGATTTAGTTGTGGGATGGTAAGTATGGATCACTTCTCGCGCTATGGAAGTATCAAATGCGGGGTTTCCGAATAACGATAGTTTTTCTGACATGATATCCTACAGAACGTAAAAACTGATTATTTTCTGCGGATAATGTGGAAGAGTGCTTAATCGATGATGGTTGTACTACTACTGTCGGTCGAACACTAACTGATCCTGCTTGAAAATGTTGCTTGTTTATATACCTTCCAGGTAGTTAGGTATTGAAAACCAATCCCATGTTAGTTGAGTTTTCTCAATTCCAATCTAATGACAATCTTCTCACCCCGAAAGTTGACCAATTCCTCACTCTGATCGAGTAAATTTATCGTGATATTGGATATGGAATGCTGATTTATTACGGGTAGGTATACTAATTACTTGGTTCTATATCGATACTATAGCCACGATCTACGGTTAGAGCAAACTCATACAACGTACGCGATGTTTTATCGTTATAATACGAGCCGTGGATAATATTGCACTCAACACGTATCGTAACAACCTTACTTATATTTACCGGTAAGTCGGATTGATATTTAGTTTTCGGTATAAGTACTTTCGGTGAAAACCCCAACACTCGTCCAATGGAATTTTTACTAGTAAAATTGATTCGTAGTTCACTTTTTACTTCGCACCTCAAAGTATTATTATTTCCCCTGATCGATAGATAATTATCGTATGTAGATTTATCTGATGATGCTGGTATATGTCCGCGCGCGGATAACTCCTCCTGAATGTGTGACGTAATATCGCTGAGCTCGTATGATCCTGTAGGAATCTCGATTACGTCTTCGTGTTGTTGTTTTTGCTTATCTAACTTTGGATCTCCGAAATAAAATTTATTGTTTACACCTTCCTCAATATTGGAAATACTGTTGTACGTATGCAGAGCAAGTAGACCTAGGGAATACTGTGATCTATGTTCCAATTCTATTGGAGGGTAGAAATCAATTGAGAGTGTACTCTTGGTACCTGTTAGGGTGAACGTTTGAGACATAATTAAACAATTTTGTTGTGCGTACTACTATTTATACTTTATTAGAAATTCTAAACACAAGTGTCCACAATTGCAAGTATTTTTCTTTTGTACATTTTCATGATTATATGTTATTTTACAATGTCTGAAATATTTTATCAACTGCTTTGGCGGTCGCAGGTTTCCAAAACTATCAAAGTAGTTGACTTGATGTCCTGTCTTCCGATATGCTACCCAATGAGTCCCCGCTCCACTATCATTATCCAAATTAACAATGCCAGCCTCGTTTGGGGTGTACGGTGTTTTCGGTAATGTGTCGCACATAAAGACTCCCCGAAAATTGGGGTTTTTTAATATTTTAGCGTATCTCACTAAATCGATGTTGGTTAGGGGTCTCTTGGGTAGCTCTTTTAAAAAATTTTCTTCAAGTATAACCCTAAGCCAGATTTATGTTTCTTCAAGAATAATCCAGATCCTTTTTTACCAATAGCTATCGCTTCCATCGTTTTATTATGACGCTCCGATTCCTTTAACTTATCTCGAGCCTCTTGTCCACCCTTTATGGCTCTGTATACACCAGCTGCTCCACCACCCAATCCTCCTAAAGCTGATAGACCGGCAAAAATTGCTGGTAGTAGAGGAAGGATGCCACCAGTCTTGGGAATCGGGATTATACGGGGGACTCTTACTCTTGACTTTCCCCCAGCATCTTTAACAGCTAAACGAGCACTTTGTACAGCTAAGCGTGATGCGTCTCTCAAATTATCAGATTTTTTAATAGGCTTGGCAACTTTGTCTATATTTGCTTTGCGGAATGCAACTTTTGGCTTCTAGTTCTTCATCCTTCTCTTCTTCTTTACAACTTTGGAACGTTTAGATGTTGGCATTCCCATACCAAGTTTTCGTTTTAACTTCATACCGTTAGTAACAAACCAAGCGGATACTTTTTCACCCAATTTAGAGTCTGATGATTTTACTCTATCCCAAGCACCATACTCGAGTTCTTTATCTGCCTGATGTCGATCCTCTAAAGTTTTATGTTTAGAATACGTGATATCGTGCTTTCTACAGGCTATGTCCAGTTTGTTCACTCCCCCGTCACCGCGTTGTAGCCTCTTTTGTAATTTAGTTCCAGGCCCGCAAAACTGATACCCCGGTAAATGTAGTTCAAACGGTAGATTATTAATACTATAGTTTAACAGACCCTCTCCCTTATACGTATTCATTGATACTAATGAGATTTTCGAAAGTAGCTCCCTTTTTATAGTATATTTTAGACACCCCGTTTCCTACATCACTAAAAATAAATAATACAGGATAATTCGCTTAATACATTTATTTAGATAAATCATCAATTTGTATCTACATATTCAATATTTTACAAAATTGACAGTCTTTTCGTGAAGGTGGTGGTCCTTCGTAGTGCGTCATCTGGTCCGGAGTATTGTAATGCTTGTAGCAGGGTAATTTCGATTTTAACTCATCATCTTCCAAATACGCCTTTGGCAGTTTATGCCATACATTTTGCAGTTGTTGTGCAGATACATGTGTTCGTAGATATTTGATGGGGAATAATCTTAACTCCTCATCAGTAAAATCACTCAAAGTCCTTTCACGTGTAATATGTAAAATAACGTTATCGCATACGTTAGAGTCCTGAGCGAGTGATTGATGTCTTATTCTAAGTTTTATACAAACTATTCGTATGAACAAATACACTAATACTAATAATACAATTGAAGACTTATGATACATGTCGGCTGAATGACGATGACAAACTGAAGACTAAATATGATTATGTTATGGTTTTAGAGTGTGTTAGAAAGACTAAGATAATCTAACACCGTATAATTAAATTCATTTGGATTTTTTATACATAACTCTTTTATCTTAGAATATGGATTTTGCACATTATTCCTAACAAAAGTTATCACGAACTTATTAAAATAATATGCAAAGTTTTTTTAACATTGCTAACTTACATTGTATTCCATCATCAAGATACAAAATACCGGATATGTCTATTTCACAAAGATGAATTGATATATTTCTGAAGGTTAGCACAACACTGACTCCTAATGAGGGTCGTTCAGGCTCAATTTCTTCAAACTTTAATTCTCCCTCACCAGTTGTAATATTCTTGTATCGGAGGTCGTTGTCATTTTCCAAGAAGCCCTTCAACGTTCGAACCAGTATTGGCCAATCAGAATGAATTATGGGAATATGATAGTTGTTGGTATCAGCAGACGATGTAATTCGTATCATGGGGATAAAACCACGAGCAGCACTTAATCCAGTTATTATTTTCACATTTTCTACATCATAGCACGACTCGTTGATGAATCGCGTTTCATTTTTTATAGCCTCTTCATATTTGGTATACAACCTATCGATTGTCGACCAGTAGTTGCACGGACTATTCATCATTATCATATTTCACTCAACTGATCTATAAGACGGTGGCTACCTGAATTTATAATGATTACCCCACTACATTATGTTTGACTTTGGGATCCAGCTGTTGTGGGTGTTATCAAAACCAAGCCATTTTATAAATACTTTACCCCCTCTTTTTCTTAAAACTGTCTCCACAAGATACACATCGGGTAAGTTCGTTTTTGACAATTCTGATTCGTGGAATGCCCCCTTTATTGGTCGACCTTCCATATCATTCAGCATATACGTCACAGGATTTGTTATTCTAACTGACGTAATTTTAAACAATTCCGTTGTCCAGTTCGGTAAATACCCTTTGGTAAAAACAAGTTTGAACTTGCTTATGCGGACTATATCGCCAATTTTAAATTTACCCTTACCAGCGATTTTTATGTGATTGTAAACGGTTCCGAGTAGTACAGCTTCCACTTGTTTTGAATTTACGTCTACGGGTTTTTTTCCTATGGTTCTATGTTTTGAATTATTATACTTTGATGTGACGGTTGGTAGTAGATGATGCCATTTGTAATTTCCGTATAGGCTAAATAATTTGAATAAGTTTTGTTTTATGGTTCTAATCGCGCGTTCAACTATGGCTGCCTTCATTACACTAAAGGTTCAGTAATGATTGATTGAATACTTTTTCATTAACGAACTAAACTGGCCGTTATAGAATTCGGTACCGTTATCGGTTTGCAGATTCTTTGGAATACGTTGTTGTGAATTCTTCAATATTAATCCCATGGCACGTGGCACTTCACTCGATGACTTATTCTTAATCGGCTCCATCCATACGAATTTTAAAAAACAATCAATTACAATTAGTATATATTTAAATCCTCTATTGAAGCGGGAATATTTGATGAGTTCGATTAGATCTGCCTGCCAAAGATCATCTATACCGTGTAGAATGGTTCTTCGTCTAGGAAACTTATTGCGAGCCGGCTTATGTAGCTCGTTTACAACAGTCTCCTTTGCCTTGCTAAATTTGCTCATTTTATAAAGTTTACGGTGTGACGGTAGAGGTTGCACTGAACTTTAACTTGTGCTCGAGAGATGATACGCGTTTTTCTATATCTGAGACCTCACTTCTAGTGAGTTGGGCAAACGATCGTAAATCCTTATCTACTACTGTACTAGCATGATTAAGAAACACTATTTTTTCGCGGTGTTTTCGCAATTCTTTCCATATTTCTTTCTGTTTTTCTTCTAATTCGTCGGTTTTAGATACCCCCTATTTGATGTCATTGGTAGCGATACTTTTAAAAGAATCGATGTGAGATTGTGTTGTAGTAATATTATCATTAATAGAGGTAATTTCATTATTAATATAACTTCGAATATCGCTATCCAGTTTCGTGAGCTTATCGGGGATTGTTTTTTTGCATCAACGTCTTCAATTCCTTCTTTGTAAAATTGATGGATTCTAGAATTCCGGTATCAGCGTATTGTTTGTGAACGCTATCGTGGTCATTTATGGGTGCCCCGATATTGCTCAACTTACGACTTTGAATATCATAACCCCCATCTTTAGTTAGTGGGAACATTGTTGCTCGCTGACCTTGTCGGCTAGTAGTAGATCTAGGCGATCTTCCAAATTTATCTACACCCATGTTAGAAAATTACTTCAACTTCTCTCAGTTCTTCGATAATAGATGCAATTTCGTTAGTATGAGAATTATTTCCAGCAGCTTGTGAAGCGGTCAATAGCTTTAATCGTTCTATCAACTCGTTGATGTCGTCAAAGTATATATACTCCACCTTCTTATTATTGACGTCCATTTGAAGTCCATCACCACTCTTCTTCGTTTTTGTTATAGGACTATCCGGATTAGTTGCCTTTTCAAGCAATGCTTTTATTATTTTAATGTATTTGAATGATCTACTCCCTCTATTTTGAGCATCCTCAAATTTACGTTTATGCACACTCGTTAATTTATGATTTCGCCGTACGTATTAAAATATTTTGAAGTATAGCCGATCGGTTTCTTTAGAAATATTAATTCATATAGCCCTTTACTTCCGCGAAAAGTATTTCGATTATCGATAATGATTTTATCTCCCGAAAATTCTATGGGTTTAGAGCCTAAGGTCCAAGTATTGGTGGCGTTATTGTATTGTACCCCATAGCTCGTATCTAATCGCCCTTTTACACCGGTTTCATATAATTCTCTAATTTCGGCTGGAATTGTTGATAAGTCCATTGTTTCATACTTTTCCACCTTTGAATCTTATGTCATAACGTCTTCTTCGTATTCTTCGTGTTTAATATTTACTTGTTTAATATCTTCCTCGTTTTTAATGTTTTTTTTCTCTTTTCTTCAGTAAATTTAATGTGTTGGATGAAATGTCTTTTAAAGAGTTTTTGGTGTTTTGGTCTATCCAGGACTAATTTTTTTTATCATGAAACAACAATATTAGGTTTACAAATTAATGTACTTTTCAAAGCATGCACTCGCCTGCAATATTTTAAAGCCTTAATTTTTTGTGGTTTTCCTAAAAAAATAACTTGGGCTATATTACGAGATATAGCTTATACCTACTTTATAAGAGGGACTAACCGTTTTTTTGTAGTAGACCTAATTTAAATAGTGTAATCCAATTACTAACGGATAGTAGAAATAAATCAAACCGTAATGGTAACAAAAAAATCTGATGTGGCCAACCACATGACTTTATCATACTATGTACAAAATTAATAGTTTAGCTGCATGAGACGGTGCCTTGCGTCATGGGCGGTTATCCGAAATTGTATTTACAAACTTGAAATCTTCACGATTTACCCGCCAAGTGAGGGAACAGCTTGGCGGGTAAATTTTTAAAACCAAACGACGATAAAATGATAAAAATGCTTTACAAAAATATTTAAAAGGACGTAAACCGTTTTGATCTAAAAATTATGGAGTAAAACACAGCACGCACACGCAGCTACCGCCACCGGCTTCCCCGTCTCCTTTCGTCATCTTCATCGCTGCTGACGTCCCGCTCAGTATCTAGTTGCAGTGGTCCTGCATCCGCATCGCATTCGTGCTCGTCTCCAGGCTGCTCAGGTGGTTCCGCACTGCAACCTCTTGCAGATATTTTTTGACAGTAGGTATTGTCAAAACATTACCCTTAAACACAATCTACTGTCATTAGAATACATCTGTCATATCTGTCATAACATCTGTCAAATCCTTGCTTACTAGAATTTGTTCATGCAGCTAAACTATTGTTACGTAAGAGTAATAAATTAAAGTTATTTTTGTGTTCGATTAAAAATTGCATACAAATATAAAGTTAACAACCCGAATTCCTCAATGATTGCGGTGTCTAGTATGGATACCAAACGTCGAGTTTGCACAAAAAGCAAGTGAACAACCTCGACGTTTGGTAACCTAATTAACGGCAATGACGTATTTGGACAATTGATATAAATACAGTTTAAGCGGCGTATCAAGGGAAATTGTTATTAGTCTGAATTCACGAGCGAGACATCCGACACCTGTACGAGAAGGCAGCGACCTGTCTTCTCAGCTGTTTTCTTAGCCTGTTGTGTCGACAATTATACAGTATGTAAAACTAGTGTCAGTTTTATTTACAACCACCCTGGCCTGGACCCAATCCCTTCACGAGCTACGTAACATGGTGGAGGCGCAAAATGATCCCAAAGGAGAACAACAACGGCTCATTCAGGTCAGGGTGGCAAGCAACAAAGCAGTAAGAGAAGAAACGAAGGAAGAAGATAATTACGATGAAGAAAGTATAGAATTTACTAAGAAGAAGATTATGAAGGGCCCAGCTGCAGATTCCAGTACAATTTCTCCGCCCCGCCCCCAAGGAGAAATTTTCTGAAATTTCCCGCTCAAGCAGACGGACATTCGCAGACGCCGCTTTGGAAAAAAAAGATGTTAGTATTTGTACATTTGTTGTTGTAGTTTAAAGGGTTCATAGCAAGATGACGCTGACGTGAGAAAATATGTGATTGCCCGTATGGAAGCAGTGATCCGCCCCTGGTCCTCGAAGAGGGGAGGAATGAAAATTAGATCCCACAAACGACGCGGATGGGTGGTCATCTACAAAAAGCTGCCGACACGTGACGCACCGCTGTACAAGCAAAGGAAAGTCTGTGTACACGGTCGAAGTCGTCTTTAAAGATGTCCCTTAGGTAGATTATCATCGCAATCCTAGAAGAAGGCAGAAGGTGGGAGGATTTGAGAACCAGGGCGGACGTATAAAAATGGAACAAACCACCGACGATGGCGAAAATTGGATCTTCAATATGGATGGGTGGTCACCTAGACCAAGCTGCCGACACGTGACGCACCGCTGTACAAGCATAGGAGAGTCTGTGTACACGGTCGAAGTCGTCTTCAAAGATGTCCCTTAGGTAGATGACCATCGCAATTCTAGAAGGAGGAAGATGGTGAGATGATTCAATAATCAGTCCGGTGAACGAGAGCGTGGCAAACCGCAGACATACGTGGGCAATTAGTTTCCGATTTTTGTGTGTGTATTTTTTCTTGGTTTTTAAAATTGTTTTGTATGTAGAATAAATTATTTTTTGGCTTGTGTTTTGCTACCCCGCTCTGTGGCTATAGATTTTGTTCTAGTTATGGCATTGCTCTGGGACGAGCAATTATTGGCGAGGAGGTTGTTACGTAAGAGTAATAAATTAAAGTTATTTTTGTGTTCGATTAAAAATTGCATACAAATATAAAGTTAACAACCCGAATTCCTCAATGATTGCGGTGTCTAGTATGGATACCAAACGTCAAGTTTGCCCAAAAGGCAAGTGAACAACCTCGACGTTTGGTAACCTAATTAACGGCAATGACGTATTTGGACAATTGATATAAATACAGTAAAGCGGCGTATCAAGGGAAATTGTTATTAGTCTGAATTCACGAGCGAGACATCCGACACCTGACGAGAAGGCAGCGACCTGTCTTCTCAGCTGTTTTCTTAGCCTGTTGTGTCGACAATTATACAGTATGTAAAACCAGTGTGAGTTTTATTAACATCCACCCTGGCCTGGCCCATTCCCATCACGAGCTACGTAACACTATTAATTTTACCAAAAAATATGGTAGACATAAATTATTCAGAATTTCCTCTACTTTATTCTATTATTAAACTATTTAAGCTATTTTGACGAAACTAGAAAAATAACCGTTCATTAACAAAATCCTTGAAAAAAGCTTAGAGGCAACATCCAGTTAGTTCCTTTGGACCCTTTTGAACCAAAAGCTTTTCAGCTCTAAGTTTGGTCATGAAACTTCTAAATATAAAGTTTCGCCTCGACACCTTTAGCAGTTTCTCCAGAATCGCCGTCACAAACATCGGGTACACGCACGCACGCACGCACGCACGCACGCACGCACGCAGTTAGTGACCTGTGCTTCTCAGCACCGGCACTATCCGGACATCACCACAACACTATCTTCTAGTATTTGCTCTCCTGTGTGATCCTCAATCTTGGCCACGTGTTTTTGTGTGAGCAAGCCGGGATCCACAGAGCCGCGTTCTGAGGTAAGGCGTCCTGCGGGATTAGCAGTTTAGCGGACCTTTTGTCATGCCGGCTACGGAAGGGCGGCAGGGCTGATTTCTAATAGACTGCGACTAGCTTTCCGTACGCGTTGGCGGTACAGGGATCCGTTGCTAATTACGCTATAGGGCCCTTCCCCCTTCGTCCATCGACGAATTTTCCAGACCCGAGATTGTCGGGCGCGCCTGCTGTGACTGGCACGTGTCAGTAGGAGACTGACGCGCTTTCATCCGATTGGCGTGCTCTCCCAGCTTCTCCTCGGGATAATCCCGCCAGGACCACCTAGTCCTATTTAAGATTTATTTTTATTTTATTCTTTGCCAAGAAGGTATTTTTATATTTCTCAAAAAGTCCTTTATTTATTTTATTTTATACCACGGCGAAGCCGCATTTATTTTGCATTTTTGTTCATGTCCAGCGTTATAAATCGTACAAACTCTATCGAGTATCGTTGGACCGGGCACTGAACCGCTTTTTGCGGCTCAGCCCGCTATCAGACCTAAAACCAGCTGGCCCCGGCCAGTCTAGCGATATAAGCAATTTTTCGCTTCGTGAGTCTCCGACACCATGTAGGATATAAACAAGCCTAGAAAAGTCAACTTAATGGACACGGACGACGGCAGTTTCCCGGCGCCTGGCAACGTGGAGGGCGACCTTATGTTACCTAATGCTACAGACACGTCAATTAACGGCTATGCGCAAGATAGCAACCAACTCACACCAGAGTTGGTTGTTCAATATATCAAAAGTCTGTCTAACAAAAACGACTTCTTCCTGATTCACAGGGAGGCCAGTCAATCGCTAAAAAAATGCCTTGTCGGAACCAAACTCTGTATCTGATTCTATATCTGTCTCCAGTGATGGACCAGACTTCACGACTGCAAACAAAAAACGCAAAGGCAAATTTTCTGAGCCAGCTTCCAAGGCTCCTAAACGGACGCTTCACTGCTTTCGGCCATAGCAGCTCCCTCTAGTGAGTTAAGAGTAAATTTAAGGCAAACAAGTCTCAGCCCTCCACCTCTAGCTTCTCGGTTCGTGGCGTCTCGGCGCCCGCATTCCCGGCGTCTGGCGCCCCGGTGTCTGGCGTCCAGACGCCAAAACGCAAAAATAAAGCGGCTACAAAGCAGGCTCTACTCACACCAAACCACCGGTTACCGGTGCCCCAAGTGACTCTGCGGTACCACCCATTGTGGTACGGCAGAAGGAAAAATGGTCAGCACTCAGAGCGGCCTTGTCAGCGCAAGGTATCCCAATTAAGTCTGCCATTAACACCCAGGTTGGTATTCAAATTCTTACAGCCAATCTGGACGACTACAAAAAAGTATTGGCTCTGCTAAACGAGTCGTCAGTACAGCACCACACCTTCATGGCACAGGAGGACATGGACCTCTTGGTAGTCATCCGCGGTGCTCCAATCGAGCTCAGCCTCGATGCCGCGGAGTAAGACCTCACCTCCAAAGGGTTCAAGCCGAAAAAGGTGGTTTGGATGAAACACCCTCGCACCAAAGAAGCTATGCCGCTTATTTTAGTAACTCTTCCCCGCGAGTTGCGAGATGTTTGTAACATAGCCAATCTCTGCGACCTTATAGTCACTGTCGAGCCCTTGAAAAAGTCCCCGGTGATTGGACAGTGTTAGCGCTACCGCTGCAAAAACTACGCCGGTAGTCATGACTCCAGGGAATGCAAAGCCCCAGCAGACGCCCCTTTTGTTTGCGCAAACTGCCACGAGGCACACAGGGCCACCTATAGGGGCGGTAAACGTGCCCCCAAACCTAGAAGGGCGGCAGTGCCACCCCAAGCACCAGCTAGCGTTGCTCCACGGCCAGAACCAAAAGCATTTCCTGCTTTATCTTTTTCTAATAAACAGTCACAGTCCGCGACGCAAGCGTCCACCCTCCGCGCCACAATGGCACAAGTAGTCAGGAATGGCTCGGAAAAGCAGACTCCCTTGCTGGCCACTCTCACACTGCTATTGACCACTTTAAGCTGGCAATGGCTACGGTGGCCACCATGTTTAATGATCTAGCGCAAGTTTTTAACGACCTGTAATGCATCCACACGCAAAATGCAAACCACAGTCACTTCGCATGGTTGCTTGGAATGCGAATGGTCTCGCCGGCAAGCTGCCGGAGTTCTTTCTGGGCTCCGCTTTGACGTGGCCCTTGTCGGTGACTCCCATTACAAACCCTCGCACCGAGCAACCGTTGCGAACTATAGCTGTTCCCGCAGCGACAGGCTGGATGGCCGCAGTGGAGGCACCGCCGTTTATGTCAAAAAGTCCATTGAACACCAAGGGGTGGCCCTACCAGTTCTCAATCACCTGAAGGCCACTATAATCAAGGTCTCGACCGCGGGAGGGAGCCTAGTGTTGGCTGAGGGCTATAACCCCCCGCGGCACCAAATTCTGCGAGAGGACCTTGTTGCCATCTTTAATAATGGCGCCTATGAGCCCCACACGCTTTCACTTCCAGGACAACGAGCTGTCATTCGACCACATGCCCATCGTCTTCTCTTGGGGCGCAGGTCATTCGAGCTTTCTACTGCCATATCCAACGGCAAATGCTATGTCGGGTCTAGTTTTGTTTGAGAGGTTTTGTTGTCATGTTCAATATAGCCATTGTACAGTACTGGTGTTGTAACTGATTTTGTTTTTTCCATGACAAATTGGTTTATGATTGTTTGAGCATATGTTCCTTGACTTAGTTTCATTCCATTTTCTTTTATTTCCATGTCCATTCCAAGAAATGTATTCACATTGTTTACCTTTGTAATTTCAAATTGTTCTTCTAGTGCTGTTAGCAAGTCTTTGATATCTTCGTGATTCTTTCCAACTATAAGACCATCATCTACATATATTGCTAACAGTAATGTTCCTTTTGGGTTTTTGAAAATGCATTGTTCTGTCTTCAATTGTTCCAAGCCTCTGTGTTTTAAGAAGTTGGTGAAATGTTCATTCCATTTTTGTGGTTCTTGTTTCAGGCCATATAAAGTCTAAAACTCTTGTTTTCCGTTGTGTTGTACCCTTCAAGTATCTTCATGTACAATTCTTCTTGTAAGTTACCATGAAAAAATGCTGTTTTGATATCAAATGTTCTTGTTGTGTAGTTATTTTTCACCGATAAAGCAAGTAATAGGCGTCAAAGTCTATGCCCTTCCTTTATTCACAACCTCTTGCTACTAATCTTGCTTTATATCTGCCATCATCTTTAATTTTAAATATCCATTTATTAGATAAAATTCTTTTGTTTTCAGCTTTCTCAATATTCACATGTTTCATTTTTCTTTAATGATTCTTTTTCTTCTTTTATTGCATCCATCCATTTGATTTTATCTGGTCCATTGGTTGCTTCCGTATAAGTAAGTAACACATAATCTTCAAATTTTTTCGGCAATTTTATTTCTCTTCGACATCTTGCTTCTTGTTGACCTTCTCCCAAATGGTGTTCGTTTTTATCTTTAGCTACGTTTTCTGATTGTTCACTGTCTTCATCATCTCAATTATTTCTTCTTCGGATTCACCATTTACTTCTCTTCTGTAGATATTTTCAGTGATTTTGTCTTCCATCTTATTTTTCTTCATCATTTTAAATATTACGTCCCTGGATTATTATTTTTCCGTTTTCTTTATCATAGAGTCTATATCCGTTTAAAGTATATCCAACAAAGATATATTTCTTGCTTCTCTCATCCAGGTTTTCAATATCCAAGTATTTTTCCATAAGCTTCACATCCAAAAACTTGTAGTCTTTTTAAATCTGGTTTCTTCTTGTTCCACATTTCGTTTTGTTTACAGTTTCAGATGGACTTCTATTTACCAAATATACTGCTAACTGCTTCACCCCAGAATGATTTCGGTAAATCTGCTTCACATAATAAGGATCTGGTTTTGTCCATTAGTGTACAATTCAGTCGTTCAGCTTTTCCGTTTAGTTGGGGAGAATGTATTATTGTTGTATCTAGGGAATCCAATCCCGCACCAAAACCTCAATCCCGCAAATCCGCGGGATTATAGCCATCAATCCCGTGGGATCCGCGAAATTGCGGGATCGCAAACACTAATAATATTCTTTGTGCTCAACCCAGTAAATATGCTAAAGTTTTTATGCAATTAAAAACAGCGTATAGTAGCAGGAAAATATTTTTAGCATATAGACAATATGCAAAATACAACAGTCGGAATAGTTTAAAAGTTACATTTTACATTGATTTAGGAAGTATTTTCGGAGAAAAGATAATATATATAATGTCTCATCTTTTACATTTGTTGGTTATACCTACGTTGAACGTCGGTAGATATAGGTCCGTAGTAAGCAATTGCAAATTGTTTTTAGATTGTTGTTATCATAGCAAATTTACATAATGTTTTATTGACTTTTTGTTAGTATTAATTGTATGTAGAGTAATATATTAAGGTATAGTTTAGTGTTAGTATTAGTGTTAGTGTTCGTCGTATTAGTTTAGTATGCCTGGACAAGGGTGTATTGTGCAAAGCTGCAAAAGCTACAGCGGCAAACAGAAAATGAGTTTCTAATTTCTTCTCGTTCCCAAAAGATATTGATTGGTAAGAGACAAAATTAAATGTTCACAAAGCTTGTGATTTATCGTTGTCAAGATTGCCCTTATGAGTTTATGATAAATTGAGATAAATCGTAGGTATTGTTTTCTGTGTTGCTTTTTGAGAAACATGTATTTAAAAAAAAATAATAATGAAAAGGTTGGTACCACTATGACGAAACATCAAGTTTAAAAAGCTAAATTAAATTCTGACAGATTTATATTTGTTCATGACACTGTAGATGTCACATCCGTACGAACATACCAAAATAAAACTACAGTCATCGCTATACTTTATTTACAATTTTCTCAATTTATCGTTTTTAGAATTAGATATAAAGACGGGTTGATATTTCTTATCAACAAACAATCAAATTAGTGATCTTATTTTATTTGTAATTTGTATTTTGTAATTTGCCGCACTAGAGCGGCAACGTTCCATAGCGGTTCTCCCATGGTTCTCCAACCTCTGATGAAATCAGCTGTTTTCGAGTGTGACAGCACAAAAAAAATAATTGTCAAAATCCTGGCTACTATGTAGTTTCATATCAATGCAGATGCGATCGATCTCGATCAAATAGAATTTGCTCTTGCAGCTAAACTATTAATTTTACCAAAAAATTTCATAGGCATAAATTATTCATAATTTCGTCTACTTTAATTTATTATTTAAATATTTTTACGAAATTACAGAATTGGCGGCTCATTTGCAAAATTCTTGAAAAAGGCTTAGAGTAAACACCCAGTTCCTTTGGACCCTTTTGAAACAAAAGCTTTTCAACTCTAAGTTTGGTCATGAAACTTCTAAATATGAAGTTCCGTGCCGATACCTTTAGTAGTTTCTCCGGAAATGAATTAACAAAAATTGGGTACACACACACACACACACACAGAGACATTTTTTTGTACTTTGGTCAAAAATGTTCAGGGGACCCATAAAGACCTATTTCCGCTAAAATCTCAAAAAATTTTTTCGGCACGATTACTATACTTTACATACTGCGTATGATAAAGTAAAAATGTTTGTTTGCTGTTCGTTTCTTCAGTTTGCTGCTGTTTGCCGACATCGTTGGTAAAGTGGGGTAATAATTTCCAATAGGCCCAGTTAAAAGTTTTAAAAGTTAAAGTTTTTCGAAAACTCGTTATCTGTTACCTTTTGGGTACCTATACAGGGTGTTTCAGAAATAACGGCTAACCTTCAAGGAGCATATCCGCCAAGGACAGAGAAGCAATTTTGGTCAAATAACCTAGTGTATATTTCAAACTTTTAAGTACCAACAAAATTGTATTGAAGAAATCGTCTAAAGCCTGTCCTGGTGCATACCCGTGTGCGCATGACTGAAATACCATTGCAAACAACCACGGCAAATAACAAACATTTACGAACAATTATCAATTGAAACATAGAGAGATTAGTACGTACCTAATCCAGATGTGATGCAGATTTACAAACATTGTAATTGCAAAGCGAAATCCGTCGAATAAAAATCGATTTAACACAGCAATTGCGTTTCACAGCCGATCAAAGTTATGTCGCATTCTAGCCATACAATTGTCATCCATCCGTGTCTGGTACTACACAAATCACTACACAAACACACCCCATTAAGATCCCACAGCCAAAAAGATTCTTATTGTTAATAAACCAACAAACAGCTGATCACTCTTGTCGAATGTAGGTCATTGTCGCTCTGAGCGAGAAAGGCCGCAATGGGGGGGGCGCGATATGTTGCCGGTGAGGCGGTGAACTTGATTTCTCACCAGTTGCAACACAACTGTGGCGGAATGTAGTCCATTTTCGTGCTTTGCACAGAGACGGACTGCGTCTTTCTTTATTAATTTTCTCAAGAATGCGTTAAGTTAGACCATACGTTATTTGGCAAAATATGCTTATTACGGCCTTGGGCATATGCTGCTTGAAGGTTAGCCGTTATTTCTGAAACACCCTGTATATAAGAAATATATAAGGCCTTAGTTACCGACTTGGCACGAGTCCGTAATTTATGATGAGTAATTTATTGCTTTCTGCGGCGCTATGAAAGACATGTTCGCTTTTATTGACGAATTCAGAAATTTGATATCGTATCCCGCAAATCCGGCGAATCCCGAATAGATAATCCCGCAACGTTGTTACCGCGAAATCCCTGCGGGATCCCGCATTTGCGGGATCCAGCATTTGCGGGATTGGATTCCCTAGTTGTATCCATTCCCTTTCTACACCATTCTTTAGCTTCATAGTTAACATATTCCTTCCCATTATCACTTCTCATCTTTGAAACTCTATGCCCAGTGTGGCATTCCATTTCTTCTACGTATTCGTTCGATTGGTCCTGCTACATCGGTATGTATTGTTTCAAGGGGTCCTGTACCTCGTGTTCTTTCACTATTGAAAGACAGTCTTGTCTGTTTAGCGTTTATACATATCTCACACAATATTTCAGCATCACAATCTTTTCTTTATATGTCGAAACCTGTTACCATATTCTTTTCTACCATTTGTTTTAACGCTTTAAGTGATTGTGTGCCATCTTCTTATGCCAGTTTGTAATCTTGGTTTCTTTCCTTGTTGTAAGCATACCCTTTGCATTTGTTTTTATAATATCTACCGTATATATCCCATTACTCTCTTTCTTTCCTTCAAAAATTGTTTTGTTATCCTTTGTTATAAGTACCTCGTCACCTGTGAAGGTTACCTTTCCTCCGTTGTTTGCTATGGAACTGACTGATATTAGATTTTTACATAGTTCTGGCACATATTGTGATGTTCGTGTGAGACCTCAGACAATTCTACGGGCGGGGATGGTGTTTGGGGTGGCGTAGCTTAAACGAAAACTACATGCTTCACTCCTTTTATTCTGATATTGACAATGTATATTATAATAAGTGACCTGGAGTGTATTAACTAACTGTCGTAATCGTAATAATAATGTAGTTGGCGTCCGATGCGGTGACCGTTGGCAGTTCCCCCGGTCCCCGCACCAACCTGCTTGTTCAGCATTTGCGGCGCTCGCTTCGGCGTCTCCCGTGTCCGTCCTCGGCTTATTATACTGGGTGAGTCCATAGGCTCTTGGTATACAGGGTGAGTCTGCAGGCGTCCCTTCACACTCCCCCTTGTTAAAAACATCGGACCCCGATGTAGAGGATCAGCAACACTAGCTGATCAGCAACACAAATTCAAAACAAAATCAGTATCCTTTCCTTACACATTAAACGTATGTCTAGAATTAACAGAACATCATTTCTAGGGATAGGAATGATGTAATCCAACTTATACTTATGATACTTATTTACGTATGTACTTATATTTAAAACTTGCGACCCTCAGCAACTAGTGCTGGAAACAAAAGGTCAGACTTATAGTAAAAATACAACCCAAACTTTAATAAGACTCTAAAACATTGAAGTTTAAATCCTAAAAATACAACATTAAAATATTAAATTATTTAACCATGGTTCTAAAATTATTTGCGCGCGCTAGTTATAATAATTTCCTTATTCTTCGCATAACTTACACATGTCATGTCTTGTCTTCAGACGACTTTAAACAATACTAACTTCAGTTCTAAGATCTATACTCTCTTTTTTTCACTACTTCTTTCCTACATAATAGGGAATTATAAGTTATCTTTCTTCGTTATCTTAATTCTTGGTTGTATTACGCGTAACTTTATTTTTTCGCTCTTTGACCTCTATGGTCGGTATTTCATCTTGTGAAGCATTAGCTTCTACGGATTCTAACTTTATTTCTATTTCTTTCTTTACACGACTTCTCTTAATACATTGGTACATTAACCAAAACACAAATACACTCGTCAAACCTATAATGGTGACATTACTAAAACAATTGATCGAATCGGACACACTGATTGCTCCCACTGCATGCACGACACCTAGTCCAATCAGTGCTGGGTTTCGAAATAATATTATTAAAACACAACTTGTCGTAAGAATATTGACACACTGAAACAGATTGATTAAATGTTGACTCTAATGATGTATAAATGAATATGATTGCTCCTCCTCATTTGAATCAGGTTGCTCATTAAACTTAGGAATAAAATTAAACTGCTGACGTTCCATTTTAGGTTTAAACATTTCGATGCGTTTCTGTAGGACAGCTGGTTTAAATGATTAATCGGCGGCACATACAGTGTTTGTAATTTTGACCATAAAGCTGGAAGAATGTGGTATATTTGAAATGCTTTGCCGCCTGCAAAATCACATGGAAACACTTTATGAATTAAAGTAACTGACAATAAATTGCCTTAAAGAACAGGAACAGGGAACTTGAACCTGTAACGCTCCGTGTAATGCAAACTCTTGCGTGTCGATTACTCGGCCAGGGTAATTGGCACATTCGAGTGTCAGATTACCTTTTGCTTGCACTATAACAAATTTTTCGGGAGCCACTTGTTGGGCCAGTGTTTTATTATTTTGATAACAGGACATTATACAGGAAGCTACCAGGTCTGAAACAGATGCACCCAACGCCAACTTTGTAAAACAATCTACATTGCTAATCTCTACGTCACTCACTCTCGGTAACAAACAAAAGTTTTGGTTATCAATGTCGCATTCCCTCAACGACGACCCAGCTAATATTTTAATCTGTTGTTCTGACTTAGCTATTATTACTTTATTATTACAAATTTTACACGTTTTCTCATGCCAAGCAAAGGGGATACAATTCACCTCAAACAATTGGCAATGGTGATCGCTCTTTCGCACACTTATCCTTAACGTAACCAACAAATTATCAGGAGTCATGGAGCATTCTGCTATTTTTAACCGTAAATAGATAGACACGTCCTCGGGTTTTGTTACTAACTCGTGACCTTGTTTCTCAAGTGTTTGTTGCAAAAGGATTAAATCTCGCTTTAAAGTATCAGGTTAAATTACTTCTGTAGGAATATAAGCGTGTCTACATTGATTTAAAATTTGCTGGTATGTATATAGATGAATAAATTCTAATTTAGAAAATACTTGATTCAAAGTTAATTGTAGGACCATTTGGTACTCTTGTGAAGTATCAGCGATATAACTTTGAATCTTTTGTAGCGTTTCGTTTGCTATTAATAAACTGTTCGAATGCTGTGTGATAACGTTCTCTAATTTTTCGTCATACTGAGATATACTATTAATTAAACGAAGCAATTCATGATGGTCATTATTTTCAGATATTCTAACATTGTTTACTACCTTCATTAAATGCTCTTGGTTGGTGATGAAAGGTTCCGCTGAATGTTTGGACATTACTCCACAACACCAGTTTAAGGCGTCTCCCAAAAAATCCAAAGCTCTGGGAAATCTGTGCTTAACTGCCTTGCTCCTCCCTAACCCCTCTTCTATTATCTGTAGATACCGTGAATATTGTTCTTCCATTTTGTTTAGATAGAGTTCCAATTTGCACTGCTTGCTCGGTCCATCTCTGGCACAAGAATTTGTTGGAGTTCGAATGGTTAGATTCAGCGTTGGCGCTGACGTATAATAAATCAAAGGAACCGACAATTCGTGTACATGTGATAATTGCGTCCAATATACTCCGGACACTATATCGACTGATGTTACCATTTTTATCAAACTGATTATTATTAAAACGACGGTGACCACCATGGTCACCGTCGAGCACCATGCTCGCATTGATTACTGGTTATTAATTATTAAATATTTTATTCAAAAATGCTTTCGCTTATGTGTGCCTATCGTTTAATTTACCTTATTAAGCAAAATTTGTTTCGATAACCTACTTACAAAGCGCGCGCGTGGTATTTCTTCATACGACTTACGTGCACTGTATCTAAAACGTTTTTGTTGGTTTTTCATTCTTATTTCGTAATACACCTCATTAATTTTTCTATTGACTTTGTAAGGCCCATGCCATCTTGTTAATAATTTCTCTGACTTGCCTACCTTACGAAATGGTGTATAAATGAGTACTTCTTCGTTTTCCTCATAACCGACTGACTTACGGCCCTGATCGTATCGTCCTTTTTGTATAACTTGTTCATTATTTATTCTTACTAATGCGTTTGACCTAACATTTGCTATTCTTTCTAACAATTCTCGTACAGTTTCGTCTTTACATACATCAATACCTAAAGCTGCATCGAATGGTAATTTAGCTTCTCGACCGTACATAAGCATGAAGGGTGACTCCGTAGTAGTGGCTTGTTTAGAAGTATTGTATGCGAACGTAACTAAGGGCACATAGGAATCCCAATTTGTTTGATCAGTCCTCGTATACATGGCAAGCATAGTTGCTAAGGTACCATTAAAATGCTCTGTTAAACCGTTGGCCTGTGGGTGATACGCGGGAGTGAATGTTGAGCGCGTTCTTAAACTTCTCGTTAGTTCATAAAACATTTACCTCGATCGCTTAAGAGTTCAATTGGACATCCATGACAACAAATTATATTTTCTACCAAAAAATCACTCACACACTTAGCGGTGCTTGTTGGGGTCGCTTTTGTTTCGGCCCACTTTGTGGCATAATCTAGAGCGGCTATTATGAATGTATTTCCACTTTCAGATTTTGGGAAAGGACCTAGAAGATCTATACCAATTCGGTCGAACGGTTTTCCTACTTTTAACGGCTGCATTAGACTGAAGGGCCTTGGTGCGGATGTTTTCTTTGCTGACAAGAAATACATGTTTTTACATATTGTAACAACCCTGACTGGGGTGATCAGGGTGTTATAAGTTATTTGGTAGTCGTGACCCTAATTTTAACCCCATGGAGGCAATTATAAATAGAAGCCATAATATTGTACTAATACGTCTATTGAATAAAAACAAAACAACTATACATATAAAACTTAACTGAAATTATGGAATGTACATAACCCACAGCAAACACCAGCGCGTACTCATAGCGAGCAGAAATGGGACTTACCCCGTACAATTAAGCCGAGTTTACGTTCCAAGACGCAAACGCAAACGCGTACGCGAACGCAAACGCGACGCCAACAGAAAACGCAAACATAAAGAATACCGTTTATTTTCCACTAGACGCGAACGCAAACGCTAAGAAATACATTTTCTATTTAGAGGTTGGCAGTAGAACACTAGTAGGGATTTTACATTTTAGCAGGTAAACAAACCATAGGCGGCAAATCGCCAAGTTTGTTTATTCGTTCTGAAAAGGTCTGTGGTAGTGGTTCTGTTCTTTACGTTAGCTGTTTGCCTCTTTTTTCGATAAGTTTGCTTGTGCGCCTGTGTTTATTATCAGCGTTTATTAACGCTTCATAACGTTTGTTATCATTACGGTAAGTTGTTAAGTCCCGATGTGTGTATTTTGTGTGATCTCTTAGATCTTAGAAACTGTTTTTATTTATACTGTATATATTATATTTTCCAGATTGGTGGTGTCGTGATACTTGTGTGTAAACAGGAGAGAGTATGGACCCCGATGAAGAAGCTCAAGAGGCTGCAGCCGGACTTCTTATTTTGGCTGCTGCTGTGACTTTCCTCGAACAATGCTAAGCGAAGCATTTATAAAGTCCACGATGAACTAGCAAACTATTTTATGTCTCCGTCAGGAGAAATGGAACATCAATATGCACATATAAATAGAGGTCGTTTGCCTTAAAGTTAAATTATTTTTTGTACTTACATATTTTCTTGTTTCTATTGTATTTTTTCTTTACTTTTAAAGAATAAAACATTATTTATGTTATTTAGTGTTTTTTTTTATTTATACTTAGTATGTGCAACAATAAAATATAAATGGTAAGCTACGATTAGACGACTGTCTGTTAAAATAATATATATAGTAAAAAGCAAATGTTAGGTGTCCTGGTCGTCTATGTCTTGCAGTTGGGCTTCCGACATCAACTGATAAATTTTTGCCCGGAGCGTTGGTTTAATGCGACCCGTTCCGTCTTTAATATTTGCCATCATCGTGGCAACAGACCTTCCAAATTCCAAGTCCAGTGGTGGAATTCCCGTAGGCGCTTTCCGATCTTCAAAAAAAATTCCCACCTTCTCCATGATTCCCAACAAAGCATCGTTTATCTTGAAATCATCCTTCCGGCTACAGGTACTCGTCGACGCAGAGCTGCTGGGCCGACTCTGCTCGGATCCTGCGATCCTGCGACGTCCAGATCGTCATCGGCTCTGCGCTTACGGGTACCCGTATATGCAGAGCTGGTGCGAACTTCTTTCAAAGGAGGAACGCTTTCACCTTCTTCCATTGATAACTCGCCTACTTCTTCCATCGAAAAATCTACGGTCTCAAATTCGAAGGTCTGTGCTTGATTATTACTTCCCCTCTCTTCATCGACCACCTTCGCTGAACTTAGGGCTGGAATTATATTCCCTGTTGTTCTGGAAAAGAAATAACAACTTTAGCTGTGATCTTTGATTATAATACATATATAAGTAGTGTAGGAATATAGCTGTACTTACTTGTTTCCTTTGATATGTCTATCCAGAAAGCCAAGATGCGACATAAATTGCCATGTCGGTCGTGTATTTGTGCCGGACCCGGAAGGTTGGTGTTGCAGGCGCTTTTCCTTCACGTATCGGACACGAAGGACTTTAAACCGTGTTTGGCACTCGTAATCTAATATTAAATAACGCATAATAAATTAAAATTCAATTGCACTTCGACAAATATAACTTACCACTTGAACCTACAAATTCGCCTATTTGTCTCTACGCATTTTCTTTATATAGCCTGTCTTTGAAATCTTTTGATTTCTTGTCGAAGATACCAGTATACATATGCACGCTGCTTACCAACTTCTCGTCGTCGATCTTCATAACGTTCATACTTATTCACAACTTTTCGTTCGCTCGTGCGGTGGTTTTATCGGTTATGTTTTGATGGTTATGTTACTGTTTTGACACGGCTTGGCTAAGAAGTAAATAGAACGTCACGTGCAAGTGCGCTTGACTGTGATTGGCTAGACGCCAACCTCGTACGGGACGCAAACGCGAAAAGTTGAAGTTGGGGAACTTTTCGCGTCTGCGTCCCGTGTTAGCGTTCGCGTCTCATGCAACGTAAACCCGTACACGCGGCCTGTATGTGGCAACTTTCTGCGTTTTGCGTTTGCGTTCGCGTTTGCGTTTGCGTCTTGGAACGTAAACTCGGCTTTATTACTAAACTCGACGACGCATGGTTGATCAGCTACCAGGTCTCAGCTCTGGTACGAGCATTGGCGAGGGGTTGGATGCAGCTTCCCGAACACGCGAACCGAACACACGATTAGTTTCCGTACGACTGATGTCGCCATCAAGCCTATTCTAGCTTTTTGCTGAGTTTGTCTTCTTATGGAAACTTCTATAAAAACTTTAACGAATGTGCAAAAGACAACTCATCATTTTTACCTACATTCAACAAAATATGAATCCACGGCGAAGCTACGAATCGCGGGTGTAACGCGACTCCGTACATCCGCTGTCTCGCCAAGGCGATCAACCTTGCTGTCTACGTTTGCTATGGTTTACGTACATTGTTACTTACAATATGGAAATTAATATAATCTTAAAGTTACTTATAAAATATTGAATATCGGCAATCGTTACAATATTTCTCTATTTCGTTATTCGTATTTTCCCAGAAATACCTAACTTTAATTTTTCCCATCGTTTTTGCAAGACCTAAGTACCTCCGCTTAATGGGTCATCATGAGCTCCAAATAATATTTCTGACTTTAAATTTTCTGGTATTACTAATAGTTTATTTTGCCCGGACGGTGTAAAATTCTTTTTGTATAAAACATTATTCTCAACCAAGTAGCTACGCGATTTTTTGCAAGTTTTACGATCAGCAGAGTCAGGATTTTGTATGGCTTCTAATAATTCCGATAGGCTGGGATCTTGTCTCTGTAACTCCGCAATGTCCGTCGGAATTATACTTAACACTGAAATCTCGTGAGTATCTGAGTCATTCGGCTCTAGAATAGGACTACGTGATAAACTATCTGCGTCAGTATGATATTTACCACTCTTATGCACGATGTCATAGTCAAAATCCTGTAACTTAATAACCCCACCGTCCCAACCTTGATGTCATATTTTGTTGTTTATGGAGCCAACGCAGCGCGTGGTGATCGGGAACTACCCGAAATTTTCTAACCCAAAGGTAATTTCTGTAATGGGCCATTGCCCATTACGTATTATATTTCATTTCTGCGTCAGATAATCGTTTAGAGGCGTATGCTATCGGATACGTTTCCGTAGAATCGGTCTGCAATAAAACAGCCCCCAAACCATATCCACTCGCATCAGTATGCAATTCTGTAGGTAAATCTAACTCAAAATGTCGCAACACTGGGTAATTAATTAAACGTTCTTTCAGATTGTCAAAAGCTTCTTGCTCTGCGTCATTCCAACAAAATTTAATATTTTTTCGAGTCAGTTGAGTTAGTGGTCGTGCGACGTCGGCAAAATTTTCAATGAATTTTCTGTAATAATTAGCTAGTCCTAAAAACGATTGTATATCTTTCACGCTTTTTGGTGTAGGAAAGTTTGATACTGCTGTTATCTTGTCAGGATCTGGTGACAGTCCTTTAGACGAAGCTACATAACCTAATATTTTTATCTCTTGGTATCCAAACGTACATTTTGATGGTTTTAACTTTAAACTTGGCTTGTTAATCTATCAGAAACTTCCTCTAAATTTCTACAATGTGTCTAAAAATTATCAGCCTTAACTACCACGTCGTCCAAATACACTAGACACGATATCCACTTTAATCCCGCTAGGACTTCGTCCATACACCTCTGAAAACAAGCCGGACTCGAGGCCAAGCCAAATGGTAAGACATTAAATTCAAATAACCCGTCGGACGTCACAAAAGCTGTTTTATGTCTATGTTTTTCGGCAATATTTATTTGCCAATACCCCGAAAATAAATCCACGGTTGAAAAGAAATGCGCCCCTTCCAAATAAAACAAAATGTCGTCAATTACTGGTAACGGATATACATCTAATTTAATAATTTTATTTCTATAATCCACACAAAATCTCCACTCGCCAGTCTTCTTTTTTACTAATACTACCGGACTACAGAATGGGCTATAAGAGCGTCTAATTATACCTGCATCCAACATTTCACGTACTTGATCCCGAACTATCTGTCTTTCTTTATGCGCCACTCTGTATGGTGTTTGGTGAACTGGTTTTGCTCTACCTAACTCATAATTACTACGCGCAAAAATGTCTTCGTAATCTCGTAATAAAGTTTGTAATTGTCTTTTCTGCTCTCTATCTAAACTAGGATTTATATTTAGATCCGACTCGAACTTTTTTATTGATAAAGATTTTGATACACAGTTATCCTGATCATTACCTACCGAAAGGTGGATAGAAAGGCCTATTTTATCTAACTGTAAGTATGGTTTATCGCAAATCTCTATCATGGTTCCTAGCTTGCCAAAAATCTCCATTATACTGGTTCTATCGCTCATATTCGTTACATAAATATAGGGATTTGGTGTTAAGTAAAAACGTTCGTTGATCTTAATGGCATTGCATTTAAACAAATTCTTATTGGGTTCAAAATAACAATGTGCTGGGAATTTTGCAGAGTATTGTACCGCTATTTTTTGAGTCGTCATAGGTTGTATCGTGATACGTTCTCGTGGTGTGACACGACTTGAAACTGTTGTGTCTGCTACATTTTCCACACACGTATTTTCCTTTGTGTCAAAATGTAGAGTTGCAGTTTCACCGTTAGTAAGCAGCTGAAGGCTACGTGTTAAGAAATTAATATTGACGCCATAACGACTGTTGAAATCATTTCCAAGAATAGCTTCGAGTGCCGCCTCCGCCTAACCCTATTTTTCTCAAACGTTTCTACTGTGGTCCGTTTTTTGACCAACAGTCCCGTGCATAATGTCCTGATTTACGATAGTGATAGCAAATTACGCGACCGTCATCAGGTGTCCTACTCGGTAAATTATTTCTCGGTCTATCCGAATTATTTATAGGTTGCGACCTACCTTTTTCTTGGAGTTGCCATTGGAGGTCCTCGATTTTCCTTCTCAGCTCCTCCATCTCCTGCTGTTCGGTGATCCTTCTTCTATCCCTCGGTTGGGCACCACTAGGTCCTGCTGATTGATCCTCCGAACCGCATCCTCTTCGTTCCGCCAACAGGTATGACGTGGCTTCACCTTGTCTTAGATTCCTTCTTAGCTCCTCCACTGTATTGTTGTTGAGCATGTTGACCCTCTCTATGATGTTTGGCTTCAATCCTCTCAAAATGTACCTAACTTTCTCTGCCTCCGCCATGTCAGGTTTGATCTGGTGACACAAGTTGAGAACAGCATGGAAATAATTCCACACTTCCTCCGTCTGTCCTTGGGTTCTTGTCGAAAGTTCAAACTGTAGCTGGGAGTTGATGATTGGATTTTTGAAGCCGTCCTTTAGCTTTTGGGATACCTGGACGTAGTCGTCCATACCTTGACTATCCTCGTTTGTTTCGTACCAATTTAGGGCTGCTCCCTCCAAATAGCACGGCAATTGGAGCGCCTTCGTGTTCTCGGTCCATTTATTCGCCTTAGCCGCTCTTGAATAGATCTTCAAAAACTGCTCGACGTTTTCCTTCGCTCCGCCCGCAAATTTCGTTGGCCTCACCATCGGTATTTTTTCGTCTTCCGTATCACTTGTGTTGCTCATCTTCATTGCTGGATTCTTCGGTTCTTCTGCTTCTCTTGTTTGGCTTCTAGTCTTCACCATAGACCTTTTTTACTCGGAATACACGGCGTGCCTCCACCAATTGTGATGTTCGTGTGAGACCTCAGACAATTCTACGGGCGGGGATGGTGTTTGGGGTGGCGTAGCTCAAACGAAAACTACATGCTTCACTCCTTTTATTCTGATATTGACAATGTATATTATAATAAGTGACCTGGAGTGTATTAACTAACAGTCGTAATCGTAATAATAATGTAGTTGGCGTCCGATGCGGTGACCGTTGGCAGTTCCCCCGGGCCCCGCACCAACCTGCTGGTTCAGCATTTGCGGCGCTCGCTTCGGCGTCTCCCGTGTCCGTCCTCGGCTTATTATACTGGGTATGTCCATAGGCTCTTGGTATACAGGGTGCTGTAGGCGTCCCTTCACAATATAAAACATTTTTAAAAATGCACGAGTTTCCCTCAATTGATCCTTGTCCTTTTGCTTGCATCAATTCATTTTTCTTTGCAACTCTAATCTCTGTTATTGTATTTTCAAAATCTTTAAATAGCTCTACACAGTTTGTCATGTGAGATGTTGATCAAGAATCAATAACAAAGATGCTTTCATTATTTATAATCGAATTTGCTTCTTCTGTTAAAAATGATCTATTTTTCTCTTGTTTATTATTTCCATCTCGATTCTTAAAATAACAGTCTTTCTCCGCATGATTATTCTTTTTGCATATCTTACATTCATTTAACCGGCAATCTTTGGCGATGTGACCAGCTTTATTACACTTATAGCATATCATTTCATTTTTCATTTTTGTTCTACAGAATTTCTCAATATGCCCCAAATTTCTACATTTATTACATACCTTGTTTTTAGTATTGAATGCCACTGGTTTCTCTGTTTCGTTATTTCCTCGGCTATAAGGCTACTAGTTAGTGTTGTTAATGTGCGATCTTGCATTGGTGTTGATTCCCATGCTGTTCTAAAGTGTCTGCATTTTTCAGGGAGGGTGCTCAAAATCTTAGATATAATCATTCCGCCATCACTTGGTTGGCTTAATGATTTCAGTCGATACGCTAGTCCTTCCAGTTTACTTATATATGCATTGAGATATCACAACCCTTTTCATACAAGTAATTAAAAAACGTAGCAATGCACATTGTAGCAATGCGAAATATATTACAGAATTTCTTATACATTTCAGCAGAAGTTTTGCATGTTATGAAATGCATTAGTATCTTCTTGTCGATTGAATTAACTATTACGCTTTGGGCTTTTGCATCTTTTCTTTTCCAATCTACTTGTTCTTTATCTTTTTCTATCTCTACCAATTTTAGTTCTTCTGTCACTATTTCGTACAAACCATTTGCTTTCAATTTGGAAGTTCCATATTTGAAAGGATTCTATACCTGATAACTTTTCTATTTGGGATGTTTCTTCAAAACTTATACCAGACTCCATTATCTCCGTTGTCGTTTTTTAACCTGAACTCTCACCAGCTTGCAATTCACGTTCACTAGCTTCTATATTCTTACAACTTTCTTGCTTTGTTTTCACAGTTTCTGCGTTTCCTGGGCCCATAACCTGGTCACGATAGGGTTTTAAATTACACACAACCGATGAGTTTTAACTTAAACAAATATATTCTTGAGTAGGATCAAACTTTTTTATATTGACGTAGTTGTCGTACAACATTATCGATCGTTCTTAGTTCGCTGTCAACTGTCTAAACATAATACAAACTTTACACGCTATAACTCCAAACGCCATCAAGCGGTTCTACTTTAAACTAAAAGTTATTATTCTTAACGGGCACGAAGGGTTCGCTGTTAGTTGTACAGGCTGAATATAAATCAATTTCTGGTTGAATTCGTGGAAAGCTACCTCAGAGATCGTAGGTTCGTGGTCTCTGTCGGGGCCGGCGTTCCACAGAGCTGCGTGCTCTCCCACACCCTGTATGATCTCTACACAGCCGATTTCGCTGGACCCGAAGATGCGTCTCTCTACGCTTACGCAGACGACTTGGCATTCAATGCCGGCTGTACAGATGAATAGCTGGCCTATCGTCGCGTACAGCAAGCACTAAGTGCAGCAGACGGGTTCTTCCGGAAGTGGAAGCTAGCCCACATCCTGGAAAAAGCCAGTCGATTGCCTTCAGAAATCGCTATAAAGTAAACCCCAGGCGGCTCTAGTCGGACGATGTTCCCATCCATAAGGTAGGGTCGGCCAAATACCTTGGCGTTACCATCGACAACAGGCTGACGAGGACAGCGCAGATGAGTCAGGCGGCAAAAATGGGCTCCCAAGCCGTGGGCATGCTCTACCCGATGATACGTCGTGGTAGTTGTGGTACAAGCTCTTGCTGTACACGCAGGTCGTCAGGCCTATGATGACATATAGAAGCCTGATATGGGGCAGTGCAGCAAAAACCCACATTACAAAGCTGCAAGTACAACAGAACAGGTTCCTGCGAGTCATCGTCAACGCTCCCTGGTACGAACATGGCTCTTGTCCATGAGGAGACAGGGATAGAAACCATCTCCGAAATTCTAGCAAAATCCGCCACGAAACGTCCCGAACGCGCGGAAGCGCACGCAAATCCGTTACTCAAGCTCTCGACTACGAGGCAACTACGAGAGCTCGCAGAAAGCGCCCTAAGACTGCCCTTCTGGTGCCTTCGGTGCCGTAACCCTGGTGAAAGACCTCATAAATCGCCAACTAGTCTAGTCATTCACGTTGTTATGTCCTATTTGTTATTAGCAAATATACTAGGTTAAGGTGGGGTTTAAATTGATCGCAAAAAGGCTAAAACATAGTCGCCAATATTCCTTAGACTGGACAGAACTAAGTCAGGTATTTTTTTATTGTTAAGAAAGCTTCAGATATACCAACCAAGTATATTTTGAATCCAGATACCTTAATAGTTAGTTGTAAAAGATTATTAAAATCCGACAATTTCAACTATTTTTAACAGCGTATTACGTCGCTGTTCTTGCGAATGGAGACGAGATGATTGTATCGTTCAATAGTCCGAGACGCATTGATTCTATTCCGATTTCATGTTTGATTGAAATTAGTGCCCAGAAATTGAGATTCTTAAGAAAATAAAAACGCTTGTTTCCGGGCGGCCATCTCTTGAACAGTACGGGCAACACGTTGATTAGTTCAGCTACTTTCCGTTCTTTGTCCGAGCGTTGTATCGATACATTGGATAACATATTTACAAATAAGTATTGTAACAAAGCCTAATTTAGATGTGCAGGAGGTTGTAAAAAGCGCAGTGTGCAATATAACCCAGGTACTTTCATGTAATTGTGTATGTCGGTTGAAGAACGAAATTGCACATTTTTAACCACTCGTGTTTCCAAATTTTTTTCTACTAAACCGCTTGCCCAAAAAAATCTAAATTACACAGAGTATAACTCAAGATCTTACCGATTAGCTTCCGTATTTTACTAATTTTCTTTGCAATAAAGATTATAAACAAGATTTTTATGAAGGCGGATTTCTCAGCAACGAGTATTAGCACGATAACGAGACAGGAACGAAAACAATCGCAAAATTTTGTTTAATTAGACTATTGAAATAGAAACACATTTCAGATGTTCGTTAATTTTATAAAGCGACATAAATATGCAATATAATTTTGGTACAGCGCGCAAGTACGTCATGGCGTTCAATGCAGTCGTCAACGGATTGGGAAGTCGAGGCCAAGTCACCAGGTCCGTACTTAGAATTACAACAAACATCGTATATATTTAATTGATGTAACCAGCATTGAAATTGAATGTTAGAAATGGTGGGCTCTTTGTTTAATGAAAGAATAGATAGCAAGTGTACAGCGAAGAGCTGTAAGCATGTTTTTGTTTTGTTTTAACGTCTTTTGAATCAACAGCAGCCAATAAATATTATAAGGTAGCATAAACAAATAAAATAACAAAACCAAATATTTTTTGTCAGGCCCCAATAATATGATTTTGGGTAAAATCAAGATAACATAAATACATAAATATTCATTGAATAAAGTTGTTTGAGTAACTGCGTTACAAGCGTACGTGTTTTGCATGTACCTATTGAGCAAGAATGGTGAAGTATTATTCCAAGGAAGTAATACAATTAATTATCCTTGTCAGAAATTTCTTTCTCAAATAACTACAGCACAGCTGTTGTATCTGTCAAAAAATCACCATCAAGAGAAGGTACTAGTATTAGATTTTATCGGAATTATATAAATCGGAAGCAATTAAGTAAAATTATTGTGATTACTTGTAGCCCATTGCAATTGAATTAATCTGGGCATACGTACAAATTAAAGTTGCAAAAAGCTACAGTACATTTTAAATTAAAGATATGTTAAATTTATGTAACAAATCACTGTTATAAAGAGATATATGGCAATATTGCATTTCAATTTGCAACACAATTTTTGAAAATCAAAACCAATACATCGATAAAGATCATATTGTTGACTCAATTGTAGACACAATTATAATTAACTAAGATGATGATGATGACGAATTATTTGGCTACAACGATAACAGTACAGATAATGAAGAGCGATTTTATATTATGATAAAGAAGTTGCAGCGATAGTTTCAATGTTGGTGGTTTTTCTGAAACTGCACAATTCGTTTAGTTTAGAACAAATAAAACTAAACTAAACAATTAGTTTAGAACAAATACTTGTCGCAACGAAAATAATAATTCACAAAAAAGAACATGTATACAATTCCACAAATAAAGAAAAAACACGTATGCTATTTTCAATAATAAAACCGACCGAGAAAATGACAAAAATATTTAATACGGTCCTGAGAGTTGATCGTTTGAAACATACGGGCGAAGCATAGCATCGAGGGCAACCATCCTGCGCACCGGATCGATAACATTATTTATATTCCTAAAAATTCCTAAATAACCTCTTTGTTATTATATTATACATCAATGGATGAGTATTACAATAAATACGGATTTTTTACCTGCGTTGTCCTGCTACCGTTCGTTTCTGAGTTCGCTTACAGACTTTATTACATAAGAAATCAAGAAAATAAAAACACCAATCTATAGAAGAGATTCTAACTGTAACATGTGCAAAAATTTTATTTTTTTGGTATGTGGTTTAAGTGAAAAATAAATCAAAAATTAGATAATTATTATAAAACCGAAAAAATCGGGTACCTTTTCTTACTACTCTCGCGCTCGTGGCTAAACCGATAGGCAGAAAAGTTTTACAGTCACTCCTGTTATATAAAATGATTCAGGAGTATAACGCACTTTATTTAAATTTTTGTTGTTCAGCCGTTTCAGAGTTACTAGTATTCAAACATAGGGCTCAATACTTTTGCAACCAATAGTAGTCACAATATACGAGTATAATAGTACCAAGGTCGATTCGGAAAATAAAGAAACGACGGAGTTTGTTTCACATAAACAGATTTAGTTTAATGATTATTTAAATTTACTGACAAACTTACGCAAAAAATATTTGTTTTATATGGTGAGATAAACTTTTAGGTACTGTTCATTGTTATTGTTGATATTTTTATAAATCCTACTATTACTTTTGTCAGTAAACGGCTTATTGATTAATTATAATGGCTTATTGATTAATTATAATTTTATTGTAAATATTATAATTTAATATAAATTGTTTGTTTCTATATTTAATATACCAACAATTTCTTTTTAAAATTTTATTGATATCTAACAAGTCCATCACATTGTATTGTTCCTGAACAATATTTTGTCTGTTTCATAAACCTACAATCCTGTATCAGTCAAATACCAAATTGTATCAATAGTATCAAACATTTTATTGCCTTACCTGGCTCGACCCCATACGCAAAAAAGGCCGCCTCGGAGATCAAGCAGAGGTTCCGTGCACATACCACGTAAAATTGTCAGGTTCCCCAAATATATATAAAATTGCATTGAAACGCCATCTGTTGGCAAGAAGCTCTGCATGCCGTATAGTTGGTTGCCTAATATTTATCATTATGCCTATTTACTATTTCGAACCCCATCTTAAGGCATGCATCTAGTCATCGTGTGGCCCTATTGCTGCTGTACGGTCCCTCTTTAATTTCGTACTTGTTTAAATATCTTATACTGATACATCTAGTCATTTATGTACTCGTATTGTTCTTTGGTCTTATTTTGTTATTTTGAATTTTTGTTATTAATTCAAGCCCTCGTAAAGGAATTTTTATGCCCCTCTGACGCCTTTTACAGCGTTGGCAGAGACCAGCTTCGGTCGGTTTTATATTTATTTCTATGTTTGTTCTATATTTGTTCTGTCTACTCATGTTTACGCTCCCCCAGAGTACAAATACGGTAATCAAACTACTCAATCCTATTACGCGGTAGTGCTTGCGTAAATAAATTTATCCAAACAAGACATAAAGGGTTTCCACCCTTGCCTCTTAGCAACTAAACATCTCGAGGAGTACAATACTTTACATACTACGTATGATAAAGTAAAGATCACAAGTGAATATAACCCATTATTTTACTATCAAATGAGCGGCGCGCAGTTTTCTAAGTTTGGTGGCGTCATATTCCAAAAGTACCAACCTTTTCCAGATAATTTTCTCGTTTTATTATGGGTCAGCTATTTAACTGTAAAGCTGTATGATTTTTTTTGGTTTCGCAGAGTTCAGAAATTTGAATTAATTCACGTTAAATATGCATTTGGGACCCCGTTGTGCGACACAGGGAAGCTTGCAGCGCGCTTGTATTACTATAGATACGCGCTTCTCCGCGTCGACCGCCTACCCCCACTACTCGACCGGTTTGGAGCGCGCAGCAGTTTTCGATCATGTTTGCAAGCATTTTTCATCTAATTCGCAACATTTTATCGCAACATCAGAATAGACGTTTTGTAGCACAATACTTCTACTTTCGAAATACGTAAACAAATCAAATCGGACTACCTCCAACGCATCTTGCCGAAACATTATGTATACAAATATTCAAATCGCAATTGTGCAAAAACTAATCATCGGACAACGCCTGAGTTATCCACTCAAAGTACCCATCAATCGCTACTTTCACGCGAAAAGCTTCCGCTGCAACTATGAAAATGGCGGAATGATCTATTTTAAAACGCAGATTTTTCCTGTTTGTCAAATTTCCTCCGTTAATATTAATTCAATCGAGTCTGTGCAGGGTTCATTTTTTTCATCTTTTCATTCTCTACAATTCGTCTCAAGCATCAAGATTGCTCCATCTGTTCAGTTTTTACAAGAGAAATACGGAAACACACCATTTTTTTAGGTTTTTTGTTTATAAGAAATTAAAAAGTGATATTTGCCAGTAGGATACGCATCGCAATACATCTACGGACTGTTCCACGTGACCTGGGACCGTCTGCTTCCTGCTAGTATTTTTGTAACGAACTCGGTCATTTTCTGCTCTATTGCCTGGTCTGATAATTCCTAGTATCGGGAATGAGTTTCGACCATTATTATTGTTTCGACCAGAATTATTTTGATGTTAAACAAACTACATGACTGATCTAGGATTTAGAGTGCTGGGTATTTAAAATAATGGGAGTCTCGAAATGTGCCCGCACGTGTGAACATCGCTATCTTGCCACGGCCTTTAAAACAGTTTATTTGCGCGAGTTTGTAATATTTTGTTGCTGAGTCTCAGTGCAGTGAGTGGTACAAACTGTTTGTTGGTGTTGACTATTTCGTTTCTCGTGATCAGCAGTAATTGGCGAGTTGGAGCATAGTGGATGATTTGTGTGGTTTTTCTGTGCCCGGTGACGAACGTGTGTGGTTTTGGTTGCCTATACTAAGGCAAACATGAACACCATAAACGATGATTTGCGTTCTCTTAAAGACAGTTTCAACAGTGACTTTGCGTCATTTCAAGAAAGGCTGGATGGACTGGAAAATTCGCAAGGTTTTCAACCAAACAGTGAACTGGAAGCGTTGCGCAGTGATTTCGAAAAATTTAAGTCGCATGTTATGTCCCATTTCGCTAATATTGAAGGACGTCTTAAAAAAATTGAGGCAAAGCAAGACGAGGCAGATACGTATTCGCGGAAGAATTGCCTCATCATTCACGGGCTTCCTGAAGACAAGGACTAGCACAGTGTCGAGGTTGTGCTTGGTTTTTTAAATAATACACTAAAGACAAATACGCAATTTACAATAAGTGCACTTGATAATTGCCACAGTCTGAAATCTTCTAAGCGTGATAAACCTCGACCAATGATCATTAAATTTCGCTCGTACTTAGACAGACGTACTGTTTTCGTTAATAAAAGGTCTCTGAAAGGCTCTGGTATACTAATATCAGAGCTATTAACTCACGAAAGAGCTGCCCTACTTAAACAAGCTAAGGAGACTTTCGGTCCCTCTAAAGTTTGGAAAAATTATATTATTAAACGGCAATGGTAAAAAAGTTCCAGTCAAGACTAAAGATGATCTTTTGTCGGTAAGCAACGATTGTGGACCTTCTACTGGTTCTTCCTATGGGAAACGTCTGCCACCTGTCAACGAGGGAAGAAAGTATAACTTGAGAAACAATACAAACTGAAACTATCTGTTATCTGATAAAGGCAACCTGTTTGTAAAGTATCCCACAGTGAACTTGTAACTAGCTTTTTTATATTTTTTTCATTGGGAGGCCGTGGTGATGGTTCTTGTTGTGATTGTTACTTGTGCCTGTTTACATTAGTGTTGGGTTTTGTTGGCTATTTGGGGCTGCGGAGGTTTTCCTGCTCGTGGGACTGATAAGGTAATATCCATTCTTTGTTTTTTTACTGTTTACTTCATTCGATTTTACAGCTTTTACGGATCTAATTATAAATATATACTGTTCTTTGAATCTTCGTGAGTGTTGTGGTTTTGCGTTTTCACGATTTTTATTGCTTCCTTTTTTCTTTAAGAGAATTATTTAATCTTTTTCCGTGCTACAAATACAAGAAATAATTTAGTAATGATTCTTACTTTTTACATATGATGTCCTTTAATATTGCACACATAAATGTACGTTCTCTAGTCGCTCATTTTGATAATGTTCGTGAACTTTTATTAGCAAACAACTATGATTTACTTGGTATTACAGAAACATGGCTTTCTACTGATTTTAATTTAAATTTAATTAATATTCAAAATTATAATTTTTATCACATTACTAGATCTGGAAGAGGGGGTGGAGTTGGAGTTTTTGTGAGGAATTCTGTTGACCACGCGATTGTTCTCCGTGAGATAAGCGATGGTTTGGAGCAGTTATGGTTAAAGCTTATGATTGATAGTAAAAATATTACTGTTGGAATCATTTACCGCCCTAATTGCGATGTAAACTCATTTTTTGAAAAGTTCGATGAAACATTAGCGACATTTATGCCTTTTTCCGATGAAATTTTTTGTTTGGGTGATTTCAACATCGACTGCTTCAGGACTGACAATTATCTGGCTAGACGACTTTCTGAAGTTCTTGATTTATTCAATATCCACCAAATTATTAACGAGCCAACTCGGGTTACTGCGAATTCGGCCACTCTTATTGATCTGATCTTTTGTTTCACTGACGCTGATGTGGGGGATTCTGGTGTTCTGGCCGTTCATGATGTTGCTGATCATTCGCTTGTGTTTTGTAGCGTCTCTCTTCGACCGCATGCGCCTTTACCAATTACACATACATATAATTATTGATGTTACTTAATGTACAAAGCTTAAGGAACAAACAAAACCAGTTTGAAGTTGAGTTTGGGGACTTGGGTTACTATTTTATTTGTTTAAATGAAACATGGCTTGACGACTCTGAAGTTGAACTCGTACAATTAAGTAATTATAATGTTGTATCATATTATAGCCGAAACATTAGTAGAGGCGGAGGGACTGCTATATGGGGCAGGCCCAATCTCACTGTCGAAAATATAAATGTGAATGAATATTGTATTGAAAAGGATTATGAAATTTGCTGTTTGAAGTGGACAACAAACGAAAATGTTTTCTTTATATTTAATATATATCGCTCACCTGGTGGAAACTATAAGGTGTTTGTTGATAATATGGAAATAGTCCTAAATAAATTCCAAACCACAAACGCTGTGATGGTTATTGCTAGGGATTTCAATATAGATTTTCTATCGGGTTCCACTGAAAAACAGATATTGCTGTACGAATTGTACGAATCATTTAATATACGCTCAGTAAACTTCAGTGATTATACACGATATGGTAATGGACGGTGCTCCCAAATTGATAATATATTCACAAATTATGATAACTTTAGTGTATCTGCACAAGATACTTGTCTTTCTGATCACAGATTTCTCTCGCTGTTGACGAATGTAGACTGGCTTCATGATGGGGGACGCGCTGAGGCACCAATTGTGGAGAGGAGGCTGTTCAATGAGGTTAACAGGCAAAATTTTGCTCAAGTTTTGCGGGAGGAAACATGGAATGATGTTTATTCTGAAAAAGATTATAATAATCAATTCACCAAGTTCATGAATATCATTTTATTTAAGTTTAACAACTGTTTCCCTCTGCGTAAAGTGCATAACAATAAGAAAACAAATAACCGTAACTGGGTAGATAATAATATTAAAAAATCAAGTAAAGACCTGAAGGATTTGTATATTTTGAAATTACAGTATCCGACACTACATGAAATATACACGAAGAAAAAACACCAGCATAAATTACTTTGCGACACTAAAAGAAAGGAATATTATAACTCTAGAATTGGCTCTTCTTCTAATAAATCTAAAACAGCATGGACCATTATTAGGTCGTTAACTAAGAGACCCCCAAAAAATAAATAATCTGTCCCTGAACATAAATGATGCTGTAATTGATCACCCGATAAGCATATGCAACGAGTTTAATAATTTTTTTATTAATGAACCACAAAACTTCGTGAGCAATAAATCTTTGGCTACAGATATATATCGAACCAAGAATAATTCTTCAAGCATGTTTCTCCTGGAATACTCAGAGATAGAGATGTTAACCATCTTCAATAAATTAAAAAATAAATTTTCATGTTGCCCGGACGAAATCCCCACAATTCTCATCCGAGAGTACAAAGCACTCATAGTAAAGCCAATTACGTATCTTATCAATAAATCTTTTAGCCTGGGCACATTTCCTAAAGTTTTGAAACAGTCTTTAGTACGACCGATTTATAAAAAAGGTGATAGGACCTCAATCAAGAACTACAGGCCGATAACCCTTACCAACTCTTTCTCTAAATTGTTTGAATATGCATATTTAAACAGGTTGGAATCCTTTTTAAATCGGTATCAGATCCTGCATGAGAACCAACATGGCTTTCGCCCTAATAAATCCACAACAACCGCGATTCTTCAATTTTATAACAACATCCTCTCCACTCTGGAGGCCAGGCAATATCCGGTCGGCGTCTTTTGCGACCTGTCCAAGGCCTTTGACTGTGTACCACACAAACTATTACTAAATAAAATTAACAACTACGGGATAAGGGGACCTGCTGCGGACTGGATTTCTTCATATCTCACAGGTCGCAGCCAATATGTGGAGGTTGCCTTTGGGCGTGATGGGGTGCAGACTGCAAGATCATCTGTACTTCCGGTCATGCTTGGGGTCCCCCAGGGCTCAATTTTGGGCCCTGTATTGTTTTCTTTATTTGCCAATGATATAATCAGCTTTCTGGCAGATTATTTTATGGTCATTTATGCTGATGATATATCGGTTGTAGTATCAACTCCAACCCTACAATCAACCGAGCAGTCTTGTCAGTTGCTTGCTGATGGCTTGATGAAGTGGTTTCGCTCGAACGGTCTTCACTTGAATATCGAGAAGACATGTGCACTGATTTTCCATACTAGGCGTGGGTCCGTTGCCCCGAGCTTTTCTGTTGATCTGGGCGGACGCCCGCTTTCGATGCACAGTGATCTGTCTTTCCTTGGGGTGAAGCTCTCGGATTCACTATCGTGGGAGAAGCATGTTGGTTCTGTCGTCAGCAAGCTGAATTCGGTAGCCTATCAGTTGCGTACTTTGCGCGGTGTGGTGGACATTGGTGTATTGAGGAGTTTTTACTTTGCGGAGGTTCAGTCCAGATTAACATATGCTATCATTTTTTGGGGAGCCTCCTCATTCACGAGTCGGGTTTTTGTAGCTCAGAAACGCTTGATTCGAGTTTTTGTGGGTGCCTCACCGCGTCAGTCATGTCGGCCTATCTTTAAGGAACTTCAAATTATGCCTCTGTGCCGCCTTTATATTTATGACATTTCTAAATACATTTACAAAAGTCAGTTACACGTAAACAAGCGCTCAGAATAGTATGAGACAAGATGTAGAGATCTTCTCAGGGAAAGAACGAACTTGAGCGTCTCCGATAAATCCCCGAATATACTTGGAATAAAAATATTTAATAAACTTCCCGAAGAAATAAAGAATAAAAACTTTAATCAGTTTAAATGTAAGGTTAAGAGTCTCCTTTTGAGTTCCATGTTTTATGATTTAAATGAATACTTTGGTTTCTCTTTTGATACTTGAAATTGTGTTATTTTATTGGCATTTAATTTTTATTTTTTCATCTACTTTGAATCATAGAATTTAATAGATTTACTTACTTGTAATACTGTGTATTTTGACATGTCCTATAATTTTGTAATTTGTTTGGGATGAATAAATATTATTATTATTATTACTATATCGTAATTTTAAATTTTTTAACAACGACAATTTCCTTTCTGATCTTTTCTCAATGCCATGGTTTGAAATTTTTGATGTCAACAGTATCAATGATAAACTCATTTTTTTTAACAATAATATATTGTTTTTATTTGATATTCATGCCCCTTTTACTACTACTACCTTTAAACACTCTTACAAACCATGGATAACAGACAATATTAAATTTATGATGAATTTACGTGACAAGGCATATTCGAGGTATAGACGAACTCAAAGTATTGGCGATTTCAACTATTACAAACAATTAAAAAATTACACCACTTTTGCGGTTCGTAAAGAAAAAAAATTTTATCTAAGATCAGTTTTTAATACCCACAATCATAAAAACCTTTGGTCTTCTTTTAGAAAATTAAATATCTACTCTCATAAAAAATCATTTGATCTTCCACCTGAACTTAGCAACCCTGACGACTTAAATTTTCATTTTTGTTCGGTACAAGTGCCAGATGACCCAGACATGGAACTTTAAAATTTTTATAACTCCAACACTCATGAAAATGTTTTAGAGACATTTGAGTTCCATGAAATAACTGAAGCCGACATTGCACGTGTTCTTAGATCTTTTACTTCTAATGCTCTTGGGTCAGATGGTATTTCTTTACACATGATAAATCTTTGCAGTCCTTTTATTCTTGATTACCTTCGTCATATCATTAACTTTGCAATATCCACTCGTAGTTTCCCGTCATGTTGGAAAACTGCAAAAATTACTCCTATTCCGAAGAGGGGGACGCTGCGGAATTCAGTGATGTCAGACCGATAAGTATTCTGCCTGTTCTCTCGAAGATGTTTGAGAGGTTGCTGTCTGAACAGCTACTGAGCCACCTTAATAAATATAAAATAATTCCTGATTGCCAGTCCGGTTTTCGATCAGGCTTTGACTGTACTGGGGTGCTTCTGGGTGTCACCGATGATATCTTTAGAGGCATCGATAAGGGTGACTTAGCTGCTTTGATTCTAATAGACTTCTCCAAGGCCTTTGACACTATTAACCATACACTTCTCTTAAGTATCTTACGTTACATTGGCCTTGGAGCAGTGTTGCCAGATGCTATTTGGACCTCAACAGTAGATTGCCTATTAAAAAACAGTAGATCTGGAGGGAAAAACAGTAGATTTCTCGAATGTTGTATAAATATTCAGATTTATATAAAAATTGTAAATTATTGTTCCATTCTAATTTCTAAGTTATTACCTAATTTGTTTATTATTGTCTATTATGAACAATGTAATTCATTGTATCGCCTGATAAGCTCACAGACAAGTATTATTGAAATGGATAGACAAACGAATAGAATGCGCAAGAACCAAGAATGGTAGACATCTAAAATTTTCAAATCAGGTATCTAAATACTAAAAAAACTATTTTATAATCAAATTCTAATAATCTAAGTAAAGTATTTAAATACCTCCTTGGATGCGGCACAGAAGTTATTTTTCAAAAATTATGAGTTTTGGCAAAAGTTGAAAAACATGGTACAAATACAAGAAAAACTAAAAAAACTGGCATCAGATGAGACATTTTGATTACACTTATAGATATATTTAATTATAGAAAAATTAAATTCCAGTAAAAAAACTGACAAAACTTACCTGTGATGCCAAAACGAATTTAAAAAAAAATATTTTTAGGCCACAGTCTTGTAGTATGTTCATTCTAATTTCTGATTGCAAAATTCCATATCTCTATCATTTTAATGCATGAGATAAGAATGATACCGCATTATCAGTTCACCCTGTATAATTGCGAGTTGTCTCAACTTCCGCTTTTAATCATTTCTCTACCGTTCATACTATCACACAGATTTATTTGGCTATATTTGGGTATTTAAAACTTGCTCACTATTCAAAATGCTATTTATAGATAGAGTAACATTTTTTACACAATTTATGACACTTCAAAAACAAACAATTAGCATACAAAAATGGATATTTGAGCAAAGACTGGTAAAAATTAAAAACAGACTGGTAAAAATTATTTATTTTGATGTGCCAGCGCTAAAAAACAGTAGATTTCTGTAGCAAAACAGTAGAACAGTAGATGAGTATCCAAAACATTAAGTCTACTGTTCAAACAGTAGATGTTGCAACACTGCCTTGGAGGCACTGCTCTGGAACTCATTTCAAGCTATTTCACTGAGCGAAAGCAGTTGGTAACTGTGAGTGGCACCTCGTCAATAATGTCTAACGTGACCTCGGGAGTACCTCAGGGGTCTATTTTAGGTCCAATCTTCTACAATATATATACATGTAATCTTTTTAAATGTATAAAATTCTGTAAAGTCTATGCTTATGTAGATGACACTCAACTTCTTAGAAATATCAACTTAATGAATTTTAATGTTCATATGAACGAAATTAACTCTGATATTAATGATTTATTCAAGTTTGCACACAGGCATCAGTTATTTATAAATCCTAATAAGAGCTCAGTTATTCTTTTTGGTAAGAAACAGGACCGCGACGTTGCAGTGCGTAGGCTTAATCTCTCAATAAATAACTTTAATTTGCCGTGCGTTGAATCCGTAAGAAATCTCGGACTCACCTTGGATTCCAACTTAAAATTCACCCCGCACATTAACAACCTTATAAGAAATTCCTACTTTACTCTTAAAATATTATATAAAAATCGTCATATCCTTGACTTTTCTTCTAAAAAAATATTATGTGAATCTTTAGTATTGTCTAGATTTAATTACTGCGGCATCATTTACAATAACTGTCTACTTTATAATGATAAGCGGAGAGTACAGGTTGTGCAAAATAGCTGTTTGCGTTTCTTGTATGGGATTAGACGTCGGCAGCATATTTCTGGGTTCGCTGAGAAGGTGAGTTGGCTGTGTATGGCGTGACGGAGAGTCCTCCACTCACTGTGCTTCTATTATAAAATTCTATTAACGGGAACTCCACCCTACCTCTATAATAAGATCAAATTTAGGACGGATGTGCATAATGTTAATATAAGAAGGAAGGATAAATTAGATATTCCTTCTTTCCATCGTGACAATTTTAAAAAATCCTTCTCGTATGACATATGCTCATCCTACAACAAACTGGAGCCGGAGTCAATTAAGCGGTGTTCTCTGTTTTCTTTTAAACGTAAACTTATACCTCTCTTTTATTTCAGAGCGACTTGTGAAACGCTGATAAATATTTATCATATTCTACTTTATCTCCTTTGGTAATTTAAAAGTCTGTTTATATCTTTTTCTATCTTTTCTTCTCCTACAGTGGGTCTTGTGATGCTGTCCCTTATGGCCTGTTTCTTTTATACATCTTATTACTGGGGTACCTCTTTCATCAGATGGTTGTTTTGCAACCGATCTGCTGGTTACCCCATTTGGTTCTGCAATGTTTCATTGTGTGATGCTGCTTTTTTTGTGTTTGATATTTCATGAATTATGTATACTTTTCTTATTGTACTTAGTTGGCATCATTGCATCTTACATGTACTTATATGCAGTCCAATAAATGGTTTATTTATCTTTTTATTTATATCTTTCGTGGTATCAGTGGTGTATTTATGATGTTGCTATCTACTTCACTTTTACATACATATCATCAGAAATGTTGTCGATCGCTTCTCTATGTTTGTGTATATTCTTTCAGGGAAAATGCTGACACAACTGAACGTGTCCCAGAACAGCTTGAGCCCGGTCCCCTCGACAGCGAACAAGAATCCCCACCAGTTGCTGATACTCAACAAGAACCACAATAAGATCTCTAGCCTTCACTCCAAGGCGTTTGAGGGCCTCGACAGCTTGGAGATACTCACCCTATACGAAAACAAGATCACCAACGTGGACCAGGACGCTTCCATCGGTTTGGAGATGTAAGTTCATTTAAAATTTTCCCACTAATTAAATTTAGAATTTCAAGTTAATTTGATAGATCCAAATTAAACCAAATTACCTTGAAGTTCTAACCGTAAAGATAGTTAACTTTGAAAAATAACTAAATTTTGCTGGTTTTGTTTGTCAATTGGCAATTTTCCCGGTAACCCACGCTATAGGTACGGCCGTTCCCGTTTTACATAGACATCAAATAGCATGCTCCTTTAAAACTACTTCTGTGGTATATAACAAATTGAAAGACATAATTAATTAAGATAAATTGATTCGCAGGGCAGAATAAGTCTATGGATTAGTGTTCTGTCGAGAAAATTTATTATGTTGTTTTTATTTACTTTTATTGTAAATTGAAGTCTGTCATTGTAGTTATTGAATGTATTTAAGATTTCGGTTTCTCGACCTCTTGGTACTGCAACTATACAATAATATATATACAGGGTCCTGCAACTAAGCTCCCGTCTTCTGTAGCTCACTTACTCATTAAGCTAAGAGTTTGACATTTTGCAGGCTTACCCTGTACTTCAAGGTACAATTCAAGAAATTATTTTTTATTATACAGGTTGTTCCAAAAATGTACAACGCCACGGTAATATATTTTTTTAAATTGCATGCTATACATTTTTCTACACATTTGGAAGCCTTTTATGGTTGCCTACAAATCACCAAAATTTTATTGAAATCGGTTGAGTGACCGCAGCGGAAAAAAATAAAAACAAAAAAAAATGATTTTGCATCGTAGGCTTTAAAAATCAATAAAAACCACAAAATGCACCTCGTTAATAAAATGTTGCGACGAGCTTATTAAGTTAGATGTAATAGTCTCGTTAACCAAGTGACATTGATCCAAATTATACAGGGTGACCAAAATCGAGTGTCAAACTTGTCAAACTTCAAAGCGCGCTATTGTTCTTATTTCAAATTGGAACCCATATTTTTTTTAGGTGAAACGATGCGGAATTAAAGAATAAATATTGTTTCTGAATACAACCCCATCACAATTCCCAATATTTTAAAAGTTATTCGCCAAAAACTCATTTTTAACGGCAATTTTAGGTAATAAATATCGTACGTGGCGTTGAAAAACAATTTATTACATAAAATATAACGCAGAGAGGTATTTTAGATTTTACTGTACTTAATTAAGTAGTTATTCAATTGCTAAATTTACTGCAAAATTTACCTATAGCCACATTTCCGTCCTTACCGCTATAGGTAAATTATGCAGTAAATTTAGCATTTGATTAACTACTTAATTAAGTACACTCAAATCTAAAATACGTCTATTATTTTTTATGAAATAAATTGTTTTTCAAAGCCAGGTACGATATATATTATCTAAAATTGCCGTTGGAAACGTTGAAAAATGAGTTTTTGGCGAATAACTTTTAAAATATTGGGAATTGTGATGCGGTTGTATTCAGAAACAATATTTATTTTTTAATTCTGCATCATTTCACATAAAAAAATTTATGGGTTCCAATTTAAAATAAGAACAATAACACGCTTTGAAGTTTGTCAAGTTTGACACTCGATTTTGGTCATCCTGTATAATTTGGATTAATGTCACTTGGTTAACGAGACTATTACATCTAACTTAATAAGCACGTCGCAAAATTTTGTTAGCGAGGTGCATTTTGTGGTTTTTATTGATTTTTAAAGCCTACGATGCAAAATAATTTTATTTGGTTTTTATTTTCTTCCGCTGCGGTCACTCAACCGATTTCAATAAAATGTTGGTGCTATGTAGGCATTCATAAAAGGCTTCCAAATGTGTAGAAAAATGTATAGCATGCAATTTAAAAAAATATATTACCATGGCGTTGCACATTTTTGGAACACACTGTATAATAAAAAATAATTTCTTGAATTGTACCTTGAAGTACAGGGTACGCTTGCAAAATGTCAAACTCTTAGCTTAATGAGTAAGTGAGCTACAGAAGACGGGAGCTTAGTTGCAGGACCCTGTATATGTAAAAAGTTTTCGGTCATCTCGTGTAGAATATATACTTTATTTGCAACGTTTCGACACTCACATCTGCCATTATCTAGCGTTTAAAACGAACTACAAAACTTTAAACTATGTCAAACAAACTAGTGTCATATGTATTCGCCTTGTATTCCTCTATGACGGTTTTACATATACATAACAATCGTGAAAATCTAAAGTTAAATATATATATATATATATATATATATATATATATATATACTATATAGGGAATATGACGTAAATAGAATCCAAGAGAGAAGTAAATTTTTAAAATTAATTAAAAGGATACGGTCTCAGCCCGGATTCGAACCGGGGCCTTCTTCCTTGCCGGGGAATTGCTCTACCGCTGAACTACTGAGCCCGGTCGCAGGATATAGATTTAATTCGTCATTAATTCGAATCCGGGCTGAGACCGTATCCTTTTAATTAATTTTAAAAAATTTACTTCTCTCTTGGATTCTATTTACGTCATATTCCCTATATAGCATATTTAAACCGATTAAACCAGTTTCCTATATATATATATATATATATATATATATATATATATATATATATATATATATATATATATATATATATATATAGAAATTATAATGACTGTACTTTATTAAAATAGTAGAAGATTAATGGGAAAACAGTCTGTATATTTTCTTTTTTTCTTCCTATATTTTGATCACCATAACAAATTTGTTTGACAAGAGTTTTTTACATGTTTCATAATGTTATATAGTTTATAGTGATATTTCCGGTTTGTATTGTATTTCGTTTTTAGATTGTTAATGTTTTAAACTTTTTTAACTTTTAGAGCTCTGATGAAGGATGCAAATTCATCCGAAATATTAGCAAAGAAAAAAATAAAGAAAATATACAGACTGTTTTCCCATTAATCTTCTACTATTTATATATATATATATATATATATATATATATATATATATATATATATATATATATATATATATATATATATATATATATATATATATATATATATATATATATATATATATATATATATATACTATATAGGGAATATGACGTAAATAGAATCCAAGAGAGAAGTAATTTTTTAAAATTAATTAAAAGGATACGGTCTCAGCCCGGATTCGAACCGGGGCCTTCTTCCTTGCCGGGGAATTGCTCTACCGCTGAACTACTGAGCCCGGTCGCAGGATATAGATTTAATTCGTCATTTCAAACGATAGTAACAGTACGGGTTGCTGTCTAACTACTATTATCATGACATCTATTGGACACTGGTGGAAATTGGTTCAATGGTATGTCAAGTTTGTCGCTGATGCGTTTATCCACTGAGTAGCCGGAGTTTAATCTATGTTGTATTTTTGTTCTTACGTCGGTCTTTTAAAATTTTGGTATTTTTAAAGTAGCAGACGTATTGTTATTAATTTTTGGGAAAATGTATTAGTTTAATTGTTTTTATATTATTTCTTATCAAAACATTGGTTGACCACGATAATGTCCATAGATGTTGCTGTTTTTTTTTTCTATGTAAACAACTTTTTATCAGTTTGCTCCATGACGTACCAACGTCAACAATATTTTAACTGTATTTCCTAATTAAATTTTAAATAAGAAAGTGTTAATCAGTACCTATATAAAACCGGTAAGGATCACAACACAAATTAATAAGTTTGACCATATTTCAAAACCGTGCAGTTTAAATTTTATAACAATCGTAAAAATACTTTAATTATTGTTTTTTCTACAATTAAATAGTACAAATTTGACCGTTGCGATAAATAAAAAATCTGCACGTATTTCGTAGCAGGTTTCGTGTCATGAAATGAACTTTTATTGCTTATTGATGGATATTAAACAATCGAAAGCACGTTTCATAGAAACCCTCCATTTTTTAAGTTTTTTTACGACTTATGATGCTAATGTGTATTTTGACAAATCGCAGTTTATTACATCTTTCTACTTGTCCATTGTGCAGTTAAAGCTTTTGTCTGAAATCGTAAAGAATTGATGTCCAATCTTGACTACTTCAACTGTTAGGACACCAATTGACGTGTACTTAGGTACGTATATAAATAATTACCTGAAGATTTATATACCTAGTTGTATACATATGATAATATTATCAGCTGCCTTGGGTGGCAATTTGGAATATTTTTTCATTTAAAAATTGTTATGTTTTCATAAAGATATGTACATTTATATAAAACAATAACAATTAATGTAATATAATTACCAAAAAAAGCTAATCGGCTGTTGTTTTTCGCTCGCTAATGGTCCCCTTAACTAACAACTCAATTGTGATGCTATTCCAATATACGTATTAAGTAAAATAAGACGATTCTTTTCGTCCTTATCGGTACTAAGATATTTGTTTTTTAATAAAATTTTTTGCTGCCTTTATAGATATTTACTAATGCACAAAATCCAATCTATAGACTGGTTGTTAAGTTAACTTACATTAGGGACAAAGTTCGAATTTTTTTGGCCAGCTGGGAAAAAAGTCGAAATGACGAGCATTTCTTTAAAATTGATAAAATCGGGTACATTTTTACAGTTGTCTCGTGCTCTTGTAGCCCGCAGGCAAATTATTTTGAAAGTTATGTTATGTAGAAATTATTTGGAAGAATAACAAACTTTATTTCAAATTTGTTTGTTAGATGCTTTAGGGTTACGACTTATGACCCTTCAAAACCAGGATTTAATACTTTTTCGACCGATAGTAAAAGTTGCGACTGTTATTTGGTATGTTTGATCAGCTTTTATTGTATTGCTATCATGTTGGTGCCTTTTGTAATTTTAATACCTTAGGCAGTCTACATTTACTGACAAAATAATTGAATGAATAACATGGTCAGCTAATTGACACTGGAGCCCCGACAACCCAAAAAGTATAGTTTTTCGGTTTAATAATTTTAATGCTAACGGTTTCCGAAATCTATCGGTTTTTAGAATATCGCAAAAACTCTTCTTTAATCCCCTATTCAAAAAGCCTGTGAGATAATCAGGACAGTAGTTTTACATATAAAAAATAACAGCAATAATAATTACTATTTTGTATGTGAAAGCTAATAACAAAGTAACAAATGATGACATATTTATCTTAGGATACGAAATTTTGTAGATTACCGACTGAAGATAATGTCTCGTAGAGTAGTAGGGCTCCCAATCCCGGAAAAATATAATGATCCCGGGATTTCGGGATTAAAAGTTCTGTAATCCGGGGATCCCGAGATTCACGGAAACAAAACTTGCCGGATCAAAACGCCTGGAATACCAAAAGTTACCAAATCCAGTCAGTAAATACACTACACTTGATTGGACAATATCTTTTACCCCGAAATACGATCAACGTTTTCAAATTTTACCTTACAAGTAGAAAACCAAAACTGTCTGTTTAGAAGGTGTCAAAGTGTGCGTATTGACATCAATAATAAACAAAATTTAAACTCTAATAGATAATAACTTGCTCTTCCAATTTAAATTAGCTCAAAAATTTTACGTTTTTCGTAAAATGTTTAAAGAATTGTCACGGCAAAAGAAATAAGTAACAGTAAGAGTCAAATTTAATTTAAATTTTCATATTAACGACAATAAACATTTTGATGATTTTTTTGTTTTCTTCTTTAAGACAAAATTGGAAAACTTTAGAATTCATACGTCATGGCTGCTTATGCAAATAGACAAACTGCGTGCATTTTAAATAAAACAATCATTGCTTACAAAAAAATACGTATAATGGCTTTTATACCCGTTAACGAGTCTTCAAGTAAAGTGCTATTTATTGTTAAAAATTGATGAAATATTTAGTACTTCTTACAACTCCCTAAAATATTAAATATCCAATTTCTAGTCATGAATAAAATGAATATTACTTGTATGTATACTGAGGAAAGTAAGTATACAATAAACACGTGCATCAAGGAAGAGTTGTTTTCATTAACTTAATTAAACACATCAATTCACTATGGATTTTAATCTTACTTGTATGTCTTTCGGTTTTGTTAAATATAGTTCAAAAGCCCAACCAACATTTTAAAAATACATTTTATCTAAGTGCACTTTTTGACAAAACTTCTTACTAAAAAAGCGAAAAATTCGATAATTGTGCAATAAAAAATTTAAAAAATGACAATATTACCGCTATGACAGCTCACAAACTGGAGGTGTTTTGAAGCATGACAGAGAAACGTACCTAAATATTTTGTTTTTCAGTTTAAAATAAAATCCTTAAACTGGAAGAAACTTGCAAATCGGAACATTGTTTCTGTTTTACATACAGCCTAGGTAACTAAACGGACTTAACCTAGCTGAACAGGTTTATTTTTGCCTCCATATTCAAGTATATCTACTTCTTGCAATATCTGTTCCTCCTATCATAGCAACATGTTGATGTAAATGAACAACTTATGCTTGATAATTAATCTAATCAGCAGGGTGCTGTTATAGATTGAAGTTTCATTCAGTGCCCACATTTCACCAATAAAAAACAAGAAAATAATTTAGATTGAACTTTTTCGTGATCCCGGTATTTTGATTTATAATCCCGGGATCCCGAAGAAGTTCAATATTTAACGGGATACCGGGATCCCGGGATTGGAATAATGCCTAGGCATCGAAACATGTCTCGATAAAATTAAAAACTGTGCAAAGAACAAGAGGTCTTGTTTTATTTCAACGATAATAATTAGTTATCAAAATAACGTTTAAAAAGATCATTAGGTAACACTCCCTGTGTTCGTAATCTACATATTACAAAATACGTTTATATATTTTTTACCAAAAAGCAATGTGTTACAAGTATCTTATTGGTTTCCAACGAGAACGAATGCACGACTAATTTCTACTCGCAGTCGAGGAGAGACAAGCGCGTCGCAAGTCATGAATCGTTTGACCTTGTACCAGGCTCATTAAAACCGTTTAGACATACTATTTCTGCGGCAACACTGTCGGCTGTTGCATACATTGCGGCTTGAAAGTAACATACACTGTGGGCGCCATATACGCGGCGCAATGAAGTGAGCCTATACACGGACGGAGTCCAGATAATCGGCGATTTGAAAGGACGCCACATGCATTGCAAAATGAAAGTGTGTGATTGAAAATCAAGAAACAAATGTGGTCACCTACCACTGAAAGTCATAGGAAACAGTATATTTGAACGAAAATATTGTATACACGACTCCTTCTGGTAGACGCCATAAGCATGTTTTTTGAAAGGACGCCACATGTATAGCAGGATGTATATATATATATAATTATATTATATATATATAATTATATATATATATATATATATATATATATATATATATATATATATATATATATATATATATATATATATATATATATATATATATATACATATATATATATATATATATAGTGTAACTGCCTGAAGAAGGACACATATTGTCCGAAATATAGCAATTTCCACAAAAGCGAGTTTTACAATTTATTGATCGATACCCGAAGAATTTCTACATCAGTATATATATATATATATATATATATATATATATATATATATTTTCATATCGATCAATAAATTGTAAAACTCGGTTTTGTGGAAATTGCTATATTTCGGACAATATGTGTCCTTCTTCAGGCAGTTACACTCTACAAAAATATACAAATAAAACAAATGAACAATCACATCAATAGCGAACTTACTCGGAGTTCATATAGGCGGCAAGTGTTTTTATATCGACAGACATTTAATTAGAACGATGGACATTTTTCACATTTTACATGAGGCACGGGACAAGACGTGTGCACACATTTATGGACGAGATACATAATATAAATAAACGCAGTAATAATAATACAATTGAGAATTCCACTTTCACTTTCTAACAGCTGGTATCAACACCATTGCTTGGGGAAAACTTGTCCGAAGGGGGTTGCTTTTTCTTGTCGCACAACCGCTCTAGACAGCGTGTCGACCAGTCGAATGTATCTCGTCCATAAATGTGTGCACACGTCTTGTCCCGTGCCTCATGTAAAATGTCCATCGTTCTAATTAAATGTCTGTCGATATAAAAACACTTGCCGCCTATATGAACTCCGAGTAAGTTCGCTATTGATGTGATTGTTCATTTGTTTTATTTGTATATTTTTGTAGAGTGTAACTGCCTGTAGAAGGACACATATTGTCCGAAATATAGCAATTTCCACAAAAGCGAGTTTTACAATTTATTGATCGATACCCGAAGAATTTCTACATCAGTTTATAGTATCACGATCGAATATTTCCTACATCATTGAAGATTATATATATATATATATATATATATATATATATATATATATATATATATATATTAACTTTAGATTTTCACGATCGTTATGTATATGTAAAAAGTTTTCGGTCATCTCGTGTAGAAAATATACTTTATTTGCGACGTTTCGACAGACTCACATCTGCCATTATCTAGCGTTTAAAACTAATTACAAAACTTTTAAACTATGTCAAACAAACTAGTGTCATATGTATTCGCCTTCTATTCCTCTATGACGGTTGCCATAGACGCACGAGCGCGACTGCGTGTCATGGGTCCACTCACGGCAACTGATGAAGCAGCCCTGCTACTGCCCTGCGACGGGCAGTTGCCATGAGTGGACCCATGACACGCAGTCGCGCTCGTGCGTATATGGCAACCGTCATAGAGGAATAGAAGGCGAATACATATGACACTAGTTTGTTTGACATAGTTTAAAAATTTTGTAATTAGTTTTAAACGCTAGATAATGGCAGATGTGAGTCTGTCGAAACGTCGCAAATAAAGTATATTTTCTACACGAGATGACCGAAAACTTTTTACATATATATATATATATATATATATATATATATCTACAAGGATTCACTGTCGTCCGTTATTAATTAAGTTGATTTCCCATTAATCATCAACTTATATATATATATATATATATATATATATATATATATATATACAGGGTCTCCCACGACGAGCTGCCATTAGAAGTATATGGAGAACGAAATTAAATGAGAGATTGAAAAATTTGTGAAATTATATTGTTGGACACGGTCGTCTCAACTAAAATATTTTTAGTTTTCAAATACATCCGGTTAAACCGGAAATGGACTCAACTTTTATATTTTAAATGGAACAAACTGTATTTTATCGCATTTTCGAAATCTTCATAAAATTTTAGATCAATTTTATGTTACATTCCCTATACCCAACATGTGTCATTTTTGAGATATTCATATTTTTCATTAAAAAATGACAGGTGCACGGTTACTTTCAACTGCTTATAAATTATCCCCTGTGACCGTTAGAAAAAAGTGGTCCAGCAAAATTATTGTGAAGATAACGTATTATCGACATATCGGTAGAACTCTTCCAAAAGTTATACAGGCTGTTCAAATTATAAGATCAAAGTTGAATTCGAGAAAACTACTAAAAGTCGATTTTTTTAAATGGCAACCCTAACATATGAATACATTTCTCAATTCTAAAGAAAATTTTAGATCAACCTTGTGTACGATGTCCTATACCTAAAATGTTCTTGTACATAGTGAAATCGATTGTTAAACATTGCCAAATCTAGATTGCTTTTGAAAACAACTGAACAATTTGGAATAAACAGAACTTTATAAAATAAGTTTTTAGGTCATTTTTTATTATAATTAATTTAGTATTTATAAAATTATAAGCCTACAATTAAACACAATGTTACTGCCTAATTCAATTTCAGTAATTGTTCAAAAACGTTGCCGTTTTCCGCTAAACATGTTTCAATTCTTTTTAGCCCAATAACTGATAAGGAGAAAATGAAACATTGAGTTCGAGCTGCTTTGAAGCATTTTATCTGAAAACGACAACGTTTTTGAACAGTTACTGAAATAGAATTTACCAGTTTTTTTTTAATTAACTTTACGATTTTGTTTTATTTTCAATATTGTGTATGTGTAGCTTATAGTTTTATAAATACTAAATTAATTATAAATCACCTAAAAAACTTTCAATGGGTTATGTACTAACTTAATCAGGGACGCCACCAACAATAATGCGTTAAAAATAATTAAAGCATGTAAAGCGGAAAACGGTAGCGTTTCTGAACAGTTACTGAAATTGACGTAACCATTTTTTATTTCCTTACGATTTTGTTTTATTTTTAATATTGTGCTTAATTGTAGGCTTATAATTTTATAATTACTAAATTAATTATAATGAAAAAGTACCTAGAAACGTGTTTAATAAAGTTCTGTTTATTCCGAATTGTTCAGTTGTTTTCAAACGTAATCAAGATTTGGTAATATTCGCAATTTCTACTGTGATGTTTAAAAATCGATTTCAGTAGGTACAAGTACATTTTAGGTATAGGACATTGTACACAAAATTGAGATAACATTTTCCATAGAATTGAGAAATGTATTCATATGTTCGGGTTGCCATTTGAAAATATTGACTTTCAGTACTTTTCTCGAATTCAACTTTGATGTTATTATTTGAACATCCTGTATAACTTTTAGAAGAGCTCTACCGATGTGTCGATAACACGTTACCATCACAACAATTTTGCCGGACAATTTTTTTCCAACGGTCACTGGTCACAATTTATAAGTAATTGAAAGTAACTGTGCAGCTGTCATTTTTTAATGAAAAAAATGAATATCTCAAAAATGACGCATGTTAGGTACAGGGAATGTAACAAAAAATTGATTTAAAATTTAATGAGGATTTCAAAAATGCGATAAAATACAGGGTGTCCCATTTGAAATATAAAAGTTGACATCATTTCCGGTGTTACCGGAAGTAACCGAAAACTCAAAATATTTTAGTTGAGACGATCGTGTCCAACAATATAAGTCCACAAATTTTCAATCTTTCATTGCATTTGGTTCTCCATATACTTCTAATGGCAGCTCGTCGTGGAAGACCCTGTATATATATATATATATATATATCGTATGGTGGAAGTATTTGACCACTTGTTGGCGAACAAAAAAAACAAATTCTATCCCGGAAGGGCCAGAGCGGTGAAACAAAAACAGTTAATCCATTTCGACGTTTCGGGTTTTATTGTAATCCCTTAATCATGAACAAGATTCTACAAAAGCAATCATTATACATAGATACTTAAAATGTACTCTCACTTACATGTTTTCTTATGAGGCTACGAATTATTTGAAATTTAAACTGACAAAGGTAACTGCATGAGGCGCGAATTATTTGAGTTTATATTTTGAAAGTTAGGTTTAGTTTTATTTCTATATAACTCTATCAAATTGGCATATACGTTACTAATACCTGCCACGTCGGTACGGTGGTTAACCGTATTTTCACTAGCTCTGATATAAAACATTTCAAGGAACGTTCTCCCATGGAGACACTTCTCGACTGCCAAGATCTTGGTCCCTTGGAAGTCGAACGCATGACCCTCATGTAAGGTATGAGACGCCAAAGCACAAACATCTCTATTTATGCGTATGTCATTCCGGTGCTGATCCAATCTGCAAGAGACCCATTGTTTTGTCTGACCAATGTAATGCTTAAGGCAATCGTTGCATTGTACATCGTACACTACGTTGCTTCTCTTAAGTTGAGGTGTTTTAGATTTTAATTGTGTGTACAATTGACCCATTGACATATATATATATATATATATATATATATATATATATATATATATATATATATATATATATATATATATATATATATAAAAGAAAGGTAATTTGTCGGGCAATTCCGTCATGCGAAGAAGCAACCGTAGACACGTGTGTATTACCAACCCGACGCCGGGTTGAGACAGATAAATCTGGAGAAGCTGTCTAAGGTGTTCAGGAACAATGACTACCCTCACCATCTTGTGAGGAAAGGGAAGATGGTGCAGGTGACGCTGTTAGGTATAGCAAGTTAGTGCACTTGGGTGATCTTACTGAATCGACTGTGATGTTTCTCGGGCCACAGGCTGGTGTGAGGATTGTCAAATACAATGGCACAAAAATTGGCAACCTCTTCAAACAACTGAAAGATAAGACACCGGACCAGTACAAGTCACATGTTGTATATAGTGTACCATGCTCACAATGTGAACAGTGCTATGTCGGACATACGTCTCAGTGGTTGCGCAATCGCCTTATCCAACACAAGAGCGTCGTAAAGGTATATGGAAACACCAACAAAAGGTGCGCTCTGGCAGCACATTCTCACAATTTGGACCATCTTTTTGATTATGACAGTGCAAAGGTGTTGGACCGTGACAATAACACCAGGAGAAGGTTGTTCAAGGAAATGTTTCACATAAAAAGGAATAATTGCGTTAACTTTAAAACAGACACTAATGCGGTGAGTTGCATGTACAGCTATATTTTTCAATTGTTGAATAAGTGAACATAGCTTAACATCTCCTTTATTCATATTGTTTATCGTGAAATGTGGTCATTTTATTTCTTGTTGACTGTTGCGTTGCGTTTTGTATTTATTTTGTCTTAGTAAGAGGTTTGTCGGGTCTGCTGTTCTCTGTGACTTTGCTAGTGCTGTGACTTTACTAGTGCGCTGGTCTTTATGTTGGCATCATTGTGGTCAAACACAGGTGCGACGTTGCGGTTTGTGGTTGCTACACTGTACATTGATCGAAGCGCCCTTACACGAACCTAACCTGCAAACAGACATCGTTAGATTATAGCAGCGGCTTGCTTTCGTAGTTTTGTTGTACTGTTTTAAATTCCGTCTATAAATCACCCTCGTGTTTGTCATTGGTGAGTGTACTGTTTTTGTACTTAGTTGGAGTATCTGTAATAAGTGTTTTTCTGTTGTTTTAGCACCACATGCTTACTTGTATGTACATTTCTATAAAGCATAGTTACAACCTATTGCCTGATGTTAGTTCATTGAGAATTACATTACACCTTGCGCATAATGTGCTGAGTACTCTAGTTTGTAAGTTGTTGCTGATTGTGGATTGTTCTTGCCGTTAAACTGTTTTCTTTTTTATAAAAACGTTTTAGTTCTTCCTGATGATGCTGACAATGAGCAGCGAAATATATTGAAGTAGAAACAATTGAGTAACTTCTTGAAGTGACCCCTTTTCCCAAGAATTACGAGAATTATATATATCAGGGTCGAGAATATTAGTTTATATATATAGGAAAGTAGGAAACTGGTTTAATCGGTTTAAATATGCTATATAGGGAATATGACGTAAATATTCTATTTACGTCATATTCCCTATATATATATATATATATATATATATATATATATATATATATATATATATATATATATAAGGAGAAAGGTAATTTGTCGGGCAATTCCGTCACACGAAGAAGCAACCGTAGACACGTGTTTCGGACTATTAGTCCTCATCAGTACGGTATAGCCAAGGAGTAAGATGGACACTCAATGGAAAAAACACTCAAATGGAGACCATAAGGGGGGTGCCCAATGTCGCCAATTGCTGCTTCAGTCACAACATCTTCGTGTGACGGAATTGCCCGACAAATTACCTTTCTCCTTTAATATCTTACCGTCGATAAACCTGTTTTCCATCTATATATATATATATATATATACTGAAGATATTCTCGATAAAGGGAATTCAACGGGAGATCATAACTCTACTACTCTTTTCTCATTTAGCCAAGCTTTCGGCGTATTTTATTTCTACCGCCTTCATCAGGGTACTACAAATTGTACATACAAACAAATTAAAAGTAACAATTACAAAATGGTGAACAAAAACTTACATGATGTGAGGTACAAATTATTGTGCATCGTCTCAACCACACTAACATAACTACACTGTTACAATCATTAAAACTCTTTTGTCAATCCTGTTAATATTTATATAATAATTCGGATTCCGAACACACCACAGCATACTCCATTTCATGACATGTGTACTGTTTTTTCCCCTTCCATCAACGTCTTACCAATAGTCCCACCCCGGTCATTCTGTATTTTTAAATATCGTACTTTCAAAAAGTGATTGCGTCTTCGAATAAACTGTCACTATCGTATCTATTGTTATTTTTATGTTGCAGAAGAAAAGTGTAAATACCGCTTAAATTTTTAATGTCAGACTTTTTGTTTATTGATTCTTTTCTATTATGTATGTGATACATTTCCAAAAAAGATCTTTTGTAATAGTTAGGCTCCATATTTAACACTTTTGCTTCGTTATAATCGATTTTGTGCTGGTTTTCATTTACATGTATTGCCAGACTACATCTCTGTAAGTTGTTTTTGCTGTCACTTTTATGTCCTGCAATTCTGTTCTTTAATAATTGACTGGTTTGGCCTATGTAATATTTTTGACAATCCAGACATTTCAACTCATAAATCACATTAGACTGCATGAGAGTTGGTGTCTTATCTTTCAACCTACTAAAAATATTGTTAATACTTTTTATACTTCGTTTCGCAATTATGATGTTTTCCTGTTTAAAGATTTTTATCATTTTATTTGTTAAATTTGTAATGTCTAAAATTGACGGGTATTTTTTGTTGTTTAATGTATTTATATTTTCTGGTAGGTGAGTATTCCTGTCTCCTGTTTTGTTTTTGTCGTGATTTGACGTTCTGTACAACAAATTAGTGACCAGCGCTCTTGGGTACGAGTTATGCATCAAAACCTGCTCCAACCCTCTCAAATTTTTTGCCCTATATTCTTCATTACTGATTGCTATTATTCTCTTTTTTATTTGCTTAATAAAGTTCACCTTCACTCCCACTGAGTGCTGCGAGTAAAAGTTGATGTACCTATTAGATGAGGTTGCTTTTTGGTACCAATCTAGTTTTAAATTACCTTCTATATCTCTAATGACCTTTGTATCTAGGAATGGTACTCCGTTATTGGTATCTTCTTTTTCTATTGTGAATTTTATATTTTGGTCGTAACCATTAAATATTTCAAGCATTTCATCTATATTATCTTCTGGTACCGCGGTTATGATATCATCAACAAAGTTTTTCACAAATGGCACCTCAAATGAGAGCTTGGGTAAACATTCATCGAGCAATGCATCCATAATATATTGAGACAAGATTGGACTCAGTTTCGACCCCATCGCACAACCAAAAATCTGCACATAGTAATTATCCCCAAATGAAAAATAATTGTTATCCAATACAAATGTTATTAAATTTATAAACTCTGCTTCAGTTACATTCTTCGCAAAATCCTTAATCGTGTTCCACCTTTTTTGTATGATTCTAACTGTTAATTCTTTAGATATGTTACCAAATAAATTGACTACGTCTAGTGATATTACCCTATAGCTTCTTGGTATTGTCTTATTTTTCATGAATTCTGCAAATTTGAATGTATGACCCGTATAATATTGATTTTCTGTGTTATAAGCGTTGTTTAAAATCTGTGCGGTAAATTGGGCAATATACGAGGTGGGGCTTTGGATTCCTGAAACTATAGGCCTGAGGGGCATGTTGTCCTTGTGAATTTTTGGATTACCGTAAATCTTTGGGCATATTGAATTATAAGTCTAGCTTTTTTCCTTGTTCTGGTGTAATAACTTCGTTATTTATTAATTCTGAAATGTGCAGATTTCTGGTGGTGCGATGGGGTTGAAACTGAGTCCAATCTTGTCTCAATATATTATGGATGCATTGCTCGATGAATGTTTACCCAATTTGAGGTGCCATTTGTGAAAAAGTTTGTTGATGATATCATAACCGCGGTACCAGAAGATAATATAGATGAAATGCTTGAAATATTTAATGGTTACGACCAAAATATAAAATTCACAATAGAAAAAGAAGATACCAATAACGGAGTACCATTCCTAGATACAAAGGTCATTAGAGATATAGAAGGTAATTTAAAACTAGATTGGTACCAAAAAGCAACCTCATCTAATAGGTACATTAACTTTTACTCGCAGCACTCAGTGGGAGTGAAGGTGAACTTTATTAAGCAAAAAATTTGAGAGGGTTGGAGCAGGTTTTGATGCATAACTCGTACCCAAGAGCGCTGGTCACTAATTTGTTGTACAGAACGTCAAATCACGACAAAAACGAAACAGGAGACAGGAATACTCACCTACCAGAAAATATAAATACATTAAACAACAAAAAATACCAGTCAATTTTAGACATTACAAATTTAACAAATAAAATTATAAAAATCTTTAAACAGGAAAACATCATAATTGCGAAACGAAGTATAAAAAGTATTAACAATATTTTTAGTAGGGTGAAAGATAAGACACCAACTCTCATGCAGTCTAATGTGATTTATGAGTTGAAATGTCTGGATTGTCAAAAATATTACATAGGCCAAACAAGTCAATTATTAAAGAACAGAATTGCAGGACATAAAAGTGCAAGCAAAAACAACTTACAGAGATGTAGTCTGGCAATACATGTAAATGAAAACCAGAACAAAATCGATTATAACGAAGCAAAAGTGTTAAATATGGATCCTAACTATTACAAAAGATCTTTTTTGGAAATGTATCACATACATAATAGAAAAGAATCAATAAACAAAAAGTCTGACATTAAAAATTTAAGCGGTATTTACACTTTTCTTCTGCAACATAAAAATAACAATAGATACGATAGTGACAGTTTATTCAAAGACGCAATCACTTTTTGAAAGTACGGTATTTAAAAATACAGAATGACCGGGGTGGGACTATTGGTAACACGTTAATGGAAGGGGAAAAAACAGTACACATGTCATGAAATGGAGTATGCTGTGGTGTGTTCGGAATCCGAATTATTATATAAGTATTAACAGGATTGACAAAAGAGTTTTAATGATTGTAACAGTGTAGTTATGTTAGTGTGGTTGAGACGATGCACAATTATTTGTACCTCACATCATGTAAGTTTTTGTTCACTATTTTGTAATTGTTAGTTTTAATTTGTTTGTATGTACAATTTGTAGTGTCCTGATGAAGGCGGTAGAAATAAAATACGCCGAAAGCTTGGCTAAATGAGAAAAGAGTAGTAGAGTTATTATCTCCCGTCGAATTCCCCTTATCGAGAATATCTTCAGTAGTAATTGACGACAGTGAATCCTTGTGCAAAATATAAAATTCACAATAGAAAAAGAAGATACCAATAACGGAGTACCATTCCTAGATACAAAGGTCATTAGAGATATAGAAGGTAATTTAAAACTAGATTGGTACCAAAAAGCAACCTCATCTAATAGGTACATTAACTTTTACTCGCAGCACTAATAACTATAATAATTAACTATTTCCAATGTTCATATTAATGTATGCAGATTTCTGCGAGAATTCACTCCCTTTATAATTCAATCATGCATTCAATGCAATAACCTAGATAATACTTGACACATTACATCTGATAGGTGTCACAATTGAAATATGTCTAAAGGTAGAAAGTTCTACTCATATTCCTTTAAGTGACAAATAAACCTACTGAATGTCATAGGTCACGTTAGTCTAATTGGTAAAACGTCGGACCGGCAATCCGTATATCTGGGTTCGAATCCCAGGCGTGGCTATAGTTTTTGAACTTAAAAACTACCGCCATCTTGTATTAACTATTTCCAATGTTCATATTAATGTATGCAGATTTCTGCGAGAATTCACTCCCTTTATATATATATATATAAAATAAAACTTAAAATTTTTTTGATCGTGGAATTAATGTGCGATTAACTATTTGTTTGGGTATCGATCATTGGCGAAAATTAAAGAAAACTCTTTAAATCAATGCAATATTTCGGGTCTTTATTGATCCTTCTTCATGGCATGGTCTAAAAATAAGTTTACAAATCTTTACAAAACAAACAGAGTATTATCGGCGGACAAATATATATATATATATATATATATATATATATATATATATATATATATATATATATATATAATATCTATATATATCTATATTATATCTATATATATATATATATATATATATATATATATATATATATATATATTACACACACACACACACACACACACACACACACACACAGAGGATTAGTCGGGTATGTCGATCCAAATAAAATACTTAGGTGATTACCTTAATCTTTGCTATATTTCGAACAACAATGCATTCTTCTACAGGCAAAACTAAAAAAAAACTATATATATATATATATATATATATATATATTTATATATACAACAAACGGAGGATTAGTCGGGTATGTCGATCCAAATAAAATACTTAGGTGATTACCTTAATCTTTGCTATATTTCGAACAACAATGCATTCTTCTACAGGCAAAACTAAAAAAAACAATAAAAGCAACACATAATTCACCAATCATCATCCATCATTAATGTACTTACATTTTGTATCACAATAGACTGCCTAAGGTAACATACAACATCACAAAACAATAAATTCAATGCGGTACATCCAATCAAAGATACAAGAACAATAATTGTCACCAAAACACATTTACAATAAACATTTTAAAAACATTTTGCAACGTCCGACAGTGACGGTGACCGAAACGTTCAATGGTCAAACTCAAGCATACGTGTAGGGTGCTAGTTTATATTATTATTTTTTATAACACTCTTAAGTGAATTCTTGCCCTTCGTAATAACTAAATCAAGTAAAGGATATTGGGTAATAGGGTCCTCTAATGAAAATTTGTTCTTAAATTTCTTCCGACCTTTTATTCTTGTTCAATATTTCGCATGAGTGACATTTTGGCTAGAGCCTTTGCTGATTACACCTCTTTCAATGTCACTGACTCCTTTGCATTTGTCCAGGCTTACCAGAATTTTCAGCTACCTCGAGACCACGTATTGGTGTCATTTGACGTGACGTCCCTTGTCACTAGCATTCCCTTAGATTTGGTGCTGCGGATTGTTGGGGAGGATTGGAGGCGCGTGGGCGAGGTAACGAAGATTGATAAGGCGACTTTCCTAAACACGCTCACGTTTATTTTTGACAACGGGTATTTCGCATGGCAAGATCGGTTTTACAAACAGATTTTTGGTGTTCCCATGGGTTCTCCGGTGAGCCCGATCGTTGCCACCATTGTGATGGACTACTTATTGTTGAGGATCATGTCGACCTTGCCGTGTGAATTGGGTGTGTTCAGAAAGTACGTGGACGATTTAATATTGTCGGTGCCATCACAGCATGTTGACGAGGTCTTGCTATTGTTTAATTCGTGTAACCAGCACATCCAGTTTACAGTAGAGAGAGAGAGAGGTTGATAACTCGGTGCCATTCCTGGATTTGTTGCTGATTAGAACTACCGATGGCACGATAAAGATCGACTGGTACCAAAAAAAGACCAACTCCGGAAGATACCTGAATTTTCTCTTAAACCATCCCATTAACCGGAAAATTGGGATGGTGGTCGCCATGAAAAACAGGATTTTACGGTTATCACATGAAGATTTCCACAACCAAAACAAAAAGAGAGTGTATGATATGTTCCGGAATAATGGATATCCCAAAGAACTTTTACGTAAGTTAATCTACAACACTTCAGAGAGGGGGCGCGTTGTTGATATGACCGCTCCTGTTCGGGTGGAAACCCCGGTCTACAGAAGACTTCCATTCTTGCCTGGACTTTCCCAACCTTTGAGTGGGCTGTTCAAGATTGATAACCTAAGGATAGCCTACTACAATCTGAGTAAGGTAAGGGATTTTTTCACTAATGTCAAACAAAAGACTCCCACCAGTCACCTGTCGGGGGTTGTTTACCGAATTCCTTGTAGAGGTTGCAACTCTAGCTACGTCGGTCAGCCCGCAAACTGGCTAAAAACAAGACTAGGACAACACATTAATGACATTAAAAAGAAAAAGTTAACTAGTGCTCTCGCCCAACCCGCTATCAACAATGACCATGATTTTGATTTCGACAGCTGCGTTATCCTTTATAGAAAGCGAAACCTACGTGAACGACTGTTCTTTGAAATGATAGGAATACTAAAAACAAAAAACTCTTTAAATCTGAGATCTGACACAGAGGACCTGAGCTCTGGATACACTTTTCTACTCAATTTGGACTACAACCATCAGCGAGTGCTTGGTGAGTCGTCTATGAACTTAGGAGACTTAAGTGAGCTTGCCGTCTTGACGATTCGTGGTGCCTTGTTGCTGTTTTCAAATCTTGAATTGTTAGCAAGTCACGCGCCTTTTTGAGCGATGGTTGGCACTCGTGCCGAGTTATGTTTTGGTGGCTGCATTCACTGCGCACGGTTCTATTTTTAGAATACTCTGTCGTCACGGTAATGGATGTTGTTGTGGTCGTTGATAGTTACAATTGTATTGAAACCTTACTCAATTTATAACTTGTGCTTGTTGTGTTTTCTTAAACTACTACCGGTTGTTCGTCCTAGGTACTGTTCTGTTAAAATTAGCTACATGTAAAGTCACCTAACGCATTGTTATTATTGTATCAACTAGGTTACCTCTGGACGGATTCCATTTTGTAGCATTGTACGTCTCCAGTCTTTAAACGTGATCAATTGTGCTTCCCTGTTGCGTTTATCTGTCATCATTAACGTATTACACGATTTTTGACCGCTGTACTAGTGTTGGGCGGGTAATCGAGTAGTCGTTACTTTGTAATCGTTACTTTATGATACCCGAAGTACCGATTACGTCATTTCTAAAGTAATCGTTACTTTTACTTTAACGGGTATTTTGTATGATCGTATGATCGTATGATCGTTAGTTACACTTACACAATAATTTAACTTTCCACCTTAACAAAAACAAATTATATTACATACTGTTTTAAGTTTTATGATTCGAATATCTTCCTATGAATTTAGTTAGTATTAAAAAAGTGATGCAAGAAATACCATCAACACTTTAGGTACTTAAACTATCAATATTGCCGCTAATAAAAAATTCCTATTTGCAATCAAAGAACGCCGCACGGGCTGTGAGACCTTTGTCGGCCTATCCCAGCGCGACAACACTCTGTCGATAGGCACCGGCAAGGCGCGACTGTATACCGAACCGGGTAGTATCCACTTCCTACATACGGTTCCGTATACGTACGATTTCGTTACAATGTAACGAAATAGCTTTTCGGGTAGTAACGATTACTTACGTACGGTTCCGTATACGTATGATTTCGTATTTCGTTACATTGTAACGAAATACGAAATCGTTACAAAGTAACGAAATACGAAATCGTTACAATGTAACGAAATAGCTTATCGGGTAGTAACGATTACCGAGATACGAGTTGGTATTTCGGTACTAGTAATCATTAGCGCTTAGCGGGTAGTAACGACATACGAAATTGGGACTTATCTGGTAGTAACGAAATATGTATAGGTATTGTGACTGATTATAATTACCGTTCTTGTTCTTAGTGTTCGTAGTAGATTTAAGTATTTTAATTAAGTTGCCAATTAGGCACAGGTTAATTAGGATGTCACATTATGATATCTAACAACATTTTGATTGAAACGAAATAAATAGGCAGTGTGGGTGAAGTCGATCGGGCCCAATGGGCGGCGTGTTCATACAGGCAGTTATTTGAATACGTACTTTATTGGCAGTTTGCATGAAAATTAAAAAATGTCTTAGAATATACCTCTGTTATAACGTTTTAATTTGTATCCGCCGAATATTAGTATATAGCTAAGTACCGTTTTATGAATACAAAGTTTTCAAAAACATAAAACATTTATTTTTTATTTACTTATTAGTTTTTAAGTTGTCAATAAAAATATATACAAATTTAATATTAAAAGCAAGAAAGTATTCAGAAAATTATAATAAAGTACCTACAGTTGATGTATCCTATTGATTACAAAGTAACGATTACAAAGTAACGATTACTACACCCAAAAGTAACGATTACATACGAGTACGCAAAAGTAACGAAATTTCCCAACACTACGCTGTACCGCCGAAATTCCGTCTACTTGGATGATCACAATTGTTTGACCACTATTCAAAGGTAACCTTTTAGGTTATGTTCTCTGTACCGAGCCTTCATTGTGTTTGTGCTTATTGTTTTTAGTTCTTGAAATATATAGATATATATATATATATATATATATATATATATATATATATATATATATATATATATATATATATATATATATATATATATATATATATATATATATATATATATATATATATATATATATATATATATATATATATATATTAAAACACGTGAAAACGAAAAACAAACGCATCGAACACAACCACAAGACCGAGAGAGAAAGAATCCAAACTTGTAGACTTGCTAGACTTGTGTTCGATGCGTTTGTTTTTCGTTTTCACGTTTTAGTAGCTCTGTGGCCAAGGCGCAAATAGCGTCGAAACGTCAGTTTTTAATATGTTTGTCTTAACGTAAGATTAAGCGTTCGTGTTAAAAAACAAATTTTATGAAACAAGCCTCTATGCCCAAGAAATAAACAGTTTCTGTGAAAAAGTTGTGTTTTAATATATTGACAAGGCTAACGATTTTATCTAAATAATTACTATATACCGGGTGGTCGTTTTAACTTGAGACTCCTAAATATCTCGTGAAATATGCATGGTACGACAAAAGTGTCTTAACTAAACTTGTAGGACTCAAAGGGGGAAATGAGATGACGATATCAGTTTCATTGCAGATGGCGCTGCAATCGGTGAAAATGAGGTTAACTTCATTTTTTTAAATGGGAATACCCAAATTTTTTTATCAAATTATGATTTTACGCTAAATAAGAAGAATCTTTTGTCTGAAACTTTTTTTCGTACGATGCATTTTTTTCGTGCGTAAACAAACCCTATGCGCATGACGGCGCAACGCGCGAGAAACCAAAACGTGTCCCGGTTACGCACATACCTTCCTACGTTGTACCATGAGTGTCTACTAAGTCGACGCTTTGACTGCCAGACGGCGAGCGCTTCCCATGCAGTGGCAGCGGTCTTAACTACCGCAGCCGCCACAAACTTCCATCGTCAATAACTTTTAAGAGATGCATCGTACGAGAAAAATTTTTAGACAAAAGATTGTTATTTTTTAGCGTAAAATCATAATTTGATAAAAAATTTGGGTATTCCCATTTAAAAAAATGAAGTTAGCCTCATTTTCACCGATTGCAGCGCCATCTGGACCGAAACTGATATCGTCATCTCATTTCCCCCTTTGAGTCCTACAAGTTTATTACAGACACTTTTGTCGTACCATGCATATTTCACGAGATATTTAGCAGACTCAAGTTAAAACGACCACCCGGTATATATATCTATATATATATATACAGGGTCCTGCAACTAAGCTCCCGTCTTCTGTTGCTCACTTACTCATTAAGCTAAGAGTTTGACATTTTGCAGGCTTACCCTGTACTTCAAGGTACAATTCAAGAAATAATTTTTTATTATACAGGCTGTTCCAAAAATGTGCAACGCCATGGTAATATATTTTTTTAAATTGCATGCTATACATTTTTCTACACATTTGGAAGCCTTTTATGGTTGCCTACATATCACCAAAATTTTATTGAAATCGGTTGAGTGACCGCAGCGGAAAAAAATAAAAGCCAAAAAAAATTGATTTTGCATCGTAGGCTTTAAAAATCAATAAAAACCACAAAATGCAACTCGTTAATAAAATTTTACGACGTGCTTATTAAGTTAGATGTAATAGTCTCGTTAACCAACTGACATTGATCCAAATTATACAGGGTGACCAAAATCGAGTGTCAAACTTGTCAAACTTTAAAGCGCGCTATTGTTCTTATTTTAAATTGGAACCCATAATTTTTTTAGGTGAAACGATGCGGAATTAAAGAATAAATATTGTTTCTGAATACAACCCCATCACAATTCCCAATATTTTAAAAGTTATTCGCCAAAAACTTGTTTTTCAACGTTTCCAACGGCAATTTTAGGTAATAAATATCGTACGTGGCGTTGAAAAACAATTTATTACATAAAATATAACGCAGAGAGGTATTTTAGATTTTACTGTACTTAATTAAGTAGTTATTCAATTGCTAAGTTTACTGCACAATTTACCTATAGCCACATTTCCGTCCTTACCGCTATAGGTAAATTATGCAGTAAATTTTGCATTTGAATAATTACTTAATTAAGTACACTCAAATCTAAAATACGTCTATTATTTTTTATGAAATAAATTGTTTTTCAAAGCCTCGTACGATATTTATTACCTAAAATTGCCGTTGGAAACGTTGAAAAATGAGTTTTTTGCGAATAAGTTTTAAAATATTGGGAATTCTTATGGGGTTGTATTTAGAAACAATGTTTATTTTTTAATTCTGCATCATTTCACATAAAAAAAATTATGGGTTCCAATTTAAAATAAGAACAATAACACGCTTTGAAGTTTGACAAGTTTGACACTCGATTTTGGTCAGCCTGTATAATTTGGATCAATGTCACTTGGTTAACGAGACTATTACATCTAACTTAATAAGCACGCCGCAAAATTTTATTAACGAGGTGCATTTTGCGGTTTTTATTGATTTTTAAAGCCTACGATGCAAAATCAATTGTTTTTGGTTTTTATTTTTTTCCGCTGCGGTCACTCAACCGATTTCAATAAAATTTTGGTGATATGTAGGTAACCATAAAAGGCTTCCAAATGTGTCGAAAAATGTATAGCATGCAATTTAAAAAAATATATTACCATGGCGTTGCACATTTTTGGAACATCCTGTACAATAAAAAATAATTTCTTGAATTGTACCTTGAAGTACAGGGTAAGCTTGCAAAATGTCACACTCTTAGCTTAATGAGTACGTGAGCTACAGAAGACGGGAGCTTAGTTGCAGGACCCTGTATATACAACAAACGGAGGATTAGTCGGGTATATATATATATATATATATATATATATATATATATATATATATATATATATATATATATATATATATATATATATATATATATATAAAGACAAGGAGTCTTTGCCGTTGGTGACAACAATGTAAAACAATTGTGTGGGGAATCCAGCAACAATAATGGAAAAACGTCAAGTTTTGTAGAACGTTCTTTATTATTTCAACCAATATTTCGCAGTGTGATTACACGCTTCATCAGGGTCATAATTTGAACGATAATGAGAAAGAATAACAATAGCTGGTGACGAAGGTGATGCTCTATAAACCACGGTATCTCGTTTCGTTGCTGTCTATCACGGTGGTGCAGTAACAATTTAATAACGTCATTTCAGTTGCCAGCGCCATTTCATACTGAAATGACGTTATTAAATTGTTACTGCACCACCGTGATAGACAGCAACGAAACGAGATACCGTGGTTTATAGAGCATCACCTTCGTCACCAGCTATTGTTATTCTTTCTCATTATCGTTCAAATTATGACCCTGATGAAGCGTGTAATCACACTGCGAAATATTGGTTGAAATAATAAAGAACGTTCTACAAAACTTGACGTTTTTCCATTATTGTTGCTGGATTCCCCACACAATTGTTTTATATATATATATATATATATATATATTGGCTATTCATTCCTGGAGGAATGGTGGCCGCTTTTACAAGCTCTATAGATTCGATATGTAAGTACAGTGAATCACTGTGTTCATCTAGTTTTTTTTTTCTTTTCATGTTTTGTTTTTTTGCTTGTTTCCCACTCTTTTAATTTTATTTATTTATTTTATTTATTTTTATTCTTTTTTTTCTCCTTTTTTAACTCTTCCTCTTTTGTCATATTCTTATATCTTTTTTTTTCATTATTTTGTTTGTCTTAGATCTTTTTTTTTATGGTTTTTCTTTCTTTTTTTACTATAATCTGGCGTGTGTTTTCGTATTTTCCGTTATTTCTTGCCACTTCTTCCGGTCCTTGATGCTGCTTCACCATCCATGCAATTCCATCCTACATCCTTCGCTATTTCTCTCATTTTACCTGGTTTAAGCATGGTTCGGACATTCCATGTTCCCGCTCTTATTGTATCTCTCTTTCTTCCCTTGTCCCGCTTCCTCTTTAGTCTCTCCACCGTTCCTCTTCGACTGTTATGCCCTCATTGGTTTCTTCCATCTCGTAATCCATGTTCTTTGCCGTGTTGTCATCATTCTCTCTCATCACCCCTCCACCCTCCACATCTAGCAGTTTTTTGACTTCTCGCTCTTATTGTTATCTGATTCCTTAAAGTGTTTGGTTCTGCTGTGACCCATTCCTTCTGGAAACCTTTCGCTCTCAGTTCTGCCCTTTTTAATCTCTCTTTTTTCTTCCCTGTGTTGCATTTTCACTTCATCTGCGCCGTGTTCTTCCATTTTATTGTTAAGTTCTTCTAGAGTGTATATGTTTTCATTAATCTTTAGTTTTCCGTATATTAGCAGTGCTTTGTTTCCCGCTTTTCTTTCTCTAATCATATGCGGGATCAATTGTTGTCTAATTTGAAGCGTTTCCCTTGGTAGTTCTTCTTCGATGTACACCTTTGTTCTCTTTAACTTATTCTTTTCTTTAAGTATTTCCCACTTCCTTGTTACACTTTCCAATTCCACCAATATTGGTCTACCTTTTCCTTCTCGCTTTTGACCTATTCTCTCCGCATTCCGTATGTCCTCTTCGATAGGATTATTTAACTCCATTTGTTCCATTATCTGTTTCACCGTTTTCTTTAGCTGGCTGGTGTTTTCCTGCTCTGGTTCTTCAATCCCCAGTATTACTATGTTCTTCTTTTTCTGTCCCAATTCCAGTCTTTCTATTCTCATTTCTTGTGTTTTTACCGTATTGATCAGTTCTTCATTCATCTTTTTTAGGTTGATATTTTCTCTTTTTATGGTATTTATTTCGGTTTGTATTCCGTCCAGCTTATCTTCCATCCTCGAGCTTCTCTGTTCCACTCTTTCCAGACTATTTTTTATGTCCTCCAGTAGTTTTTCCATTTTTGATTGCTGTATGATAGATGTACAGATCTCCTCCTTTTTTTAAAATTTATTATTTTTTTTGTTCTTTTTTATTTATTTCTTTCTTAATTTTTTTTATTTATTATTTTTCTTTTTTGAGACAATAGGTTTGGGATATAGGGTGGGTGACAATTCTTCGCACTCTAGGGGCCTTTCTAGGTGTCTTAACCACAGATTTGGGAGGCCGCGGATGTTATTGTGAAGGGAAATAGGGTACCAAATGTGTAAAATAAATACAGTCTCGAAACTGTTTGGTAGTCACTGGTATACTCGGTCCGCACACCGGTTCTTGGCGCGAAAGCGACTGGTTGCTAGCGCGACAAAAAAGACACGTCCCAGCTCCAAACGGGTAAAATTTGTATCACTCACCCTCTATTAACTCTGCTTCTGTTTTGTTTGCAAGTATTATAATATGGTGGTTGGATAGCATAGAAAATCCTCTATCCGTCGGCACCAGATCCACTGATTTTACTCCTGCTGTTCTCCTTAAATTCGGCACACAACACGGACAGATCTCACACACATTCGCTCAGTTATCTACTTCGAATTACATATCGGGTATGTCGATCCAAATAAAATACTTAGGTGATTACCTTAATCTTTGCTATATTTCGAACAACAATGCATTCTTCTACAGGCAAAACTAAAAAAAAAACTATAAAAGCAACACATAATTCGCCAATCATCATCCATCATTAATGTACTTACATTTTGTATCACAATAGACTGCCTAAGGTAACATACAACATCACAAAACAATACATTCAATGCGGTACATCCAATCAAAGATACAAGAACAATAATTGTCACCAAAACACATTTATATTAAACATTTTAAAAACATCTTGCAATGTCCGACAGTGATGGTGACCGAAACGTTCAATGGTCAAACTCAAGCATACGTGTAGGGGGCTAGTTTATATTATTATTTTTTATGTTCAAATACACATACCTACATGCGCAGCGACAACAACAGCCAAGAACAAAGTGCTAGAAAACCAAGCTATCGGTAGAATGCCTCGCATTAATCATAGTTTGCTTTTTATTTCTATCCATGTCCATAATATAAGAATAGATGTTACTGAGGCCATCAAGATCAGTTCTAAAATTTACGCTCTTCTCAGCCGAATTAATGTGGTACATTTCAAGAAATAACCTAATTTTGTAGTTTTTTTCCGAGTCCAATATCTTGATATTCTCAAACGAGTGGTTTTTATCAATGCAGTGCGATGCCAAAGCACACCTAATCTTACCCGTGCGACAATCTTGTGTAAACTTACTCGGTTTTTTAGCCACTGTGCAGTCACCCCAACATACTCTCCATCACAATTTTTACAGTCAATCTTATAGATGATATTATATCTGTAACACTGTGGATCGTAATCTTTTATTCTAGTGAAGAAAGTATCAATCTTGCTAGGGTAATGATGGGCAATACTATAGGTTTCAGGTAGAAAAGGCGTTAAGATGGATTTCAATGCGTGTGTCAAACCTGGTATCATTGTAATTTTTTTAAAATTAATAATTCTCTGCCTCGGCTCATCAAAAATACTCTGCACAGTGGCTAAAAATCGAGTAAGTTTACACAAGAGTGATTGTCGCACGGGTAAGATTAGGTGTGCTTTGGCATCGCACTGCATTGATAAAAAACCACTCGTTTGACTTTGAGAATATCAAGATATTGGATTCGGAAAAAAACTACAAAAATAGGTTATTTCTTGAAATGTACCACATTAATTCGGCTGAAAAGAGCGTAAATTTTAGAACTGATCTTGATGGCCTCAGGATCATCTATTCTTATATTATGGACATGGATAGAAATAAAAGGCAAACTATGATTAATGCGAGGCATTCTACCGATAGCTTGGTTTTCTAGCACTTTGTTCTTGGCTGTTGTTGTCGCTGCGCATGTAGGTATGTGTATTTGAACATAAAAAATAATTAAGTCAAGTAAAGGATATTGGGTAATAGGGTCCTCTAATGAAAATTTGTTCTTAAATTTCTTCCGACCTTTTATTCTTGTTCAATATTTCGCAATTCATTTGTTGCTTCTTCAAGAACTAAAAACAATAAGCACAAACACAATGAAGGCTCGGTACAGAGAACATAACCTACAAGGTTACCTTTGAATAGTGGTCAAACAATTGTGATGATCCAAGTAGATGGAATTTCGGCGGTAGAGCGGTCAAAAATCGTGTAATACATTAATGATGACAGACAAACGCAACAGGGAAGCACAACTGATCACACTTAAAGACTGGAGACGTACAATGCTACAAAATGGAATCCGTCCAGAGGTAACCTAGTTGATACAATAATAACAATGCGTTAGGTGACTTTACATGTAGCTAATTTTAACAGAACAGTACCTAGGACGAACAACCGGTAGTAGTTTAAGAAAACACAACAAGCACAAGTTATAAATTGAGTAAGGTTTCAATACAATTGTAACTATCAACGACCACAACAACATCCATTACCGTGACGACAGAGTATTCTAAAAATAGAACCGTGCGCAGTGAATGCAGCCACCAAAACATAACTCGGCACGAGTGCCAACCATCGCTCAAAAAGGCGCGTGACTTGCTAACAATTCAAGATTTGAAAACAACAACAAGGCGCCACGAATCGTCAAAACGCAAGCTCACTTAAGTCTCCTAAGTTCATAGACGACTCACCAAGCACTCGCTGATGGTTGTAGTCCAAATTGAGTAGAAAAGTGTATCCAGAGCTCAGATCCTCTGTGTCAGATCTCAGATTTAAAGAGTTTTGTTTTTAGTATTCCTATCATTTCAAAGAACAGTCGTTCACGTAGGTTTCGCTTTCTATAAAGGATAACGCTGCTGTCGAAATCAAAATCATGGTCATTGTTGATAGCGTGTTGGGCGAGAGCACTAGTTAACTTTTTCTTTTTAATGTCATTAATGTGTTGTCCTAGTCTTGTTTTTAGCCAGTTTGCGGTCTGACCGACGTAGCTACAGTTGCAACCTCTACAAGGAATTCGGTAAACAACCCCCGACAGGTGACTGGTGGGAGTCTTTTGTTTGACATTAGTGAAAAAATCCCTTACCTTACTCAGATTGTAGTAGGCTATCCTTAGGTTATCAATCTTGAACAGCCCACTCAAAGGTTGTGAAAGTCCAGGCAAGAATGGAAGTCTTCTGTAGACCGGTGAGCAGTCAGAACAGTCGTAATAAAAATCAAAATACAACACTCACGTGGAGTTATATGAGGCGGCAAGAACGCAGTTCTCACTGATAACACCGTAAATTTTAAAAAAGATACTGATTCTCTTAGTATCATTATATATATATATATATATATATATATATATATATATATATATATATATATATATATATATATATATATATATAAGGTTGGATCTCTAATGGGAATTCGACGGGAGAGTTAATAATGCTACAACTCTTCAATCATTAAGCCAAGCTTTCGGCGTATTTATTTACCGCCTTCTTCAGGGCACTATTAAAATTACAATTAATTATTAAACAACTACAATATTCTAACAATTTCACTTACATGGTATGTGAGGTTAAATAATAAAATGGACATCTTCACAACTAGTATTTCCTACTTTGCATTTTTCGGCTCAATTGTCACAGCTTAATTGACATAGCCCTCATTTTCAATCTTAATATACAACACTGTTGCTGAAGGCGATGGACTGAAAACTGCAGGTGAACGACATAACTATACCACCATCTCGTGGCATGTGTACTGATTTTTTTTTGTTTAAATATTTGTTGCCAATATCCTGACCCCTTTATCCCTATCCACACAGAACCAGACTTGAATTTTAACATGTGATTGCATTTTCAAACAAACTATTATCATTTTGACTATTTTCTGATTTATATTCTAAAAGGTAGGTGTAAATATTACTTAAATTTTGTATATCTGATCTTCTATTAATTGAGTTGTTAGTTTTATGTACGTGATACATCTCTAAAAATGATCTTTTGAGGTAGTTAGTTTCCATGCTTAATATTTTGACTTCATTATAGTTTATTTTATGATCTTGTTCATTTATGTGTATTGCCAAAGAACATCTCTGCAAATTGTTTTTACTATCGCTCTTATGTCCAGCTATCCTACTTTTAACAAGTTGAGATGTTTGTCCCACATAATACATTTGACAATCAGAACATTGTAGCCGATAAACGACATTTGATTGTAGCAAAGGAGGTGTTTTATCTTTTAATTTAAAATTGTGTTGATTGTTTTTATACTTTTTTTTAGCTATCATTATGTTTTCTTGTTTGAAGATTCTTATAATTTTATTTGTTAAGTCAGTTACATCTACCATTGAACCATACTTCCTGCTTTCTGAAATGTTCACATTCTGAGCCCTGTTTAAGTCATTATCTACTACTACTACGTTATTTTCACGATTTGAAGTTCTATACAACAAATTAGTTACTAGTGTTCTTGGGTAAGAGTTCTCTATCAAAACTGCTTCCAACCTTCTTAAATTTTTTAATAAATATTGTTCATGACTGATAAGTGTTATACGTTTTTTCATTTGCTTGACAAAGTTTACCTTCACTCCCACTCCGTGTTGCGAAAGGTAATTAATATACCTGTTGGATGACGTGGCTTTCTGATACCAGTCTAATTTTAAATTTCCTTCAGCATCTCTGATCACTTTTGTATCAAGAAATGGTACTCCGTTGTTGTTGTCCTCTCTTTCGATCGTAAATTTTAAGTTTTTGTCAAATCTGTTAAATGTTTCCAGCATTTCATCAATACCACTTTCAGGCACAGCCGTAATCAGGTCATCAACAAATTTTTTCACAAATGGGACCTCAAAGGAGAGTTCTGGCAAACATTCGTCAAGCAAAGCATCCATAATATATTGTGACAATATTGGACTCAGCTTTGACCCCATAGCACAGCCAAAAACTTGTAGATAATGACCATCTCTGTAGGAAAAGTAATTGTTATCCAGTACAAAAACTACCAAATCAAGAAAAAGTGCCTCCGTCATGTTATTTGCGTATTCCCTGATGTTGTTCCATTTTTTATGAATAATTTGTATTGTTAATTCCTTTGAGATATTACCAAACAAATTTACCACGTCAAAAGACACGACTCTATAATTCAAGGGTATCTTTTTATTTTGCATGAATTCCGCAAACTTAAATGTGTCACCTGTGTAATATTGATTATCTGTATTATATGCGTTGTCTAAAATTTGTGCAATGAACTGAGCAATGAACATTGTGGGGCTTTGCATTCCTGACACTATAGGTCTAAGAGGCACATTTTCTTTATGGATTTTTGGGTTTCCATAAATCCTAGGGCAAACTGCATTATAAATTTTAAATTTTTTCCCTTGTTCTGGAGTTAACACTTTCCTCTCTACTAAATCTGAAATTAATTTATTTGCTTTTGTCTGTATGGTATGGGTTGGATCTGACCTAATCATTTTAAAAACTTTAGTATCCGTTAATAAATTTAGCATTTTGTTATTATAATCATCACTGTACATTACTACTGTTGTTCCTCCCTTGTCACTTCTCAGTGCCATTACCTCTTTGTGCTCTTTTAGAAATTTTTTTGTCAAGTTAAAATCTACATTTAATTGTTGGGTCTCTTTGTTTTGGTAAGATAGATGGTTTGTTATTACGTTTGTGACTTTGGCTCTATACATATCTCTCTTATTGCTATCTACTTTACTTAAAATGTGTTCAACATCTGCTAATAATCTGTCTATTGGTATTTCATTATTCTTTACCGGAAGAGTGAACTTGGGTCCCAGTGCCAAGATGCCGGCAACACCCTTGGGTAATTCCACCGTTGGAACGGTGGTTCCACTCTTCCGGTAAAGCATAATGAAATACCAATAGACAGATTATTAGCAGATGTTGAACACATTTTAAGTAAAGTAGATAGCAATAAGAGAGATATGTATAGAGCCAAAGTCACAAACGTAATAACAAACCATCTATCTTACCAAAACAAAGAGACCCAACAATTAAATGTAGATTTTAACTTGACAAAAAAAATTCTAAAAGAGCACAAAGAGGTAATGGCACTGAGAAGTGACAAGGGAGGAACAACAGTAGTAATGTACAGTGATGATTATAATAACAAAATGCTAAATTTATTAACGGATACTAAAGTTTTTAAAATGATTAGGTCAGATCCAACCCATACCATACAGACAAAAGCAAATAAATTAATTTCAGATTTAGTAGAGAGGAAAGTGTTAACTCCAGAACAAGGGAAAAAATTTAAAATTTATAATGCAGTTTGCCCTAGGATTTATGGAAACCCAAAAATCCATAAAGAAAATGTGCCTCTTAGACCCATAGTGTCAGGAATGCAAAGCCCCACAATGTTCATTGCTCAGTTCATTGCACAAATTTTAGACAACGCATATAATACAGATAATCAATATTACACAGGTGACACATTTAAGTTTGCGGAATTCATGCAAAATAAAAAGATACCCTTGAATTATAGAGTCGTGTCTTTTGACGTGGTAAATTTGTTTGGTAATATCTCAAAGGAATTAACAATACAAATTATTCATAAAAAATGGAACAACATCAGGGAATACGCAAATAACATGACGGAGGCACTTTTTCTTGATTTGGTAGTTTTTGTACTGGATAACAATTACTTTTCCTACAGAGATGGTCATTATCTACAAGTTTTTGGCTGTGCTATGGGGTCAAAGCTGAGTCCAATATTGTCACAATATATTATGGATGCTTTGCTTGACGAATGTTTGCCAGAACTCTCCTTTGAGGTCCCATTTGTGAAAAAATTTGTTGATGACCTGATTACGGCTGTGCCTGAAAGTGGTATTGATGAAATGCTGGAAACATTTAACAGATTTGACAAAAACTTAAAGTTTACGATCGAAAGAGAGGACAACAACAACGGAGTACCATTTCTTGATACAAAAGTGATCAGAGATGCTGAAGGAAATTTAAAATTAGACTGGTATCAGAAAGCCACGTCATCCAACAGGTATATTAATTAACTTTCGCAACACGGAGTGGGAGTGAAGGTAAACTTTGTCAAGCAAATGAAAAAACGTATAACACTTATCAGTCATGAACAATATTTATTAAAAAATTTAAGAAGGTTGGAAGCAGTTTTGATAGAGAACTCTTACCCAAGAACACTAGTAACTAATTTGTTGTATAGAACTTCAAATCGTGAAAATAACGTAGTAGTAGTAGATAATGACTTAAACAGGGCTCAGAATGTGAACATTTCAGAAAGCAGGAAGTATGGTTCAATGGTAGATGTAACTGACTTAACAAATAAAATTATAAGAATCTTCAAACAAGAAAACATAATGATAGCTAAAAAAAGTATAAAAACAATCAACACAATTTTTAGTAAATTAAAAGATAAAACACCTCCTTTGCTACAATCAAATGTCGTTTATCGGCTACAATGTTCTGATTGTCAAATGTATTATGTGGGACAAACATCTCAACTTGTTAAAAGTAGGATAGCTGGACATAAGAGCGATAGTAAAAACAATTTGCAGAGATGTTCTTTGGCAATACACATAAATGAACAAGATCATAAAATAAACTATAATGAAGTCAAAATATTAAGCATGGAAACTAACTACCTCAAAAGATCATTTTTAGAGATGTATCACATACATAAAACTAACAACTCAATTAATAGAAGATCAGATATACAAAATTTAAGTAATATTTACACCTACCTTTTAGAATATAAATCAGAAAATAGTCAAAATGATAATAGTTTGTTTGAAAATGCAATCACATTTTAAAATTCAAGTCTGGTTCTGTGTGGATAGGGATAAAGGGGTCAGGATATTGGCAACAAATATTTAAACAAAAAAAAATCAGTACACATGCCACGAGATGGTGGTATAGTTATGTCGTTCACCTGCAGTTTTCAGTCCATCGCCTTCAGCAACAGTGTTGTATATTAAGATTGAAAATGAGGGCTATGTCAATTAAGCTGTGACAATTGAGCCGAAAAATGCAAAGTAGGAAATACTAGTTGTGAAGATGTCCATTTTATTATTTAACCTCACATACCATGTAAGTGAAATTGTTAGAATATTGTAGTTGTTTAATAATTAATTGTTGTAATTTTAATAGTGCCCTGAAGAAGGCGGTAAATAAATACGCCGAAAGCTTGGCTTAATGATTGAAGAGTTGTAGCATTATTAAGTCTCCCGTCGAATTCCCATTAGAGATCCAACCTTAATTATTAACGGACGACAGTGACTCCTTGCATATATATATATATATATATATATATATATATATATATATATATATATATATATATATATATAGAAATTATAATGACTGTACTTTATTAAAATAGTAGAAGATTAATGGGAAAACAGTCTGTATATTTTCTTTATTTTTTCTTTGCTAATATTTCGGATGAATTTGCATCCTTCATCAGAGCTCTAAAAGTTAAAAAAGTTTAAAACATTAACAATCTAAAAAGGAAATACAATACAAACCGGAAATATCACTATAAACTATATAACATTATGAAACATGTAAAAACTCTTGTCAAACAAATTTGTTATGGTGATCAAAATATAGGAAGAAAAAAAGCCAACCTTATTTTATATATGACAACATCAAAAATCTAACCTAAAAAACTAGAGTTAATGACATGAAATGTAACAATATGAATGGAAAGAACATCTCAAAATTTTCAAAGTTGGTTTAACTGGGTGCGATGAATATTTTTGTAATTTAATAAATATGTATAAATGCTACTTAAATTTTTGATGTCAGTTTTCGAATTCATTGGCGATACAGAATTATTAATATGAAACATTTCAAGAAAACTTCTCCGAAAGTAATTTACGTCACCGTCCAATACAGCCAAATTTTGATAGTCCATATTATGTCCAAGACGGCTAACATGGGAAGCCAATGCACAAGCTTCAGGCTTCAATCTTGCATCACTTTTATGTTGTGCAATTCGTTTTTTAAGTTGTTGAGAAGTCTGTCCAATATATTCTTGATGACAATCTCCACATTTAATTTTGTAAATAACATCTGAACGCAAATCCAATGGAAGATCATCCTTTATTTTTGAGAAAAATGTTCCTAGACCCTTCACTGTACGACGTGCAAAAATCAAATTATGATCTTTAAAAATTTTCATCAGGTTAGGAGTAAGTCCAGCAACATAAGGTAATACTTTGAATTTTGTCTCCATATTACGATTTCGTGTAAATTCTGTGCAACTGTGCAAATCAATGTTCAAATTTGATGTACGTACACGACTGCTGTAAAGTAGTTTACTAATCAAAACACGAGGATATGAATTTTCTTCTAAAATAGTTCCAAATTTCTTGAGATTTTTGTTGAGCAAAGAAGGATGGACAATTTTGGATATTCTATTTTTCTGGCTCAATATAAAGTTCTTTTTCATTTGTAAAGGATGGTTCGAAAAGTAATTTATGTAGCGGCCGGAACTTGTTGGTTTTTGATACCAATCTAAAATAATAGAGTTATCATTTTGTCTTATTACTTTGGTATCCAAGAAAGGTACACTCCGATCTGTTTCATTTTCTACAGTAAACTTCAATCTTGCGTGATAGGAATTAAAAATATTCAAAATTTCATCTACTTTATCTTCTGGTACCGCACAAATTAGGTCGTCCACATACTTCTTAATAAAAGGAAGCTTGAAAGATAATTTTGGTATTTGAGAATCCAATAACGTATCCATTACTATATGAGCAAATTTGAGTCCTATTCTTGCTCATATAGTAATGGATACGTTATTGGATTCTCAAATACCAAAATTATCTTTCAAGCTTCCTTTTATTAAGAAGTATGTGGACGACCTAATTTGTGCGGTACCAGAAGATAAAGTAGATGAAATTTTGAATATTTTTAATTCCTATCACGCAAGATTGAAGTTTACTGTAGAAAATGAAACAGATCGGAGTGTACCTTTCTTGGATACCAAAGTAATAAGACAAAATGATAACTCTATTATTTTAGATTGGTATCAAAAACCAACAAGTTCCGGCCGCTACATAAATTACTTTTCGAACCATCCTTTACAAATGAAAAAGAACTTTATATTGAGCCAGAAAAATAGAATATCCAAAATTGTCCATCCTTCTTTGCTCAACAAAAATCTCAAGAAATTTGGAACTATTTTAGAAGAAAATTCATATCCTCGTGTTTTGATTAGTAAACTACTTTACAGCAGTCGTGTACGTACATCAAATTTGAACATTGATTTGCACAGTTGCACAGAATTTACACGAAATCGTAATATGGAGACAAAATTCAAAGTATTACCTTATATTGCTGGACTTACTCCTAACCTGATGAAAATTTTTAAATATCATAATTTGATTTTTGCACGTCGTACAGTGAAGGGTCTAGGAACATTTTTCTCAAAAATAAAGGATGATCTTCCATTGGATTTGCGTTCAGATGTTATTTACAAAATTAAATGTGGAGATTTATTAAATTACAAAAATATTCATCGCACCCAGTTAAACCAACTTTGAAAATTTTGAGATGTTCTTTCCATTCATATTGTTACATTTCATGTCATTAACTCTAGTTTTTTAGGTTAGATTTTTGATGTTGTCATATATAAAATAAGGTTGGCTTTTTTTCTTCCTATATTTTGATCACCATAACAAATTTGTTTGACAAGAGTTTTTACATGTTTCATAATGTTATATAGTTTATAGTGATATTTCCGGTTTGTATTGTATTTCCTTTTTAGATTGTTAATGTTTTAAACTTTTTTAACTTTTAGAGCTCTGATGAAGGATGCAAATTCATCCGAAATATTAGCAAAGAAAAAATAAAGAAAATATACAGACTGTTTTCCCATTAATCTTCTACTATTTTTATATATATATATATATATATATATATATATATATATATATATATATATATATATATATATATATATATATATATATATATATATATATATATATATATATATATATATATGGAAAACAGGTTTATCGACGGTAAGATATTCAAGGAGAAAGGAAGTTTGTCCGGCAATTCCGTCATACGAAGAAGCAACCGTAGACACGTGTTTCGGATTATTAGTCCTCATCAATTTGCGACATTGGGCACCCCCCTTATAGTCTCCATTTGAGTGTTTTTTCCATTGAGTGTCCATCTTACTCCTTGGCTATACCGTACTGATGAGGACTAATAGTCCGAAACACGTGTCTACGGTTGCTTCTTCGTATGACGGAATTGCCCGACAAACTTCCTTTCTCCTTGTATATATATATATATATATATGTAGGAATTAAATCTTATTTGATCGTAGATTAATGAAAATTGGCAAAATTCTTCAGGTTTTCGATCGATTTAGGAAAAGAAACTCACATTTGTGTATATAAGCTATATTTCGGACCATATATTGGGTCCTTCATCAGGCCATTTCACATCTACAAAGAAACAATCAACAGTTAAGAAAACAGAAACTTGACTCAGCAAAACTATACATACTGCAGTTAAAGAGGCGACAACATTTGAGAAAACACGAGCGACATTACACTAAATAAACGCATTTACAGCACGATTTCACATACGGTGTGCTTAAAACGACAGATACAACATGTCAACATGTACAACAAGACGGAAGATGATACGCACGCTGTGGCAAGGTCACACCCAGGTGCACAACCCCAGCGGCAAACAACCACCAACACAATAGCAAAGGATGCCAGTATCAAAATCTGACCGTTGTATTTTGAATTTCATGCTTATTACCACGTTTGTTTTTGTCAAATTCGATTATATTAGAGTAAATAATGCTTAAGTTGTCTGTATCATTCTTAAAATTTACTGTACCATCAATGAAGTTGATGTTATACATCTCGAGAAACATACGGTTTCGGTAACTACAATCTGAGTCCAATATTCTGACATCCTCGAAATCAAACGAATGGTTATTATTCAATGCATGACAAGCCAACGCCAGTGATGGGCATTCTTTAGTCGACTAATGAATAATAACTAATGACTAATCTTACATATGTTAGTTATAACTAATGACTAATAATTTAGTCATTAGTCTTGCATTGTCCGATTGACAATTGATTTAGTCGTAATCTAGACTAACAATTGATTTATTCGTTAGTCATAAGTCCTAGCTAATAGTATATGCAATAGCAAGCTGGTCACGTTGGTGGTGCATAAACTAGCAATTTCCAATAATTTCCAACCGCTTTACTCGCTACTTTCATCGCTACTCGCCTCGCTACTTGCATCGCTACTCGCATCGCAACTTGCCTCGCTACTCGCATCGCTACTCGCATTGCTACTTGTCTTGCTACTCGCCTCGCTACTCACGTCGCTACTCGCCTCGCTACTCACGTCGCTACTCACGTCGCTACTCGCCTCGCTACTCGACTCGCCACTCGCATCGCCACTCGCCTTGCTGCTCGCATCGCTACTCGCCTCGCTACTCGCATCGCTACTCGCCTCGCTACTCGACACGCCACTCGCCTCGCTACTTGCCTTGCAACTCGCCTCGCAACTCGCCTCGCAACTCGCCTCGCTACTTGCCTCGCTACTCGCCTCGCTACTCGCCTTGTTACTCGCATCGCCACTCGCCTTGCTACTCGCATCGCTACTCGCCCCGCTACTCGACTCGCCACTCGCCTTGCTACTCGCATCGCCACTCGCATCGCTACTCGACACGCCACTCGCCTCGCTACTGGCCTTGCAACTCGCCTCGCAACTCGCCTCATTACTCGCCTCGCTACTCGCATCGCCACTCGCCTCGCAACTCGCCTCGCTGCTCGCCTCGCTACTCGCCTTGTTACTCGACTCGCCACTCGCCTTGCTACTCGCATCGCTACTCGCCTCGCTACTCGCATCGCTACTCGCCTCGCTCCTCGACACGCCACTCGCCTCGCTACTGGCCTTGCAACTCGCGTCGCAACTCGCCTCGCAACTCGCCTCGCAACTCGCCTCGCTACTCGCCTTGTTACTCGCATCGCCACTCGCCTTGCTACTCGCATCGCCACTCGCATTGCTACTCGCATCGCTACTCGCCTCGCTACTCGACACGCCACTCGCCTCGCTACTGGCCTTGCAACTCGCCTCGCAACTCGCCTCACTACTCGCGTCGCTACTCGCCTTGTTACTCGCATCGCCACTCGCCTCGCAACTCGCCTCGCAACTCGTCTCGCTACTCGCCTTGTTACTCGCATCGCCACTCGCCTTGCTACTCGCATCGCTACTCGCCCCGCTACTCGACTCGCCACTCGCCTTGCTACTCGCATCGCCACTCGCTTTGCTACTCGCATCGCTACTCGTCTCGCTACTCGACACGCCACTCGCCTCGCTACTGGCCTTGCAACTCGCCTCGCAACTCGCCTTGCAACTCGACTCGCTACTACCCTTGCTACTGGCCTCGCCATCCGCTATGCTACTCGCTTTGCCACTCGCCATGCTACTCGCTTTGCTACTTCGTCGACTTGCCTTGCCACTTGCCTTATTACTCGGCTGAAATTCGCTTTGCTACGCGCCTTACTACTAGGCCGAGTAGTGGGTCGAAGATATCCGAATATAATTTTGAATCATATAGGTTTCACCAATGAGCCAAAACAATATTGTGTTTACCGGCGAGGTGTACTGCTACAAAGATAATTTATTAGTCAAAAATTTAATCATTTTCTGTTATTCATGATTGAAATTTTATTCGACTAATACTATCTTTTTTATTCGCAGACTAATATGCAACAATGATTAAATTAGTCATGATTGATTTAGTCATGACTGATTTAGTCGAGCTTAATTAGTCGTCAGTTTTAGTCACGGTTGAAAATTTAGTCGACTAATGCCCAACACTGGCCAACGCACATCTGGTCTTTTTAGTGTTACAATCACTTTTGTGTAGGCTCAGACGTCCACGAAGCCACTGTGTAGTGACACCAATATATTTGCCATTACAATCATTGCATGACAGACAATAAGTCACATTCGATCTAAACATCAGGTAACATCTTTAATTTTACTAAAAAAATTGTGAAAGCTTTGACGGGTAATGCTGAACGATTTGCAAATTGTCAGGTAAAAACGGTTTGAACAGATTTTTTAGTTTATGGGTAACAATGGGCACAGACATCAACTTTATGTAGGAGATAGGTTGGTCATTAACAGGACCATAAATGCTTCTACTTTGAGTATGACTTGTGTTTGTGGAAAGTAATATTTTTTTAATTACTCTCCGTGGAAAACCGTTATTTAAGAAAACGTCATAAAGTTTGTTAAGTGCTGACAACTGAAACTGAGGATCACAGATTTTTAAAACACGATTCTACATGCTGACAACGGTGTTAATTTTGTGATTAAACGCATGTCCCGAGAAAATGTTAATATAACGACCTGAATAATTTGCTTTGTTATACCAATCAATGGCTATCGAGCCATTTCCACTATTTATAACCCTACAATCCTTACAAACTGGGAAGCATCCAAAGCAAGCCTAGAGCAGAACATCAACTTGTCAGGTTCACTAAAAACTCCCGAAGTATTGGAAGACGCAGTGCAGAGTGTCCACGGCGATATACAGGAAGCTGCATGGTTAGCTACACCCCAAATAAGTTACCATATCAAGAATAGCAACATTCATCCTTTAGAAGTCAGAGAATTGATAGCAAGGAAGAGAAAAGTTCGCAAACGTTGGCAAACTACAAGAGATCCCATAGTTAACACAGAACTAAATAATATGGTATGGAAAATTCGCAAACTTACCGAAGAAATCAAACTGCAAACTATTGGTCGGTATTTGAAGGGGCTAAGCAATGACTCTGCTACGGACTACTCTCGATGGAAAACTATCAAAAATATAAAGCGACCGATCAAGTAAATTCCCCCGATAAGAAAGGAAGATCAATCTTGGGTCAGAAGTATAATCTATAATTGCAATATATAATATATATCCGAGTTATATTATCCTCTTACATTGGACATGTTATACGACCGCTTACAGTAGACGCTATCTTAGAAAACGCTTAGTCAGATATTCCAATTGCAACTTATCTTCATGCGTGCATTATAATAATATACTAGCCAGTCTGTAGTTAGCATTAGAGATGTTCGCTTGTTTTGATATAAAATAAACATTTAAAAATATCCCCAAAAGTCCGTAGTTTATATTTGGCGCAGTCGGTAGGACGTTTCGTCGGAATATCCAATTTGTGACAATCCGTGAGTTGCAACTCTTGAACGAAACATCGAAAATCAAAAACTTTGTGATACAGAACTTTCAACTACCCAGTGACGAAGTTCTAAGAAACAGAGGTTATCGAAGATTACCAGAATCCATCGAGGAAGACCAGAATTGATTTAGACAACCAGGCTGATCTATTAATGGAATTTACACTGGCGCTGTTGTACTTTGTACTTTGTTCATGTCAGACTCCTCTTTATCCCACGTTGGATCAATTGACGATAACAACTCAGATTTAGAGCAATTACTGAATAAGTTTAACAAATTAATTTTAGTAAACGAAAGTAAAATACCAGAAACCAGCAATATGGATGTATCAGTTTTAGATATTAAAAATTTAAGTGTAATTCCGAACTTTGACGGAAACCCCGAATAAACTGCATAGACTTCAATTCAACATCAATTCCGCTGAAGCAATATTAAACTATTATTTCGATATAGCAAATAGAGCAAATATTCAAAATACTTTACTATTAAATGGAGTATTAAATAAGCTCCAAGGTAAAGCGGAAGAAGTAGTAGCAATTAATGTAAATCCTAATGATTGGAATTCTATTAAAAATACATTAATTCAAAAGTTTGGTGATCAAAGTGACAAAAATTGTCTAAATCAAGATTTGGTTACAAGATTTAAGACAAAAACAGATTGAACAAGCAACTCAATTCCATCAAAGAGTGACACATTTGTTAAATACCATATGTAACTATATAGATTTAAAATTTGAACCTAATGAACAAGATAGTAAGAGAAATGTCTTTACTAAACTGGCATTAAAAACATTCTTGGCAGGGTTAAAAGAACCTTACTGCATTTTGATACCAGCCTCGATGCTGGCTGGTATCAAAATGCACTAAGGAATAATGGCAAGGAACTCCTAATTCCGCCCCCGAAAAGGTTCTCACTAATCGTTCGCCAGAGGCGCTTCTCAGTGCCTCACTCTCTATCATATTCCACTCCCGCCACCGTTTTGCCGTTTTGCACCGCAAGCGCGCTCATTAGAGATGGTCATGGAAATTACCAAGCAATTAGATTGGTTGTGGATTCGGGATCCTAACTGTCATTTATTACGGTAAACTGTGCTAGACGTTTGCAATTAACTGTCGATCCTAAGAGCACGGCTATTTGAGGATTAGGAAATTCTATTATCGCGTGAGCAAACGTGGCAGTGTTCTGTGAATTACAATCTTCGCGATACCCTCGTATTATTTAGTCCACTTGCGCGGTAATTCTACCCCAGCTCACATCTGATCTCCCCAATTCTCGCTTGCCGACACATCTACGGTACGAATTACAGCATGTTTTACTAGCAGATCCAGACTTTGATTGTCCCGGCCCCATTGATTTTTTATTGGGAGCCTCCTTGTTCATCCTTGATAGTTTCCAGCGGGATATGGGACGATTTTGGGAACTGGAGGAGCCACACACAGCCATTGCTAGCAATCCTGACGACATTGAGGTCGAAGAAGATTTTGTGAAAACTCATTATCGCACCAAGGAAGGTCGCTATGTAGTTTATCTGCCCTTTAAAAAAGACATCCCATTAGATTTTGGTCATTTTAGTACATTAGCCCATAGTCGATTATTTAATCTCGAATATCGCCTTAATCGCAACCCTCCTTTACGTTTAGCATACAATACCTTTATGAAGGGTTATATTGAGTTAGGACACATGACCCGCTCTACACGACGTGCATCTTACATAATTCCCCACCATTGCGTATACAAGAATCTTCAATCTTTTGCTAAGATTCGCGTAGTTTTGGACGCCTCGGCGACACCTTGGGCCAGGTCGGCACCAGCAGTTGCACTAAATGATGGATATCTGCAAGATGTATCGTCAAATTTTGGTGGCCCCTGACGTTCGCAAGTTCCTACATATTTTGTGCAGAGATGACTCTAGCCAACCCATTGAGGAGTTTGAACTCCACACCGTAACATATTGGCTTTCTTGCGCACTATCTCCTGCTTTGAGAGTCATCCAACAGCTGCCGTCAGATGAGAGACAATGGTTTCCTCGTTGCTCTCAGGTTCTCCGTGACGACGTGTTCGTGGATGATATTGTGAAGGGACGCCTACAGACTCACCCTGTATACCAAGAGCCTATGGACTCACCCAGTATAATAAGCCGAGGATGGACACGGGAGACGCCGAAGTGAGCGCCGCAAATGCTGAACAAGCAAGTTGGTGCGGGGACTGGGGGAACTGCCAACAGTCACCGCATCGGACGCCAACTACATTTTTATTACGATTACGACTGTTAGTTAATACACTCCAGGTCACTTATTATAATATACATTGTCAATATCAGAGAAGCATGTAGCTTTGTTTGAGCTACGCCACCCCAAACACCATCCCCGCCCGTAGAATTGTCTGAGGTCTCACACGAACATCACAATTGGTGGAGGCACGCCGTGTATTCCGAGTAAAAAAGGTCTATGGTGAAGACTAGAAGCCAAACAAGAGAAGCAGAAGAACCGAAGAATCCAGCAACGAAGATGAGCGACCCAAGTGATACGGAAGACGAAAAAATACCGATGGTGAGGCCAACGAAATTTGCGGGCGGAGCGAAGGAAAACGTCGAGCAGTTTTTGAAGATCTATTCAAGAGCGGCTAAGGCGAATAAATGGACCGAGAACACGAAGGCGCTCCAATTACCGTGCTATTTGGAGGGAGCAGCCCTAAATTGGTACGAAACAAACGAGAATAGTCAAGGTATGGACGACTACGTCCAGGTATCCCAAAAGCTAAACGACGCGTTCAAAAATCCAATCATCAACTCCCAGCTACAGTTTGAACTTTCGACAAGAACCCAAGGAAGGACGGAGGAAGTGTGGAATTATTTCCATGCTGTTCTCAACTTGTGTCACCAGATCAAACCTGACATGGCGGAGGCAGAGAAAGTTAGGTACATTTTGAGAGGATTGAAGCCAAACATCATGGAGAGGGTCAACATGCTCAACAACAATACAGTGGAGGAGCTAAGAAGAAATCTAAGACAAGGTGAAGCCACGTCATACCTGTTGGCGGAACGAAGAGGAGGCGGTTCGGAGGATCAATCAGCAGGACCTAGTGGTGCCCAACCGAGGGATAGAAGAAGGATCACCGAACAGCAGGAGATGGAAGAGCTGCGAAGGAAAATCGAGGACCTCCAATGGCAACTCCAAGAAAAAGGTAGGTCGCAACCTATAAATAATTCGAATAGACCGAAAAATAATTTACCGAGTAGGACACCTGACGGTCGCGTAATTTGCTATCACTGTCGTAAACCAGGACATTATGCACGGGACTGTTGGTCAAAAAACGGACCACAGTAGAAACGTTTGAGAAAAATAGGGTTAGGCGGAGGCGGCATTGTTATTTTTGTAAAAGTTATACTCATAAGAAAGTAAATTGTAGAGTTCGAAAAAGAATACTAAAAAATTTAGGACCAAACAGTTGTGCAACAGTTACCTCATTAGAGTTAGTCAAAATAAAAGGCGAAGTATTCAATAGAGAGATAAATTTTTTGATCGATACAGGAACAGGCGTAATTTGCTATCACTGTCGTAAACCAGGACATTATGCACGGGACTGTTGGTCAAAAAAACGGACCACAGTAGAAACGTTTGAGAAAAATAGGGTTAGGCGGAGGCGGCATTGTTATTTTTGTAAAAGTTATACTCATAAGAAAGTAAATTGTAGAGTCCGAAAAAGAATACTAAAAAATTTAGGACCAAACAGTTGTGCAACAGTTACCTCATTAGAGTTAGTCAAAATAAAAGGCGAAGTATTCAATAGAGAGATAAATTTTTTGATCGATACAGGAACAGGTGTTACTTTAATTCATTCTAAATTCATAACAAATAAAAATTCAATTGTTCCATCAAATTATATGCAAATAAAATCTGCTTCTGGTCATTGTTTATGGATTTTAGGTAAAGTTAATATTAAATTCACTGTGGATTCTTTAGAATTTTCGCATACGTTTTTAGTAATCTAAAATTTTTAACTCGAACCTATTCTTGGAAATGATGTCAACAGTCGTTATGGCGTCAATATTAATTTCTTAAAGGTGGGTTGACACGCAGCGCCCAAGTCGGCTGCCGATGCTAGCATCAACGCTATCAGCTGACTTTTTTGGTATATTCTATGCGGTTTCAACAGCAGCTAAATGCTACGCTTGCGGTTGACAAGCTTCTTTGTCCGTAGCTTCACCGGCGGAGCAGCCAGCGACTCCTCCGCTATGTTTCTAGCTGCCTGCCGCACTACTTTACGCTGAGTGTCAATCCAGCTTAACAAGTAGCCTTCAGCTACTTACTAACGGTGAAACTGCAACTCTGCATTTTGACACAAAGGAAAATACGTGTGTGGAAAATGTAGCAGACACAACAATTTCAAGTCGTGTCACACCACGAGAACGTATCACGATACAACCTATGACGACTCAAAAAATAGCGGTACAATACTCTGCAAGGTTGCCAGCACATTGTTATTTTGAACCCAATAAGAATTTGTTTAAATGCAATGCCATTAAGATCAACGAACGTTTTTACTTAACACCAATTCCCTATATTTATGTAACGAATATGAGCGATAGAACCATTATAATGGACATTTTTGCCAAGCTAGGAACCATGATAGAGATTTGCGATAAACCATACTTACAGTTAGATAAAATAGGCCTTTCTGCCCACCTTTCGGTAGGTAATGATCAGGCTAACTGTGTATCAAAATCTTTATCAATAAAAGAGTTCGAGTCGGATCTAAATATAAATCCTAGTTTAGACAGAGAGCAGAAAAGACAATTACAAACTTTATTACGAAATTACGAAGACATTTTTGCGCGTAGTAATTATGAGTTAGGTAGAACAAATGTCTGTGAACAAACAATTGAAACAGGAGACGCAAAACCAGTTCACCAACCACCATAGAGTGGCGCATAAAGAAAGACAGATAGTTCGGGACCAAGTACGTGAAATGTTGGATGCAGGTATAATTAGACGCTCTTATAGCCCATTCTATAGTCCGGTAGTATTAGTAAAAAAGAAGACTGGCGAGTGGAGATTTTGTGAGGATTATAGAAAATTAAATAAAATTATTAAATTAGATGCATATCCGTTACCAGTAATTGACGACATTTTGTTTTATTTGGAAGGGGCGCATTTCTTTTCAACCCTGGATTTATTTTCAGGGTATTGGCAAATAAATATTGCCGAAAAACATAGACATAAAACAGCTTTTGTGACGTCCGACGGGTTATTTGAATTTAATGTCTTACCATTTGGCTTGGCCTCGAGTCCGGCTTGTTTTCAGAGGTGTATGGACGAAGTCCTGGCGGGATTAAAGTGGATATCGTGTCTAGTTTATTTGGACGACGTGGTAGTTAAGGCTGATAATGTTTAGACACATTGTAGAAATTTAGAGGAAGTTTTTGATAAATTAAGACAGGCAAGTTTAAAATTAAAACCATCAAAATGTACGTTTGGATACCAAGAGATAAAAATATTAAGTTATGTAGCTTCGTCTAAAGGACTGTCACCAGATCCTGACAAGATAACAGCAGTATCAAACTTTCCTACACCAAAAAGCGTGAAAGATATACAATCGTTTTTAGGACTAGCTATATATTACAGAAAATTCATTACAAATTTTGCCGACGTCGGTCGCGCGACCACTAACTCAACTGACTCGAAAAAATATTAAATTTTGTTGGAATGACGCAGAGCAAGAAGCTTTTGACAATCTGAAACAACGTTTAATTAATTACCCAGTGTTGCGATATTTTAAGTTAGACTTACCTACAGAATTGCATACTGATGCGAGTGGATATGGTTTGGGGGCTGTTTTATTGCAGACCGATGGCACGGAAACGTATCCGATAGTATACGCCTCTAAACGATTATCTGACGCAGAAATGAAATATAATACAACAGAGAAGGAGTGCCTTTCTTTGGTTTGGGCAATGGCCCATTACAGAAATTACCTTTGGGGTAGAAAATTTCGGGTAGTTACCGATCACCACCCGCTGTGTTGGCTCCATAAACAGCAAAATATGACATCAAGGTTGGGACGGTGGGTTATTAAGTTACAGGAATTTGACTATGACATCGTGCATAAGAGTGGTAAACATCATACTGACGCAGATAGTTTATCACGTAATCCTATTATAGAGCCGAATGACTCAGATACTCACGAGATTGCAGTGTTAAGTATCATTCCGATGGACACTGCGGAGTTACAGAGACAAGATACCAGCCTGTTAGAATTATTAGAAGCCATACACAATCCTGATTCTGCTGATCATAAAACTTGCAAAAAATCGCGTAGCTACTTGGTTGAGAATAATGTTTTATACAAAAAGAATTTTACACCGTCCGGGCAAAATAAACTATTAGTAATACCAGAAAATTTAAAGTCAGAAATATTATTTGGAGCTCATGATGACCCATTAAGCGGAGGTCACTTAGGTCTTGCAAAAACGATGGGAAAAATTAAAGTTAGGTATTTCTGGGAAAATATGAATAACGCAATAGAGAAATATGTAAAAACATGTCTTTCTTGTCAGCAAAGAAAACATCCGCACCAAGGCCCTTCAGGTTTGATGCAGCCGTTAAAAGTAGGAAAACCGTTCGACCGAATTGGTATAGATATTCTAGGTCCTTTCCCAAAATCGGAAAGTGGATTCATTATAGCCGCTCTAGATTATGCCACAAAGTGGGCCGAAACAAAAGCGATTCCAACAGGCACCGCTAAGTGTGTGAGTGATTTTTTGGTAGAAAATATAATTTGTCGTCATGGATGTCCAATTGAACTCTTAAGCGATCGAGGTAAATGTTTTATGGCTAACTTGATTACTGAACTAACGAGAAGTTTAGGAACGCGCTCAACATTCACTACCGCGTATCACCCGCAGACCAACGGTTTAACAGAGCATTTTAATGGTACCTTAGCAACTATGCTTGCTATGTATACGAGGACAGATCAAAAAAATTGGGATTCCTATCTGCCCTTAGTTACGTTCGCATACAATACTTCTAAACAAGCCACTACTAGGGAGTCACCCTTCATGCTTATGTACGGTCGAGAAGCTAAATTACCATTCGATGCAGCTTTAGGTATTGATGTGTGTAAAGATGAAACTGTAAGAGAATTTTTAGAAAGAATACCAAATGTTAGGTCAAACGCATTAGTAAGAATAAATAATGAACAAGTTATACAAAAAGGACGATACGATCAGGGCCGTAAGTCAGTCGGTTATGAGGAAAACGAAGAAGTACTCATTTATACACCATTTCGTAAGGTAGGCAAGTCAGAGAAATTATTAACAAGATGGCATGGGCCTTACAAAGTCAATAGAAAAATTAATGAGGTGAATTACGGAATAAGAATGAAAAAAGCCAACAAAAACGTTTTAGATACAGTGCACGTAAGTCGTATGAAGAAATACCACGCGCGCGCTTTGTAAGTAGGTTATCGAAACAAATTTTGCTTAATAAGGTAAATTAAACGATAGGCACAGATAAGTGAAAGCATTTTTGAATAAAATATTTAATAATTAATAACCAGTACTCAATGCGATCACCATGGTCACCGTCGTTTTAATAATAATCAGTTTGATAAAAATAGTAACATCAGTCGATATAGTGTCCGGAGTATATTGGACGCAATTATCACATGTACATGTATACGAATCGTCGGTTCCTTTGATTTATTATACGTCAGCGCCAACGCTGAATCTAACCATTCGAACTCCGACAAATTCTTGTGCCAGAGAAGGTCTGAGCAAGGCAGTTAAGCACAGATTTCCCAGTGCTTTGGATTTTTTGGGAGACGCCCTAAACTGGTGTTGTGGAGTAATGTCCAAACATACAGCGGAACCTTTCATCACCAACCAAGAGCATTTGATGAAGGTAGTAAAAAATGTTAGAATATCTGAAAATAATGACCATCATGAATTGCTTCGTTTAATTAATAGTATATCTCAGTATCAAGAAAAATTAGAGAACGTTATCACACAGCATTCGAACAGTTTATTAATAGCAAACGAAACGCTACAAAAGATTCAAAGTTATATGGCTGATACTTCACAAGAGTACCAAATGGTCCTACAATTAACTTTAAATCAAGTATTTTCTAAATTAGAATTTATTCATCTATATACATACCAGCAAATTTTAAATCAATGTAGACACGCTTATATTCCTACAGAAGTAATTCAACCTGATACTTTAAAGCGAGATTTAATCCTTTTGCAACAAACACTTGAGAAACAAGGTCACGAGTTACTAATTAAACCCGAGGACGTGTCTATCTATTTACGGTTAAAAATAGCAGAATGCTCCATGACTCCTGATAATTTCTTGGTTACGTTAAGGATACCTGTGCGAAAGAGCGACGATCACCATTGGCAATTGTTTGAGGTGAAGTGTATCCCCTTTGCTTGGCACGAGAAAACGTGTAAAATTTGTAATAATAAAGTAATAATAGCTAAGTCAGAACAACAGATTAAAATATTAGCTGGGCCGTCGTTGAGGGAATGCGACATTGATAACCAAAACTTTTGTTTGTTACCGAGAGTGAGTGACGTAGAGATTAGCAATGTAGATTGTTTTACAAAGTTGGCGTTGGGTGCATCTGTTTCAGACCTGGTAGCTTCTTGTATAATGTCCTGTTATCAAAATAATAAAAGACTGGTCCAACAAGTGGCTCCCGAAAAATTTGTTATAATAATAATAATAATAATAATAATAATGTCTTTATTACAATAAACTCAAAACAAACAAAATTATAAAACAATCCAACTCTAGCAGGCGAAGTCCAGGTCCATGCAAGAAACATTTCTCGCATGGCCTGCTCAACTTAACCCTAATAATAATACAATTAATTAACTTGCAACTGCAGTTCTCATTTAAAGTTCCACACATCACATTTCAAACCTAACGCAAATACCTCCAAGCACGCACACAACTACAATGGCTCAACCTCAAACAGGCTCTGTTTCATTTGACGGCAAAAAGCATCAGACCCAAGCGAACGGAGAGATGGAGGCAAATCATTATAGATCCTTGCGATACAGTACGTAAACGATCTTTTAAACAATTCAGTGGAATGCAGCGGGGGAGTTAAACCACCCCTGTATTGCAAGTTCAAATTATGCACATCAGTACGAAATGAAATTTTTCGATAAAGATAGACCGGAGACTTTTTTGTTATAATTCTGTGGTATAGACAAGCTGCGTGCAACAGTCGTCTCTTCGCCATATTAACCCAACCCAGATCCTTAAGTCTATAAGATATGCGATCGTATTTGCGCACACCGAATATCAGTCTCAAGCACGAGTTCTGAACCCCCTGTATCCTTGAAATATCTCGCGAGTCAAGACACGGCCCATACAATGCATCACAATAATTCAGACGGGACAACACAAGAGACTCGCACAGTAGAGCCTTGAACCTGACATCAAGAATATGTCTGATTGAATAAATCTTCTTCAAATGGCAATAAGCTCCCTGCAAACATAATGAAACGTGCTTTTTAAATCGAAATGAGTTGTCGATTACCACTCCCAAACTTCTATAACTGTCAACCAAGCCCACTCGTGTACCGTTAATAGTTATGTCTAAAACATCAATCGCCCTCTCCCTATCACCTCTCCTACCAAACACAAGTACTGCTGATTTTTCCGGGTTCAGGCGCAATACTTCGCAATACATCGTGAATGTGTAAGATTGAATTCTTCATACACACAATAGTTGTTATGTAATTCAAAAGTTTTTCTAGTTTATGTATCCCAATAAAAAAGGGAGTGGATCATTTGTACGCTTTGCATTTATTTTATTATTAATTGTTGATAATTGTGAATTGGTCTTTGCACATTGGGACAGATGAAGAAGGTATGTGTGGTAATAGTTAGTTTTTAGTGAAATATAACATCATTTTCTGTAAGTCAAACTACGGTTCCTGAGTTTAAGATGTAAAATAAGCTACATGTAGTTCCTGAGCTTGGAGCCGAAAAGAGAAAATATAGAAATGAATTGCAAAGTCACTATTGTTGTGAATACGAGAATGTTGATGGTTGTTGAGTTAAACTGGTCGTTGTACAGTCCCTGAACTCTTGTGTTAAAGTTGTTTGATACGGCTCTAAACCTTGGTAAAGCAGTTATGGTGATAACTCTAAACTTGGTTAAAGCAGTCGGGATTGTTGTTTGTTACGGCTCTAAACCTTGGTAAAGCAGTTATGGTGATAACTCTAAACTTGGTTAAATCAGTCGGGATTTGTTGTTTGATACGGCTCTAAACCTTGGTAAAGCAGTTATGGTGATAACTCTAAACTTGGTTAAAGCAGTCGGGATTTGTTGTTTGTTACGGCTCTAAACCTTGGTAAAGCAGCTATGATGATAACTCTAAACTTGGTTAAAGCAGTCGGGATTTGTTGTTTGATACGGCTCTAAACCTTGGTAAAGCAGTTATGGTGATAACTCTAAACTTGGTTAAAGCAGTCGGGATTTGTTGTTTGTTACGGCTCTAAACCTTGGTAAAGCAGTTATGGTGATAACTCTAAACTTGGTTAAAGCAGTCGGGATTTGTTGTTTGATACGGCTCTAAACCTTGGTAAAGTAGTTATGGTGATAATTCTAAACTTGATTAAAGCAGTCAGGATTTGTTGTTTGTTACGGCTCTAAACCTTGGTAAAGCAGTTATGGTGATAACTCTAAACTTGGTTAAAGCAGTCGGGATTTGTTGTTTGTTACGGCTCTAAATCTTGGTAAAGCAGTTATGGTGATAACTCTAAACTGGGTAAAGTAGTCGGAATTTGTTGTTGATACGGCTCTACACCTTGGTAAAGTAGTTTTGGTGATAACTCTAAACTTGGTTAAAGTAGTCGAGATTCTTTGGTTGACTACAGCGTTAGATCATGTTAAAGTAGTTGGTGATCTCTAAATTTGACTAGATGACTGTTAGTTATGTTAAGAAATTAAGCTGTGGTTACTGGATGTAGATTGATAGAAACAGCTACTGAACTTGAATGAATGAGAATGCTCTTTACATGTTAAAGTTGAAAGTAGCTCCTGGGCTTGCTAAGAACGATGGAGTGCCTGAAACTGTTGGTAAAAGAAAAACTAGATAATTAGTCCGGTTGTATTCTTTTAGAAGAATTGCTAGGCACAGCAGATCAGAGACAGGTATCCCGAGAGCGTGACACCTTGCAGGATGGCCGTGTCACCGAATAAATTAGAGGGGTACACACCAGCAACCCAGAGTGGGGGACGCGTTGCCGAACCACGCGGAGACGAGTCGAGTGAAGGGTTTCCATGGTGATGGGTGCAACCGTATTGCTATCCACTCGTTATATTAGTTACTGCAGTTATTGCATATTTCTATTTGGTTTCACTATATTGGTTGAAACAGTTGTGTTTTCGTTATTTAAAATTGATAGTTATAATATATATATATATATATATATATATATATATATATATATATATATATATATATATAAATATATAATTGATAACTTCTCGACCTTGCCGTAACTAATCAAACAAATCTTGGGAAAAAGGTCAGTGCAAATGAAGCTACTCCATCGTTTTTTACTTCAATATATTTCGCCAAACAATGTTGGCATCTTCAGGAAGAAACTGAAACAATTAGTGTTACGTGTGACGATAAGACAACGGAGAGCTCGTTTGACTTACAACTAGAGTATAATTTCAGCACTTGATGTGCATGAGTTGTTATTATGACTGCAATACTCGTCTCGGAACCACGTAACACAGACACAGGTAGGGACATACGGATCTCAAACTAAAACAAAACCGAAGACACATATGTAAGTACACCCAAGGTCATGAAATAAATATAAACACATACCACCAAAGCAAGTGCTGAAATTATACTCTGGTTGTGAATCAAACGAGCTCTCCGTTGTCTTATCGTCACACGGAACACTAGTTATTATTGTCCGGTTGAGTTTCCGTGCATTAGTCCATAAGATAACAGCTGATAGACTGATAGCTGTCTTTACTGTTGTGTCGTTGCTTTGGTGGTATGTGTTTATATTTATTTCATGACCTTGGGTGTACTTACATATGTGTCTTCGGTTTTGTTTTAGTTTGAGATCCGTATGTCCCTACCTGTGTCTGTGTTACGTGGTTCCGAGACGAGTATTGCAGTCATAATAACAACTCATGCACATCAAGTGCTGAAATTATACTCTAGTTGTAAGTCAAACGAGCTCTCCGTTGTCTTATCGTCACACGTAACACTAATTGTTTCAGTTTCTTCCTGAAGATGCCAACATTATTTGGCGAAATATATTGAAGTAAAAAACGATGGAGTAGCTTCATTTGCACTGACCTTTTCCCCAAGATTTGTTTGATTATATATATATATATATAAAATTGGTTTGAAAATATTCGACTTCGTTAACTAGAAGATTGTTTTAATAGGGTGAAAGTCGTGTTGCAAATAAAGGAGCTGTTATTTAGTAAGCCTTTATTTTAATTCTGATATTTCGCTAACAATTTTTAGCATCTTCATGAGAACTAAACCGATTATAAACAACAGTTAGTCAGAACTTATTCTAAAGGTGTTAAATTTACTTACAAAATGTGGCTGTTGTTTATAGATGTAATTAAGACAGTACTCGACATGAGGTATTATTATTTACGTAACATTTGGTTAAGCGAAAAACGAAAATGTCTTGCACCATGCTTCACTGGGCTATTTTTAACCAAACTGAAATTTATACACTTTTTTTGACAGGTGGTCAGTTCAACGGGAATGGATAGGTACCAACATGTGTGATTCTTTAACACTATGGGGCACTAAGGAAAAATTCAAACGGCAAGCGGGACCAATTTATTATGAAGTTATTTGAAATTTAATTTGGAAAGTGGTGGGTTAGGGTTAATTAAACTATGGGGCAAATTGTTAGCGAAATATCAGAATTAAAATAAAGGCTTACTAAATAACAGCTCCTTTATTTGCAACACGACTTTCACCCTATTAAAACAATCTTCTATATATATATATATATATATATATATATATATATATATATATATATATATATATATATATATATATATATATATATATATTAATGTGGTGTCCATCGTGCAAAGTATGAAAATTAAAGGTGTGGGAATAAGAGCCTCTTCACTTTGCAAAATTATTTATTAGTATACTGGAGACATGTTTCGGCTTAAGCACCCATCATCGGTCCAATCTACAATAAGACGAAAAATACAGAGAATCGTTCGTGAAAATAAAAATAGAAAACAAACTTACAGTCTTTAATTATGGTGCTCAACAAACATTATCAGAGCGGTCCAGGGGGGGAGAGAATAATTGCAACGAGACGACACCAGCAGACGTGTGTTGGAACAATGAGTGATTCAGCGAAAAAAGAATCGAGAACGCAAAGCAGCATCAAAATGAAATTAGGCAGCAGTGCAGGCAACCAGAATCACTAAAGGCGAACGAAAAACAAACATTGTAAACAATCATAATATACAAAAACCAATCCAAACACACGCATTTGGCAAATACAAACGGACTAGACTTAATCTAAAAATACATAGGGGAGTTAAAACAATTAGAACGAAACAACAAAATTCAAACTCAAACGTTGGCAACACGCTCTCGCAGAGGTTAGGTCGGAATGTGGGGAGATACGGTAAGCGAAAAAAGGGGGAACAGGTACAGCTAGTGGCAAAACAAAGAGTAGCGAAACACAAGAGCAATCCAAGAAAAGGCAAAACACACACTGAAGGTGCAAAAACGGTTACAAGTACGTAAAAAGAGGTCTTGTAATAAAATTAAGTTGGTCATTAATAAGGTCACAATTGTTTAACTTTTTGTGGGTGTAAATTTCAAACTGTTCGAGAAGGTCAAGTTTGTGGCCCTTATTACAACGGTGCAGTAAAGTAACACCATTGTAGTCAATATTATGTCCCGTGGCGATTCTATTATTATATGTTGGACATATGCTGGCTCTTGTGTTCCGCAATTCTCTTAGATAGTTTTCTGCCAGTCTGTCCAATGTACAGAGCGTCGCAGTTCATACAACCGATGGAATATACGCCGTTCTCGTCAAGGATGGTCCTTTTATTCTTATTGGTGGTAGAAAGGATCTGCAGGAGTTGTGTGTTTGTCTTAAATGCAGGAATAATGTTGTAAGGAGTGAGAGCCTTAGTCAATTTCAAATTTATAGTATTAAACGTAAAAGGTCTATATCTGTTAGTGTTATTGTCATTGACCTCCCTTAAGAAGAGAGGGTCAAGTTTTCTGAAAACTTCGTGCATAAGTCTATTAACAAGTTTTGGAGGGAAGGAATTATCCTTGGCGAGGACGGCGATATAGTTAAGCTCATTCACTCTGTCATCTCTATTTAATGGGTAAGTAAAAGCTCTGTGGAAGTAAAATCTTAAACAGGAAAGGCGCTGTGACATGGGGTGGGAAGAGTCGAAAGGGATTATGGTTGGGGTGGAAGACGGTTTTCTGTATATATCAAAAGAAATATTATTGTTGAAATTAGTTAAAGTTAAGTCAAGGAAGTTGAGGACTTTATTATTTTCAATTTCTAAAGTATATTTAAGCTTAGGATGAAGGTCATTAATGTATTCAAGCATATTTGTAACTCAGGAATGGTGCCATTCCATATACAGAAAACGTCGTCCACGTATCTCAGCCAATTGATTATATTTTTGCGAAAGGGATTAATGGGGTTAACTATCAAAGTTTCTTCAATATGGTTGAGAAAAATGTCAGCCAGGTATTGGGAGATTGGCATGCCCATCGGCAAACCGTCATTAATTCTATAAAATTTGTCCTCAAAGGAACAGTAATTTTGATGAACAATATGTTTGAGGATAGTGATAAAATGGGATATTTGGGAGGGGTCGTTGAAATGGGAGTGAAAAAGTTGATTTATCAGGTTTAAAGTGACATCGATGGGGATGTTAGTGTATAAATTAGTGACATCAAAGGAGATCATGATACAACCGTCCAAGTTAATGTCTTTAACAAGATTAATAAAATCAATGGAGTTTTTTATAGTATAACAAGGAGTGAAATCAGTTAATTTAAAAATGTCAAGCATGAATTTAGATAAATGAATAGTTGGGAGTTATAAAAAGCAGTGATCGGTCTAATGGGCATGCCAGTCTTGTGTAGTTTTGGTAGAGCATAAAGATGGGGGACGGTTGGGTTCATAGGAATAAAATTTGGGGAAAAGGAATGCGAATACTCCATCAGGGTGGTCTTACATTGACTAATGATACTCTTAGTTTTAGTTATTATGGTGCTCAAAGGGTTCTTACGAATTTCAGTGTAGTCATTGTTGTCAAGAAAATCCAGAGTTTTTTTGATATATATATATATATCTCTGTACAAAATGACCACACCGGCATTCTTATCAGCCTGGACCAAACAAGCTCCAGCATCCTCCAGCTTTCTCCTCACACATTTGGCAACCTTCCATTGCTGTTTATCTAATTTATTTAAACCACTGTATTTACTACCCTTACTACGATTAATTCTGTTAATAAGGGGAACAATATCCTTAACTATATCATCGTAATCAGGGTGTCTGTGTATGGCACAGTCTATTTCAATGGTAGACTGTGTAAGATTGCTGGAGGGCGCCAAAGCGAACTTATGGCCACGGTTAAGGAGCTGTAGTTCATCAGCGTCAAAAACAATGTTAGTGAGGTTAGTAAAAGGAGAGAGATTGTTACCAGCGTCGGAGTCAGCACGTGAGCGTCGAACATTTGTGGCGAGTGATCGAAGGTTTTCAAGTTTCCTACGCTTTCCACAAATACAGAAAAATCTGCACTAGGGTCGTAATAACAGAGAATCACATCTCCTTCTTGAACATATGCTTGAACGAAAAATTAACACCCAATTTTGCCAGGATAAAATCTGCATACCTTGACCCGGGGACAAAGCAGAAACTGCAGAGACGCATCATAGTACAACAGAAAAGACACCACTACAAAAAATCTAGTCAAGACAATTCAACCCTGTTACGACTATACAGGACACTCCAACATAGGCTCCATTTTCTGGAACTGGACCAAATCATTTCAGATGCGAGGAATGAAGCATGCGTCCTGGGTGCGGAAGATCGTGCAAGAAAGCGTAGGAAACTTGAAAACCTTCGATCACTCGCCACAAATGTTCGACGCTCACGTGCTGACTCCGACGCTGGTAACAATCTCTCTCCTTTTACTAACCTCACTAACATTGTTTTTGACGCTGATGAACTACAGCTCCTTAACCGTGGCCATAAGTTCGCTTTGGCGCCCTCCAGCAATCTTACACAGTCTACCATTGAAATAGACTGTGCCATACACAGACACCCTGATTACGATGATATAGTTAAGGATATTGTTCCCCTTATTAACAGAATTAATCGTAGTAAGGGTAGTAAATACAGTGGTTTAAATAAATTAGATAAACAGCAATGGAAGGTTGCCAAATGTGTGAGGAGAAAGCTGGAGGATGCTGGAGCTTGTTTGGTCCAGGCTGATAAGAATGCCGGTGTGGTCATTTTGTACAGAGATATATATATATATATATATATATATATATATATATATCAAAAAAACTCTGGATTTTCTTGACAACAATGACTACACTGAAATTCGTAAGAACCCTTTGAGCACCATAATAACTAAAACTAAGAGTATCATTAGTCAATGTAAGACCACCCTGATGGAGTATTCGCATTCCTTTTCCCCAAATTTTATTCCTATAACCCCAACCGTCCCCCATCTTTATGCTCTACCAAAACTACACAAGACTGGCATGCCCATTAGACCGATCACTGCTTTTTATAACTCCCCAACTATTCATTTATCTAAATTCATGCTTGACATTTTTAAATTAACTGATTTCACTCCTTGTTATACTATAAAAAACTCCATTGATTTTATTAATCTTGTTAAAGACATTAACTTGGACGGTTGTATCATGATCTCCTTTGATGTCACTAATTTATACACTAACATCCCCATCGATGTCACTTTAGACCTGGTAAATCAACTTTTTCACTCCCATTTCAACGACCCCTCCAAAATATCCCATTTTATCACTATCCTCAAACATATTGTTCATCAAAATTACTGTTCCTTTGAGGACACATTTTATAGAATTAATGACGGTTTGCCGATGGGCATGCCAATCTCCCAATACCTGGCTGACATTTTTCTCAACCATATTGAAGAAACTTTGATAGTTAACCCCATTAATCCCTTTCGCAAAAATATAATCAATTGGCTGAGATACGTGGACGACGTTTTCTGTATATGGAATGGCACCATTCCTGAGTTACAAAATATGCTTGAATACATTAATGACCTTCATCCTAAGCTTAAATATACTTTAGAAATTGAAAATAATAAAGTCCTCAACTTCCTTGACTTAACTTTAACTAATTTCAACAATAATATTTCTTTTGATATATACAGAAAACCGTCTTCCACCCCAACCATAATCCCTTTCGACTCTTCCCACCCCATGTCACAGCGCCTTTCCTCTTTAAGATTTTACTTCCACAGAGCTTTTACTTACCCATTAAATAGAGATGACAGAGTGAATGAGCTTAACTATATCGCCGTCCTCGCCAAGGATAATTCCTTCCCTCCAAAACTTATTAATAGACTTATGCACGAAGTTTTCAGAAAACTTGACCCTCTCTTCTTAAGGGAGGTCAATGACAATAACACTAACAGATATAGACCTTTTACGTTTAATACTATAAACTTGAAATTGACTAAGGCTCTCACTCCTTACAACATTATTCCTGCATTGAAGACAAACACACAACTCCTGCAGATCCTTTCTACCACCAATAAGAATAAAAGGACCATCCTTGACGAGAACGGCGTATATTCCATCGGTTGTATGAACTGCGACGCTCTGTACATTGGACAGACTGGCAGAAAACTATCTAAGAGAATTTCGGAACACAAGAGCCAGCATATGTCCAACATATACAAGCACAGAATCGCCACGGGACATAATATTGACTACAATGGTGTTACTTTACTGCACCGTTGTAATAAGGGCCACAAACTTGACTTTCTCGAACAGTTTGAAATTTACACCCACAAAAAGTTAAACAATTGTGACCTTATTAATGACCAACTTAATTTTATTACAAGACCTCTTTTTACGTACTTGTAACCGTTTTTGCACCTTCAGTGTGTGTTTTGCCTTTTCTTGGATTGCTCTTGTGTTTCGCTCCTCTTTGTTTTGCCACTAGCTGTACCTGTTCCCCCTTTTTTCGCTTACCGTATCTCCCCACATTCCGACCTAACCTCTGCGAGAGCGTGTTGCCAACGTTTGAGTTTGAATTTTGTTGTTTCGGTTTCGTTCTAATTGTTTTAACTCCCCTATGTATTTTTAGATTAGGTCTAGTCCGTTTGTATTTGCCAAATGCGTGTGTTTGGATTGGTTTTTGTATATTATGATTGTTTACAATGTTTGTTTTTCGTTCGCCTTTAGTGATTCTGGTTGCCTGCACTGCTGCCTAATTTCATTTTGACGCTGCTTTGCGTTCTCGATTCTTTTTTCGCTGAATCACTCATTGTTCCAACACACGTCTGCTGGTGTCGTCACCATAATTAAAGACTGTAAGTTTGTTTTCTATTTTTATTTTCACGAACGATTCTCTGTAATTTTCGTCTTATTGTAGATTGGACCGATGATGGCTGCTTAAGCCGAAACATGTCTCCAGTATACTAATAAATAATTTTGCAAAGTGAAGAGGCTCTTATTCCCACACCTTTAATATATATATATATATATATATAAAAAATAAAATGATTGGTTTGGTTGGGTTTCGATCGAAAAAAATGACGTAATTACTTTTATTTTAGCGATATTTCGAATGTATTTTCATTCTTCATCAGGCAAACTACAATAAACATATACAAGAAACCATCAGTGCACGAACAATAAAAACGAACAAATACAAATTCACTTATAATATTGTATTACAGTAGAGTGGCAAAAAAGAAGGCGATCTTGTATATGTTTATTGTAGTTTGCCTGATGAAGAATGAAAATACATTCGAAATATCGCTATAATAAAAGTAATTACGTCATTTTTTTCGATCGAAACCCAACCAAACCAATCATTTTATTTTAATTAATTCTTCGATCAACAATTTCTGAGATTTTATATATATATATATATATATATATATATATATATATATATATATATATATATATAATAAATGTAAATAATTATTCGATCGATAAACTTCTAAAGTAAGACAAGTATAGTTGGGTATTCGATCACAAATAATACAGCTAACTTTGATTGAGGTAAACTGTAACTTTACTCTGAAGGAGTTTATTGATGTTTTGAAATTTGTATTTGATAACAACTACTTCAGCTTTGATAGTAGGATATACCTACAAAAGTTTGGAACCCCAATGGGATGTCCGATCAGCCCGATCCTTGCTGTGATGGTGATGGACTTTGTTCTGGATGGTGTAATACCCCAACTTCATTTCCCCCTTCCATTTGTTTGCAAATTTGTGGATGATCTGATCATGTGTGTTCCGCATGAAAGAGTAGATGACATCTTGACCACTTTCAATGACTTTAACAGTCATATACAGTTTACCATTGACGTTGAAGAGAATAACAGTATTCCATTTCTTGACTGTAGGCTTATCCGTTCTGACAGTGGTAGACTGTTGACTGACTGACGTTATATAAGCTTCTTGTCAAAACACAGTTTTAGTCACAAAATCAACACAGTTGTGGGAATGAAGAATAGAATTCTTAAAATATGTAGTGACACTTACCAACATTCAGCACTAAGGAAATTAAAACAGGCATTTATTAAAAATGGTTTCCCAAACAAGCTGTTAAATAAGATTTTATTTTCCACCTACACTGACCGACCCAGTCGGAGTATCTTTGACTTACCCAACCCTCCCGTTAACAAGTATAAAAAAATTGCCTTGATACCTGGTCTGACTGAGAAATTAGTAGCCATAATAAAGCCCTTCCTACCTGAAGATATGAAATTGGTCTATCATTACCCCAATAAGTTAAATAAATGGTTCTCCAGAATAAAGGATCAAGATGATATCTGTTTTAGATCAGGCGTCATCTACAGGGTTAATTGTAATAATTGTGATGGCAGTTACATTGGAGTCACTTCCCAATGGGTAAAAAATCGTATGTCGTTACATAAAAGTGACGTTCGCACTGGAAAAATCAGATGTGCTTTGGCTTTACATTCGATCAACAACGACCACACTTTTAATTTTGATGACGTTGAAATAATAGATTATGATCAAGACTATAACAACAGACGGTTTTTAGAAATGTATCACATAAATATAAACAACAAAACTGTCAACTTTAGGAATGATGTAGACGGTCTGAGTAGCATTTATTCCTATGTGATTGCTATTGATATTGACAAATCCAACGCCCGCAGTAGAAATGCAAATGATTCTTTAGTTTTCTAAGGTTTGGCACTGTCAGTTGGATCTATCGTTGCGCCTGTACTGTATATTTTTCAATGTGATCATGTCCTGCACGTGTTGAACGTGTCCGTTAGATTTTACGTTTTTGAATTGTATTTTAAAGTGTTTTGGTGCCTGTCTTGTGCGATATTGTTGATGATGTTAATGTTTCTCAAATTAGCTGGTTTCATGTAACTCATACCTGTAAGTAGTTTTGTCTTTGTGTATTTTGAAAGTGTTGACTATATTGTTGTTATTCTTACTTGTAGTTTTGCCTGAAGAAGGAACGAATATGTTCCGAAATATAGCATTAATGTGAAGAGTTAGCTGTATTATTTGTGATCGAATACCCAACTATACTTGTCTTACTATATATATATATATATATATATATATATATATATATATATATATTTAATTTTATATTTTCACGATTATTATTTATAATTAAAAGGTTTTCGGACATCTCGTGTAAATATATATTTTATTTGCAACATTTCAGCAGACTCGCACCTGCCTTTTTCAACTTTTAACCTTTTAATTATATACAGGGTGTTTCAGAAATAACGGCTAACCTTGGAGGAGCATATGCCCAAGGACGTAATAAGCATGTTTTGTCAAATAACGTATGGTCTAACTTTACGCATTATTGAGAAAATTAATGAAGAAAGACGGAGTCCGTCCCTGACCAGCGGAAGACAATCGACCACAATCCACTACAGTTGTGTTGCAACTGGTGACAAATCAACGCTGCGGGGAATATTCGGGCTCCCCCCACTGCGGTCTTTCTCGCTGAACATGACAATGACCTACATTCGCCAGGTTGATATGAACGTAGACAAGCGTGGTCATGGTCGGTCAGCTGTTTCTTCGTTTATCAACAATAAAAATCATTTGGATTTTGGAATCTTAATGTTGGTGTATTTGTGTAGTGATTTGTGTAGTATTGAATTGAAATTCTATGGCTAGAAAGCGACATAACTTTGTTCGGCCGAGACACCTAGTTGCTGTGTTGAGTCGCTTTGTTTTGTTCGGCGATAACGCTTAATAATCACAACGTTTGTAAATCCGCATCACATTTCTGGATTAGGTAGGTACTAATCTCTCTATTTTTTATTATATATATATATATATTTAATTTTATATTTTCACGATCATTATTTATAATTAAAAGGTTTTCGGACATCTCGTGTAAATATATATTTTATTTGCAACATTTCAGCAGACTCGCACCTGCCTTTTTCAACTTTTAACCTTTTAATTATATACAGGGTGTTTCAGAAATAACGGCTAACCTTGGAGGAGCATATGCCCAAGGACGTAATAAGCATGTTTTGTCAAATAACGTATGGTCTAACTTTACGCATTATTGAGAAAATTAATGAAGAAAGACGGAGTCCGTCCCTGACCAGCGGAAGACAATCGACCACAATCCACTACAGTTGTGTTGCAACTGGTGACAAATCAACGCTGCGGGGAATATTCGGGCTCCCCCCACTGCGGTCTTTCTCGCTGAACATGACAATGACCTACATTCGCCAGGTTGATATGAACGTAGACAAGGGTGGTCATGGTCGGTCAGCTGTTTCTTCGTTTATCAACAATAAAAATCATTTGGATTTTGGAATCTTAATGTTGGTGTATTTGTGTAGTGATTTGTGTAGTATTGAATTGAAATTCTATGGCTAGAAAGCGACATAACTTTGTTCGGCCGAGACACCTAGTTGCTGTGTTGAGTCGCTTTGTTTTGTTCGGCGATAACGCTTAATAATCACAACGTTTATAAATCCGCATCACATTTCTGGATTAGGTAGGTACTAATCTCTCTATTTTTTAATTGTTTGTACGGTCTTTTGCAACCGTAGTCAAGTCATGCGCATTCGGCTATCTACCAGGGCCGGTCTTAGAGGAATTCTTCAATACAATTTTGTTAGTACATAAAACTTTGAAATAGACTATAGGTTATTTGACCAAAATTGCTTCTCTGTCCTTGGTGAATATGCTCCTTCAAGGTTAGCCGTTATTTCTGAAACACCCTGTATATATATATATAAATCCTTGTGGTACTCCAGCATTGATATTGCGTAGCAAGGAGTATTTGTCATCCTGTTTCACCCTGAAGTGGCGATCTTTCAGATATAATAATAATAATAATAATAATAATAAACGTCTTTATTTCTCTCAAGCAAAAAAATAATGTATACAATACACTAAAACTGAACAAGGTAAGAGTTGGCGAAGTCCAGGTCAACACAAAAAAAGTGTTGCCTGCTCAACTTAACCAAATGCAAACAAACACACAAACAAACAAAAAATTCAAAGAATCAAACCTACATTATATTAATTTAGGGCACACACACGCTCGCTCACTGCTCAAGCAAAAGTTTCGTAAATAATTTCCGTTTAAAGCCGGGGTTGCTGATAGGTAGGAGACATGGCGGGACACAGTTGATGTTCTTTGCGATACAGTAGGCAGAGCAGCGTTTAAATAGCTCAGTCGAATGCAGTGGCGGAGTGAGGCCGCCCCTGTATCGCAAATTCAGATTGTGTACATCGGTGCGGAATTCAATTTTCTGAAATAAATAGGTGGGTGATTTATGCTTTATTATTTTATGAAACAGAGATGTCGAATAGAGAAACCGCCTATTTGCCATATTAAGCCATCCAACGTCTTTGAGTCTATGTGTTACATGTTCCCTCCTCCTAATCCCATATATTAAACGCAAACATGAGTTCTGCAACTTTTGTATTCGTTGCTTGTCGCGATAATCCAGGCATGGTCCATACACTGCGCTACAAAAATTCATCCTTAACAATACTAAAGAATCGCATAGCATTATTTTTGATTTTCTATCAAGGACATGTCTAATGGAATATATATGTTTCAATGAGCAGTAGCCACGCTGAAGACAAAGAGATACATGTTTTTTATAGCGGAATGAATTATCTATCGTTAAGCCCAAATTCTTATGACACTCCTGTATCGGTATTACGGTGTTATTAATGCTCAAAGATATGCGACCCAAAACCCCCGCTCTGTCTAATTTTTTTCCAAACACTAGCACAGCTGACTTACTCGGGTTTAAAAACAAACAGTGCTCCTCAGAAAATACTGAAAGTCCATGCAGATCTTCATTGATTAACTGGCACGCATTGTCCACTGACTCGGAGGGAAAAGAATAATAAATTGGCGTATCATCAGCATAAAGGTGGACATTGCAGTTATGAATAGACTTGCAGAGCTGTGACGTATATATACTGAACAAAACAGGGGCCAAAATCGTTCCTTGACCCACTCCCGTTTTTACATCAACCCAGTCAGACAATCGACCACTACAGCAGACCGCCTGTCTTCTATTCCCCAAAAAACTAACCAACAATGCTAGGGCCGATGACCGGAGGCCAACGTAATGCAAAATTGCAACTAGAGTAGCATGGTCGACAGTGTCGAATGCTCTAGAATAATCTAGTAAGACCAACAACGTGATTAACTTCCGATCAGTAGCCTCCAGAATATCACCCGTCACCTTAAGTAGTGCCGTTTCGCATCCATAACCCGATCGGAACCCCGACTGAATGGCTGGTAAAATGTTATTATTGTTCAGGTGACATCGCAGTTGCTTTTCCATAACTCTCTCCAAGATTTTAGAGAATACGGGTAGGATGCTTATCGCTCTCAGATCTGTGAGGTGTTTTGGATCTCCTTTTTTTGGCAATGGGGTTACCAGTGCTTGTTTCCATTCATCAGGGAATACAGACATACCTATACAGGTGTTGATGATGTGGGTGATATATGGTAGTAAAAACGGTATACACAAACGGATCACCTTTATACTAATACCATCGGGTCCCAACGCATTTGTCTTTATGCCATTTATGATTAACTCAACCTCCCCCTCGCTGACAGTATCGAATTCCAAATATGAATGAATGCCTGGATCTGTACTGTTTTCGTAATGGTCCAGGAGGTTCTTGTTAGGAATACTTTGTGGAATACTATTTAAGAAAAAAATATTTATTAGGTTAGGGTTATTAAAGTTTGCTGGTAGAGCACCAGCTTTGCTCCCAGCTATCATGTTGTACCTTCTCAAATCGCGCCACATACTACTATACGCCGAGTCCCGAAAACAGTTCTGAAAGAAAAACCTTTTTGCCCTAATCACAGTTGAATTGACGTGATTGCGCAATGCTTTATAATAATCCCAGTCCGCAGGCAAGCGAGTCCGTTTAAATTTCAATGCATGATTCCGCTGGGTCATAAGCACTTTAATGTCATCAGTCAGCCAAGGGGAAGGTCTCTTGGTAAATCTTGAAACCCTGAAGGGCGCATGAATGCTCAACAAGGCTTCTATGTTCTCATTGAGAAAGGTTACCTGCTCGTTTACGTCCGCGATATCATATATATTTCGCCATGGTACACTTTGCAGGTGCTCCTAAAAAATATCATGACTAAACAATCTGAACGAGCGGTAACTTTTTACTACTGGTATTTTATGAGACTGTCCACAGTGTAAATTGCAGTATACCATATCATGATCCGCCACCCCATGCACCTCCGAAACCCCACCAAATTCTATTAATTCTCTATTATTCGTGAATATTACGTCAATCAGAGATGATGATACTGCTGTAATACGAGTAGGAGTCTCTATCAGCTATGAAAACCCAAACGTAGCTAAGAAATCGACAAATGCGGCGGCGGAACCCGAAGTAACATCAAGAAAATTCACATTTACATCGCCCATACAAATTAAGTCATCACAAATCGGAATTATATTCGACATAACATTCTCAAGATCGTCCAAAAACTGTGCAACCCCAAGTGACGGAGGCCTGTATATAACTCCAAACGCTATCTTTTGTTTATTGAACCGTACAACAATCCACAAATTTTCTATTTCATGATCAGTAACCACAACCTCATACCTGACATCCCGTTTAATATAAAAACCCACTCCTCCACCTCTTCCAACCAAACGGTCGCATCTCTCGAAACGATACCCGTCCACACCGATATCACTTGACATTATTCCATCATGCAGCCATGTCTCGCTTACGCCAAAAATTTCACGACTGTCTCCAAGTAAACAGTCCCTAAAACCATTAAAATTATGAACCAGTGAGCGAACGTTCAAATGTGCAGCAGAAATTTTATGCATCTGCAATAAATAAACAAAGCAGATAAAAAAGTAAAAAAAAAATAATACAATTTAATAACAAAATTAATCAATGAACTCAGCTAAAGCAATATAAATGAGAAGCAAACAAACACGTACGCTCCCTGCAACAATTAATAAGAAAGTGATCATGAACATAATCATATTAAAAATAATTAATCAACCAAGTAGCTATACAACAAGGAGAAAACAAAAAAAAAGGAAACCAGTACACTTTCAATAAATATACAAAGAAAACTTGCAACAGTAATAATTTTTGTAGCCATATGCAGTGAAAAAAGGAAAGTGATTTGATTTGATGTGTAACAATGACAAAAAAGTTTAAATAAACATACATAAAAAAATAAACCAGAACTCATAGACCGAAACAAGGATTCGTGCTGCGGTACTGAACATGCTCATCATAAAGCGGCTTGAATTCACAGCATTCAATACCGATGTAATAGAATCAGTTATTGGTACTCACTGTTTTGGGCGGAACTTTAGCTAAATCAGTAGCATCCCTCACCGTGTATTTCACGTTATTCACTCTCACATAAATTGTTCCATCGAACAACCAAACATCTCGATAGCCATACTCCTTTACAATCTTCTGGAAAAGTTTATGTCGCGTTGCAGTAAGATCTTCAACGATTCTTAGAGCAGATCTGGATTCCCTCAGCTTCTTCCTGCCCTGCAACACATCTCGCTTGGTTCGATAGCTCACAAACTTGACGATTATCGACAGCTTTCCATTGCTGGCCTGCCCAATCTTATGACATCTATCTATTTCCCTTCGTTCCACTGCAATACTCATTTGTTCGTTAAATATTTTCAGCACAGTGCCCTCAACGTCACTCCCACCTTTGTCCATATTAATGGTAGCAGGGACACCATGAATGCGAATATTGTTTCGGCGCGAATACTGTTCCAAATCATCACACTTATTTCGTAGAGCGGCGTTTTCCGTCTCCAGGTGTTGAATTTGCTTAGTAAACACTGCCATTTTGTCTTCAATCACTCTAGCAAGGCCCGCCAACAACTTCTTAGTAAGTTTGGACAAAAACGCCTCCTCGTCCAGTGCCTCGTGCATGCACTCTTTGATGATTTTCTTCTGTTCAGTGTTACGTGTACTCATAGTTACAGTACGGATAGTTGCAGAAATCAGACACCCTTCAACCAAACACTTTTCAATAATTAACTCTTTGAACTTACTGCATAAATCACTGAAAGTACAGGGAGCAATACGCTAACGTGCCACTACCCAAACATGCGCATTACATTCATCCTATGATGAAGATTCAATATGATTTTAACAGTTCTGTATATTCAGTAGGAAGCAGCTGTTCCAGTTTCTCAAAGAGTCCATCATGGCCACACCTTATCAAAAGCCTGAGCCACGTCTAAAAATATTGCTGACCAAATTTTCGTTTCCTCAAGAGCCTTTTCTATAACGTCGGTAATTCGGTGTACCTAATCGATTGTTGAATGTCGAGCTCGAAAGTCGAATTGATGTGATGGAATAGTTTGATTTTTCTCAAGAATTGGGTGTATTGTCTTGATAAGTAATTTCTCAAACAGTTTTGGTTGGTAATAAACATATAGGTCTGTAGATGGCTACATCATTTGGCGCTTTACCGGGTTTGGGTATCATGATGACCTCAGCCACTTTCCAGAATGAATGCACATATCTTAACCTAAGTGCAGCGTTGAACAAATTTAACAACTTTATCACGGCTTTTCTCGGTAGCTGCTTTAGCAGGGCTCCTGATATCAGGTCAAATCCCGATGCCTTTTTCGAACTGAGGTTGGTTTTGATTTCGGGCATTAGTTCTTTTGGTGAAATATGGGGTATAGGCTTTGAGGCCAGTGCTGTCCAGGTGATAGACTCGGGAAGTTCAGGTGTATGGGTATCATTCGGGGTAAATGTCTTTTCCATGTGATCGGCAAATATATCGGCCTTATCCTTGTTACTTCTGACCCAAGGTCGATCTTCCTTTCTTATCGGGGGAATTTGCTTGATCGGTCGCTTTATATTTTTGGTAGTTTTCCATCGAGAGTAGTCCGTAGCAGAGTCATTGCTTAGCCCCTTCAAATACCGACCAATAGTTTGCAGTTCTGTGTTAACTATGGGATCTCTTGTAGTTTGCCAACGTTTGCGAACTTTTCTCTTCCTTGCTATCAATTCTGTGACTTCTAAAGGATGAATGTTGCTATTCTTGATATGGTAACTTATTTGGGGTGTAGCTAACCATGCAGCTTCCTGTATATCGCCGTTGAAACTCTGCACTGCGTCTTCCAATAGTTCGGGAGTTTTTAGTGAAACCGACAAGTTGATGTTCTGCTCTAGGCTTGCTTTGGATGCTTCCCAGTTTGTAGCTTTAGTTGTCAGAGTTGGTCTTCTTTCTTTTCTAATTACCGATTGACTTAGAGTTAAGATAATTGGTGTATGGTCGGAGTCAAGATCTAGTTCCTCGGTGATATCAATGAAGCTAGATGACAGATTTTTCTATTACAAAATGTCTGTTTGATCTGGAATCTTGTTTGTGTCGGTAGGCCAATAAGTTGGCTTACCTGTTGAATGGACTTCACATCTGTAGCTTTGGATTGCATGTAGTAATTCTCTTCCCTTTGTTGTAGTTAGCCGTGAACCCCAATATGCAGTCTTGGAATTAAAGGCTCCCCCAAGTATGAACTTCCCAGTAAAAGTCTGCAAAAGATCCAGATCCTGTGTTCTCTTAATGTTGTGCCTCGGAGGTGAATAAAGAACTCCAATCGATATTATTACACATTTTGTTTTGACTCTAACAGACGTAACTTGAAATTCTTCTTTTTCGATTTTCTCGTCCGCATACTGAGATATGTAATTTTTAATTAATACTGCGCTTCCTGCTCTTGCGCAATTGCTGGGGTGAATAGCGTGATAGAGTGTGTCTCGAAGTCTCGAAGTTTTAGGTAGGATTCTTTTGTGAAATGAGTTTCTGATATTAGGCAAATATCAATTTCATGTTCAATTAAAATGTGTGTAAGCTTTCTCTATGTTGTAATAGCCCGTTAGCGTTCCCGGAAAGTATGCGGAGACAATCAGCCATTTTTATGGAATTTTTCAAGCTTGTCGAGTCTGGCAACTATGGATTTTGGATTTTCTTGTTCATTCAGTTTTTCCAGTATTAATTGCAGTGTTTTGCTTATTTCTGGAAGATTGTTTACGGTTTGGTTCATTTTTACCTCATTGCTTTCTATTTCTAGTGGCGTAGAACTAGAGGTCGACTTACCATTTACTATGTTGGCATAAGATTGTTCACCAGATACCTCTTTTGCCTTGATAATTTTTCTGTTTACATGCTTTGTTTTCTGCTGTTCCGGGGGAGAGCTTTTCTTAACATTTGCGTTTTTAATCTTTTGAAGTTCAATCACAGCCCCTGTAGTTTGCAGGATGACCTTTACCGCAATTATAGCATTTTGCGGGTTCCTCTTTTGACTTTGTGCAGTTCTGGCTATCGTGCTCTCCAGACATTTTACGCATCTGGGGTCTTTGTGGCAGTATCCACGAGTGTGACCCCATGATTGGCAATTCTTACATTGTAGCAACAATTTAGGTTTTTTCAGTGGAGATATTTCGCCTCTCATTCCCACTATATCAGTTATCCAAATATTTTGTTGACATCTTCGGTCTTGTCAAAAGCCAGCACGAAGATCGGTAAAGGATCTATTGTTTTTCGTTTTAAAATATTAGTTACATCTAAAATTTTATATTTTTTTTTTTTTCCCTTCTTCAATTATTTTACTGTAGGGTTTATGCAGTTTTTTACTACCTCTTTAATTGGTCTATCTTGCTTATTTTCGTAAGATGACCAGCTTAGTTTTCATTCCTCGAGAAGGTTGGTGATTATCTTGTAATTGTCGATTGCATCAACATTAACTTTTAGTAACCCACTGTTTAGTAACGTTATTTTATACTTGTTCTCAATTTAAGTATTTAGCAGCTCATATACTTGCTCATATTTAGTCACATCGTATATCATTATCGGTGGAGGTTTGTGTTTTCTCACCTTTATAGAAGAATCTGAGCAAGTAGATTCATTTCCATTTTCCATTGTCCATTTTCTTCCTTTTAGTATTTTTCTCTTTGCCCCGAATCCACTCAGTTTCCTTCGCTACTTTATCCTCATCAGTGAAATATTCCATTACATCTGGTTTCGGTGGTACCGTATTTTCTGCGTCATTCATTTCTTTGTCATTGAATTTCTGTTGGAGTTCATGGAGTTGATCTTGCCATTGCTTCAAAGCAGATTCCAACTCGGTTTTAGCAGATCTTTCTTTTTGCAACTCTTTGTATAGCAAATGCTCATTTTCTGTTTTTATTTCGATGGTTTGTAAGTTTAGTTATATTGCTGATTGACAGTAATATATTCCTCGCTCCCAAACAATTAAAGCTTGATTGCAAAACACGTCCGATCGCTTCGACTGCACGATTAAAAAAACTACTTTGGAAGTGTTTACCTTTTTCGCGGTCCTCGCAGATCAGAACGAAATTAATCACCTCGATGCTGTGCGCCAGAACTTCAGGGTACATAAATTGCTGACTAATTTTCACGTTGTAAGTGTCCCAGGAAATCTAGATCGTTATTCATACTCAAAAATAGCAATATAAAATATAAACACAAAGTAACAAACTTACCCGCGTTGTTACGCGGATTTTTAATTTGATTAAACTTCGGTAATTCGGAATTAAGACAATTTTCTAGAAGCGGTACGGCAATATCGATACGCCACGAGCGAGACCGAATCCGACCTGGAGAGGTCATTGCCCCCACCGCCCCCGACGTGGTTCGCTCCATCATCCAAGCCCTTCGGCGTAGGAAAGCTCCCGGACGTGGAGGCATCACGAATGTGATGGTTCCCGGAGCCGGTCCTCTCTGCCGTACTCGACACCATCAACGACATTCTGGATTCGCGTCAGTTCTCCGATGCATGGAAGAAAACAAAAAGAAGTCCAATCGCAATGCCAGGAAAGCCCATGTCCGACCCACACAATTACCGGCCAGTCAGCCAATCGCTGGGAAAACTCACCCAGCGAGTTATCTTCGCCAGGTTTTCCGAGCAGTGCGAGGAGCTGAACATCATTCCACAGGAGCACTTCGGTTTTCATAGCTCCAACGTAACCGAATTACAACTCCTCCGTCTTGTCGAGGCAATCTACCAAGCCACAACGACGTTGCCGCCGGGGTTCCTTGATATCCAAAGGGCATTCGATACAGGCTGGCACGAAGGGCTCGTTGTACAGGCTGAGTATAAATCCATTTCTGGTTGATTCTCGTGGAAAACTACCTCAGAGATCGCCGGTTCGTTGTCTCTGTCGGGGACGCCACTTCCACCGTTAGTGTTATCGGGGCCGGCGTTCCACAGAGCTCCGTGCTCTCCCACACCCTATATAATCTCTACACAGCCAATTTCCCTAGACCCGAAGATGCGTCTCTCTACGCTTACGCAGACGACTTGCCATTCCTGGCCAGCTGTACAGATGAACAACTGGCCTATCGTCGCGTACAGCAAGCACGGGTTCTTCCGGAAGTGGAAGCTAGCCCACATCCTGGAAAAAGCCAGTCGATTGCCTTCAGAAATCGCTATAAAGGAAACCCCAGGCGGCTCTAGTCGGACGATGTTCCCATCCATAAGGTAGGGTTGGCCAAATACCTGGGAGTTACCATCGACAACAGGCTGATGTGGACAGCGCAGATGAGTCAGGCGGCAAAAATGGGCTCCCAAGCCGTGGGCATGCTTTATCCGATGATACGTCGTAGTAGTAGGATGTCCATGGCCAACAAGCTCTTGCTGTACACGCAGCTCGTCAGGCCTATGATGACATATGGAAGCCTGGGGTGGGGCAGTGCAGCAAAAACCCACATTAATAAGCTGCGGGTACAACAGAACAGGTTCTCCTGGCGTACAAACATGGCTCTTGTCCATGAGGAGACCAGGATAGAAACCATCTCCAAATTTCTTGCAAAATCCGCCACGAAACGTCTCGAATGCGCGGAGGCGTACGCAAATCCGTTAGTAACTCAGGCTCTCGACTACGAATCAACCACGAGAGCTCGCAAAAACCGCCTCCAGTGCCGCAACCCTGGTGAAAATCCTGTACAAGTCCTCATAAATCGTCATCTGTCTAGTCATTCCCGTTGTCCTGATAGTCCTATTTACTTGCAAATATACTATGTTAAGTCATGCATCTAGTCATCCTGTAGCCCTATTGCTGCTGTATCGTCCCTTTAAATTTTCGTACTTGTTCAAATATCTTATATTGATATATCTAGTAATTTATGTACTCGTATTTTGTTATTTTGTATTTTGTTATTTATTCATGCCCACGTAACGAAATTTGTATGCCTCTCTGAAGCCTTTTACAGCGTTGGCAGAGAACAGGCTCGGTCGGTATTATATTTATATTTTAAAATTTTTATATTTTGTTCTATATTTGTTCTGTGTAGTATATTTACGCTCTGCCTCATTATAAATACGTTAATCAAACTACACAATCCTATTACGCGGCATTGAATGCGTAATTAAATTTATCCAGACGAGGCATAGAGGGATTCCACCCTTGCCTTTTATCAATTAAACATGTCGAGCAACATCCCTTTTTCGCGGTCCCCGCAGATCGGAACGAAATTAATCACGTCGATGCTGTGCGCCAGAACTTCAGTGTGCATAAATTGCTGACTAATTTTCACGTTGTACGTGTCACATGAAACTTAGATCGTTATTCCTACTCAAAATTAGCGATATAACATACAAACACAAAGTTATATACTTACCGGCGTTGTATCACGGATTTTTCACTTCATCAAACATCGGCAATTCGGATTTAAAACAATTTTTGAGAAACGGTACGGCAATATCGATACGCATTCGATTCCTATCTGGTTCCAACTCCGCACTCCGCTATTTTCCACTTTTTTGCAGCGTTTTCGAAAATGGAAAATAAGTTGGCAAATGCCATCTATTTTCAAAAAGCGTAACCACGCGGATTGATAAGGTAACAAGAATTACCTATAACGGAAATTACACCGTTATAACTGTAAAAGCCCAAAATACGGCCAAACCAAGGATTAATGCATTAATCCTAGGTTTGACCAATATGAATTGGTAAATTCCCGAAAATTGTATCAATATTATTTCGGGCTTTTACCAAGACAATCCTAGAATTGACCAATGCATAATGGTGAAACCTAGGATCTACTGGCTCGTGTTGGACCTGTTGGTGAACAGATGTATTTATTTGCGCAGACACTTGCCGGTGTTTAGTTTACACCTGGGCTATTATTGATAACTCAAATAAAAATATCATTAACCAGATAAAGGTCCATCACAAAAAAGAACGTTATTTTGTGAGCAATAAATATTTTTAAGACAATAGGTGCATGAAACCAGGGATGCTAAATTTCAGTAATTATTTTTCTCAGTTAATTACCGGTGAACGTAACACTAATTTCAACATGGATTAAATTACCGGGCACTTAAAAATTTAAAACGGTAAGTTATACTATCTTAAATTACTGGGTAATTGCAAAATAAAAATGTAGGACGTAACCTTAAAAGCCATTATTTTGTAGATAACTACCAATCTCTGGTGCATTCCCTCATTTGATAGTAGTAATTCATTATAAAGATAAGAACTGACTGAATATTTAATGAAACACATTCTTTATAAACGTAGATTTATTCTTCTAACTTGCAGTACAACTTAAAATACATTCAACGACATTCATCTTACAACAGGACGCATGCAGAGGTCACGTGCAACTCTTTTAACGCTCTTAACGTAGTATCTTATACAATGAATGGAAGTGTTGCCAACTTCAACACGACATTATTAATACCTTAACACGACATTCTATCATATAACTAACACTTAAACCTAAACCGTCTATAAAAGAATTAAATAACTTTTTACCTAAAGGCTTTGTCAAAACAGGTGCCAGGTGTTTCCGACTACATATGTAGTTTACTGAAATAACGGTTTCTTGTAATTTTTGTTTTATAAAATTGAACTTAATGTCCATATGTTTCAATCGTTTTTGGTCAGCAGTACGAACCGATCGAATTGTACTTTGATTAACTTCATACATTTTAATAACTCCGGTCTTAATTCCTAACTCAAACAATAATTTCTTAATCCAGCAAGCCTCAACGGCCCATGGCTGCAAAATTTTCTCTTGGAGTTACATAATGATCTTTCCTTCGACATCGTTCCCGGCAGTTTTACTAACCTCACTTTACTTTCGATTCCTATTTTCTTTAACCGCAGCTTATTTTCTTTTTATTCTTCTTCACGATATCTGGGCCCATAACCCTGATGAATATTTAATGAAACACCTTCTTCATAAACTTAGATTTATTCTTCTAACTTGCAATACAACTAAAAATGCATTCAACGACACATCTTATAACAGGACGCATGCAGGGGCCATGTGCAACTCTTGTACCGCTCTTAACCTAGCACCTTACCTACAATGAATGGAAGTGTTGCCAACTTCAACAATGTCTAATAATAGGTATTTATTATACAATGGAAAAAAGTATTAGATTTTAGCTCGAGGTTGTGTTGTCTGCCGACACGAAGCGGAGGGAGGCAATAAACCAAGAGCTAAAATGTAACATTTTTCCCGTGTGTAATACACTATTTTTTTCTGTGACCGCGAAGAACGACGATTTAATATTGAAAAACATTACTACAATATATTAAAGTCAATCGATGTGACATTTGAATTTTTAAACTGGTACGCTGTTGTACACAATTGGACCTGCGATACTAAGGAAATGTCTACCTTTACTTATGTGTCCGGGACGATATATCCGGGACGAAAGTACTCACTTTTTTTCCCCGGGAAAAAAGTAATTGCATAAAAAGTTACATTTTATTACCTGGGTTATTACCAACAGAGGTAAAATGTCGAACTTCTTTCCCGTCACAGAAAAAAAATACTCATTATAGAAGCAATTTAAAAAGGGGACAGTCAACCAGCTTAATAGTATAAAATACTTAAATACAGACTCACAAAACAACCAGGCTTGGTTTCACAAACAATGAACATTTCTTTAACTCGTAAATTCAAAAGTAGGTAACGGGATTATGATTTAGAATCTGCGTTGTAAGCTACGCTGAATCGATCTCCATGGCCAAATCCCCTTTCCATCTCCTATGCATTCAATATAAAAAGATTAGCTATAGTTTCTCAAATAATTGCCTAGCGTCCTAACCACCCAGCACATTAGAACTGTCAGTTTAGTCATCCGTATTTTGCAAATTTGTGCAATTTTGAATGTTTTTTGAAATAATGATGTTTGTTTTTGTTTAGAATATGTACTTTGTTTTTTTTTTACCCGAAATTTATTTTAGTTTTTAATAATTTAGTGTTTAGTTTTGTAAGATGGTTGGTTGGTTTGATGGATGGATATTTCGTAGGGTGGTTTGTTGGTTGGTTGGATGGATGGTTGGTTGGACTGTTGGTTGGTTGGTTGTTGGTTGGTTGGTTGGTTGATTGGTTGGTTGGTTGATTGGATGTGGTTTGTTGGTTGGTTAATTGGATGGATGGTTGGTTTGTTGTTTGGTTGGTTGGTTGTTTGGTTTGTTGGTTGGTTTGTTGGTTGGTTGGATGGATGGTTGGTTGGTTGGCTTGATGGTTGGTCGGTTGGACTGTTGGTTGGTTAGATGTGGTTTGTTGGTTGGTTAGTTGGATGGATGGTTGTTGGTAGGATGGTTGGTTGGATGGTTGGTTGTTTGGTTGATTGATTGGTTGGTTGGTTTGTTGGTTGGTTGGGTGGTTGGTTGGTTGGTTGGTCGGTTGGTTGGTTGGATGGTTGGTTGGCTGGTTGGTTAGTTTGTGGTTTTGTTGGTTGGTTGGATGGTTGGTTGGATGGTTGGTTGGTTTGTTGGTTGGTTGGTTTGTTGGTCGGATGGTTGGTTGTTCGATGGTTGCTTGGTTGGATGGGTGGTTGGTTGGTTTGTTTGTTGGTTGGTTGGTTGGTTGGTTTGATGGTTGGTTGGTTAGTTGAATTAGATTTGATTTAAATGTCTTTTTCTGTTGGAAAAATAGTGGAACTGTTTTGTAGCTCACTTAAATCCTGCAGTATTTTATCAATGTTTGAACAATTTTCCTAACATGTTGTACATAATCTGTACAGTACAGCCCGTTTTTCCGACATCCGCATCGATTACTTTCACAACTTGTTTCGCAATTCAAGAAAAAAAATTAAATGCGAAAATTAAAAGAGAATAATTTAAATAAGATTTTTTGTATTTTTTTGGAAATTTCGAGATTAGGTTAACCTCTACAAATGTTACAGATTTTTTCATCATCTACAACTTATGTAATGTATTGCATACTTTTTGATTCTAAGACAAAAAATCTGATGTGGCCAGGCACATGACTTTATCATACAATATATGAAATTAATAGCATGAGAATCTGTTTTATTGAGATAAATCGTAGGTATTGTCAAAGCATCAGCATTTGACACTACCTACACTACGACATTAGAATAATAGTTATTTATGTCACAAGTGCCGAAAGTATGGAATAGCGCGACGAGCGGTGATGCGGCGCGTCACTGAACGCGGAGCGTCGCAGTCGCATGTGAGCGAGTCGTGCTATCTAGTTTTCGGCAGGAGTGACACCAACGTTAATTGCGTTGCTTTTTGAAAAATATGTACCTAATTTAAAAAAAGAATAATTAAAAAATGGTTACATTTCTGTGTAGGAAATGTTAGGTTGGTACCACTTTGACGAAACGTCAAGTTTAAAAAGCTAATTCAAATTCTGACAGATTTATATTTGTTCATGACACTGTAGATGTCACATCCGAACCAACAACCTAAAATAAAACTACACTCATCGCTATACTTTATTTACAATTTTCTCAATTTATCGTTTTTAGAATTAGATATAAAGACGGGTTGATATTTCTTATTAACAAACAATCAAATTGGTGATCTTAATTTATTTGAAATTTGTATTTTGTACTTTGCTGCACTAGAGCGGCAACGTTCCATAGCGGTTCTCCAACCTCTGATGAAATCAGTTGTTTTCGACTGTGACAGCACAAAAAATATTTGTCAAAATCCTGGCTACTATTTAGTTTCATATCAATGCAGATGCGACCGATCTCGATCAAAAAGAATTTGCTCTTGTAGCTAAACTATTAATTTTACCAAAAAATGTCATACGCATAAATTATTCAAAATTTCCTCTACTTTAATTTATTGTTTATCTATTTTGACGAAATTACAGAAATGGCGGCTCATTTGCAAAATCCTTGAAAAAGGCTTAGAATAAACTACCAGTTCCTTTGGACCCTTTTGAACCAAAAGCATTTCAGCTCTAAGTTAGGTCATGAAACTTCTAAATATGAACTTTCGTCCCGATACCTTTAGTAGTTTCTCCGGAATCGTCGCCACAAAAATCGTTTACACACATACACACACACACACACACACACACAGACATTTTTTTGTACCTTGGTCAAAAATGTTCAGGGGACCCAAAAAGACCAATTTCCGCTAAAATCTCAATTTTTTTTTTTCGGCATGATTACAATACTTTAGCATACTGCGTATGATAAAGTAAAAATGCTTATTTTGCTTACTTATGTGAAGCTTAATTCTTTTATTCTAATTTAATGTTTATAGTATTGCTATAGAAATGAGAGACAGTTTTTTGTATTTTTTCCGTACAAATTTGTTCCAGGAGAAGTACAAGCAACTCCGTACATAATACCAATGCGAGTCCCTCTACGGAGTCTGCATCCTGATTCCTACGCCGTTACCGTATAACCATATGAGAACGTCAAGTAGTACCGCTCCAAAATATTTAATAATTTCCTCATTTATGAACCGTCCACACTTTTTTTTTCTTTATTATACATCTTTAATGTATACCAAACAAGAATCTTTGGTTTTGTACTTAAAATTACAATTTACCTAATATTGACTGGACCCACAAAAATAAAGTTAATTTTTTAATGGTTAATTATTGTTGGAGCTTCTTTTATCATTATAAATGTCAGTAAATTACCAACGTTAATACATATTGACAGTAAATTGCCTTTGGTAATTTAACTGTAAATTACAGTAATCAAAAATTCGTATATCCCTACATGAAACACATCTAGCTACAAGCCACGGAGGTAGAACAAGAGCTTTTACGGAAGATCGCCGTAAATAAGAAAAGTCGTTTGCTAAATTAAGAAAACTAGCTTATACCAATACCAAGAGGTAAATCCGAGGATTAGCCAATGTAGGTTGGTAAAATCCCAAAATTAAATGCATAGTACAATTTTACTAACGGGTTAATCCTAGTCTTGACCGTATTTCGGGGTTTTACAGTAACATATATACTCCACCTTCTTATTATTGAGGTCAATTTGAAGTCCATTCCCACTCTTCTTTCTAGTTGAAATGGGGCTTTCCAGACTAGCAGCTTTTTCAACCAACGGTTTTATTATTTTATTGTATTCAAAAGATTTACTCCCCCTATTTTGACCATTCTCAATAAAATTACTTGTTAAATTTATGATTTCACCGTATGTTTGAAAATCTATCGGGCTAAAACCAACGGGCTTCTTTAGGAATATTAATCCCTTTGCTTCCTTGGAAAGTATTTCGGTTATCGATGATCTCCTGAAAACTCGATTGATTTTAACCCTATCCACGTATCGTTGGCGATATTGTATTTTACTCCAAAGCTCTTATATAATCGTCCTCCTACATCGTTTACATATAATTCTCTAACTTCGGGTGATTTTTAATAAGTCAATTTCTTCATACTTTTCCACCTCCGTTTTAACATACCTTTCTTGTTCTTCCTTTTCTGACTTAATTTTTCTTCGTTTTTATTGCGTTTCTTCAATAAATTGTATGTTGGTAGAAATATCTTTTAAGGAGTTAGTTATGGCTTTTACAACTCACTCAATTATTTCTGCGTTATGCTTAAGTCATAATCTCATGGTTAGATATTGTTCTTACTATATTTCCGATTTCACTGAATCGCTTCTCAATGTTTTCCATCTGGATGTAATGATAACCGTTATTAGGGTTTTTCATATCTCGGCTGGATCTTCTTTTTCTCCTTTGTTAAATACCCACCATCTTCAACTCAATGGTTTATTGATACTGATGATTTTTCTATGATACCCCTAATATATAGTGATCGAACCTCATTCTGTACCATCCATCTTTAATTTCAAAGTCATTCATATTTGGTATATTTTCCTACATCCAGCATTTTAAACACTTTTTTCGAAACTTTTCAAAATTCATGTCCGTGAAAACGTGTTTGTCAAATATATGGCGTAAATTCAGAACATCTTGTGGGTATAAACTATGACGTTTGCATTGACGCGCAACAATAGTTTGGGAATTCTTTGTTGTGTTGGATCATGATTTGAGCAAAGACGCCTAGGTTATTTAGGGGAGCGATAATAAATGATGATTAACTACCTTCATCATGAGGAATTCTGAAGTAATAACGCATATGACATCGAATTTATAGTAGCTGTCGACAATGACCAGTTAACTGAATCTCTTGGAATTTGGACAGGGTCTTTTGGAATTTGAACAGGGTCTGCTGGAGCTTGAACAGGGTCTGCTGGAATTTGAACAGGATCTGTTGGAGTTTGAACAGGGTCTGTTGGCATTTGAACAGGGTCCGTTAGTTTTTCGTATTAGTATTAAAACACTCAAAATTCATTTGATGATTCCATATATAACAATATTTAAGTTTTATTGTACAAATTCCAGCTTTCGTGTTTTTATCCGACCTTTTTTACATCGTTCTTATGTAATCTTTATTGGCGTCTGATTGATTCGAAACTGGTAAATGGACAAGTATATACTTGCAGGCTTAGTCCGAATACGTCTGGACTTGGAAACTTTGCCCCGACTTGATGGCGCCAACGATTTTTTTATAAGCTCCTCTGACGTCACAAGTTGTTGCAAAATTTGAAATACCTATAATTTTGCGGTAAATTCAAATTTTTTGAATTCATTCGGTGAAATTCGAATTTTGGCGGGAAATTTGAATTTTGAATTTTATATTTATGCGGTTGAATTTTAGTTTGGGCGGGAAATTTATTTACAAAGATGGCCTACTGTAGGTCTGGATTTTCAAAATGGCTGACTTCTGGAAGTTGAGGTTAGGTTGGCTATGTTCTGCGTGCAAAATGTTCGTGCATGCGCCTCCAGAGCCATTCTGCGTCATTCATTTCTTTGTCATTGAATTTCTGTTGGAGTTCATGGAGTTGATCTTGCCATTGCTTCAAAGCAGATTCCAACTCGGTTTTAGCAGATCTTTCTTTTTGCAACTCTTTGTATAGCAAATGCTCATTTTCTGTTTTTATTTCGATGGTTTGTAAGTTTAGTTATATTGCTGATTGACAGTAATATATTCCTCGCTCCCAAACAATTAAAGCTTGATTGCAAAACACGTCCGATCGCTTCGACTGCACGATTAAAAAAACTACTTTGGAAGTGTTTACCTTTTTCGCGGTCCTCGCAGATCAGAACGAAATTAATCACCTCGATGCTGTGCGCCAGAACTTCAGGGTACATAAATTGCTGACTAATTTTCACGTTGTAAGTGTCCCAGGAAATCTAGATCGTTATTCATACTCAAAAATAGCAATATAAAATATAAACACAAAGTAACAAACTTACCCGCGTTGTTACGCGGATTTTTAATTTGATTAAACTTCGGTAATTCGGAATTAAGACAATTTTCTAGAAGCGGTACGGCAATATCGATACGCCACGAGCGAGACCGAATCCGACCTGGAGAGGTCATTGCCCCCACCGCCCCCGACGTGGTTCGCTCCATCATCCAAGCCCTTCGGCGTAGGAAAGCTCCCGGACGTGGAGGCATCACGAATGTGATGGTTCCCGGAGCCGGTCCTCTCTGCCGTACTCGACACCATCAACGACATTCTGGATTCGCGTCAGTTCTCCGATGCATGGAAGAAAACAAAAAGAAGTCCAATCGCAATGCCAGGAAAGCCCATGTCCGACCCACACAATTACCGGCCAGTCAGCCAATCGCTGGGAAAACTCACCCAGCGAGTTATCTTCGCCAGGTTTTCCGAGCAGTGCGAGGAGCTGAACATCATTCCACAGGAGCACTTCGGTTTTCATAGCTCCAACGTAACCGAATTACAACTCCTCCGTCTTGTCGAGGCAATCTACCAAGCCACAAGGACGTTGCCGCCGGGGTTCCTTGATATCCAAAGGGCATTCGATACAGGCTGGCACGAAGGGCTCGTTGTACAGGCTGAGTATAAATCCATTTCTGGTTGATTCTCGTGGAAAGCTACCTCAGAGATCGCCGGTTCGTTGTCTCTGTCGGGGACGCCACTTCCACCGTTAGTGTTATCGGGGCCGGCGTTCCACAGAGCTCCGTGCTCTCCCACACCCTATATAATCTCTACACAGCCAATTTCCCTAGACCCGAAGATGCGTCTCTCTACGCTTACGCAGACGACTTGCCATTCCTGGCCAGCTGTACAGATGAACAACTGGCCTATCGTCGCGTACAGCAAGCACGGGTTCTTCCGGAAGTGGAAGCTAGCCCACATCCTGGAAAAAGCCAGTCGATTGCCTTCAGAAATCGCTATAAAGGAAACCCCAGGCGGCTCTAGTCGGACGATGTTCCCATCCATAAGGTAGGGTTGGCCAAATACCTGGGAGTTACCATCGACAACAGGCTGATGTGGACAGCGCAGATGAGTCAGGCGGCAAAAATGGGCTCCCAAGCCGTGGGCATGCTTTATCCGATGATACGTCGTAGTAGTAGGATGTCCATGGCCAACAAGCTCTTGCTGTACACGCAGCTCGTCAGGCCTATGATGACATATGGAAGCCTGGGGTGGGGCAGTGCAGCAAAAACCCACATTAATAAGCTGCGGGTACAACAGAACAGGTTCTCCTGGCGTACAAACATGGCTCTTGTCCATGAGGAGACCAGGATAGAAACCATCTCCAAATTTCTTGCAAAATCCGCCACGAAACGTCTCGAATGCGCGGAGGCGTACGCAAATCCGTTAGTAACTCAGGCTCTCGACTACGAATCAACCACGAGAGCTCGCAAAAACCGCCTCCAGTGCCGCAACCCTGGTGAAAATCCTGTACAAGTCCTCATAAATCGTCATCTGTCTAGTCATTCCCGTTGTCCTGATAGTCCTATTTACTTGCAAATATACTATGTTAAGTCATGCATCTAGTCATCCTGTAGCCCTATTGCTGCTGTATCGTCCCTTTAAATTTTCGTACTTGTTCAAATATCTTATATTGATATATCTAGTAATTTATGTACTCGTATTTTGTTATTTTGTATTTTGTTATTTATTCATGCCCACGTAACGAAATTTGTATGCCTCTCTGAAGCCTTTTACAGCGTTGGCAGAGAACAGGCTCGGTCGGTATTATATTTATATTTTAAAATTTTTATATTTTGTTCTATATTTGTTCTGTGTAGTATATTTACGCTCTGCCTCATTATAAATACGTTAATCAAACTACACAATCCTATTACGCGGCATTGAATGCGTAATTAAATTTATCCAGACGAGGCATAGAGGGATTCCACCCTTGCCTTTTATCAATTAAACATGTCGAGCAACATCCCTTTTTCGCGGTCCCCGCAGATCGGAACGAAATTAATCACGTCGATGCTGTGCGCCAGAACTTCAGTGTGCATAAATTGCTGACTAATTTTCACGTTGTACGTGTCACATGAAACTTAGATCGTTATTCCTACTCAAAATTAGCGATATAACATACAAACACAAAGTTATATACTTACCGGCGTTGTATCACGGATTTTTCACTTCATCAAACATCGGCAATTCGGATTTAAAACAATTTTTGAGAAACGGTACGGCAATATCGATACGCATTCGATTCCTATCTGGTTCCAACTCCGCACTCCGCTATTTTCCACTTTTTTGCAGCGTTTTCGAAAATGGAAAATAAGTTGGCAAATGCCATCTATTTTCAAAAAGCGTAACCACGCGGATTGATAAGGTAACAAGAATTACCTATAACGGAAATTACACCGTTATAACTGTTATAACTGTTTTGTACTTAAAATTACAATTTACCTAATATTGACTGGACCCACAAAAATAAAGTTAATTTTTTAATGGTTAATTATTGTTGGAGCTTCTTTTATCATTATAAATGTCAGTAAATTACCAACGTTAATACATATTGACAGTAAATTGCCTTTGGTAATTTAACTGTAAATTACAGTAATCAAAAATTCGTATATCCCTACATGAAACACATCTAGCTACAAGCCACGGAGGTAGAACAAGAGCTTTTACGGAAGATCGCCGTAAATAAGAAAAGTCGTTTGCTAAATTAAGAAAACTAGCTTATACCAATACCAAGAGGTAAATCCGAGGATTAGCCAATGTAGGTTGGTAAAATCCCAAAATTAAATGCATAGTACAATTTTACTAACGGGTTAATCCTAGTCTTGACCGTATTTCGGGGTTTTACAGTAACATATATACTCCACCTTCTTATTATTGAGGTCAATTTGAAGTCCATTCCCACTCTTCTTTCTAGTTGAAATGGGGCTTTCCAGACTAGCAGCTTTTTCAACCAACGGTTTTATTATTTTATTGTATTCAAAAGATTTACTCCCCCTATTTTGACCATTCTCAATAAAATTACTTGTTAAATTTATGATTTCACCGTATGTTTGAAAATCTATCGGGCTAAAACCAACGGGCTTCTTTAGGAATATTAATCCCTTTGCTTCCTTGGAAAGTATTTCGGTTATCGATGATCTCCTGAAAACTCGATTGATTTTAACCCTATCCACGTATCGTTGGCGATATTGTATTTTACTCCAAAGCTCTTATATAATCGTCCTCCTACATCGTTTACATATAATTCTCTAACTTCGGGTGATTTTTAATAAGTCAATTTCTTCATACTTTTCCACCTCCGTTTTAACATACCTTTCTTGTTCTTCCTTTTCTGACTTAATTTTTCTTCGTTTTTATTGCGTTTCTTCAATAAATTGTATGTTGGTAGAAATATCTTTTAAGGAGTTAGTTATGGCTTTTACAACTCACTCAATTATTTCTGCGTTATGCTTAAGTCATAATCTCATGGTTAGATATTGTTCTTACTATATTTCCGATTTCACTGAATCGCTTCTCAATGTTTTCCATCTGGATGTAATGATAACCGTTATTAGGGTTTTTCATATCTCGGCTGGATCTTCTTTTTCTCCTTTGTTAAATACCCACCATCTTCAACTCAATGGTTTATTGATACTGATGATTTTTCTATGATACCCCTAATATATAGTGATCGAACCTCATTCTGTACCATCCATCTTTAATTTCAAAGTCATTCATATTTGGTATATTTTCCTACATCCAGCATTTTAAACACTTTTTTCGAAACTTTTCAAAATTCATGTCCGTGAAAACGTGTTTGTCAAATATATGGCGTAAATTCAGAACATCTTGTGGGTATAAACTATGACGTTTGCATTGACGCGCAACAATAGTTTGGGAATTCTTTGTTGTGTTGGATCATGATTTGAGCAAAGACGCCTAGGTTATTTAGGGGAGCGATAATAAATGATGATTAACTACCTTCATCATGAGGAATTCTGAAGTAATAACGCATATGACATCGAATTTATAGTAGCTGTCGACAATGACCAGTTAACTGAATCTCTTGGAATTTGGACAGGGTCTTTTGGAATTTGAACAGGGTCTGCTGGAGCTTGAACAGGGTCTGCTGGAATTTGAACAGGATCTGTTGGAGTTTGAACAGGGTCTGTTGGCATTTGAACAGGGTCCGTTAGTTTTTCGTATTAGTATTAAAACACTCAAAATTCATTTGATGATTCCATATATAACAATATTTAAGTTTTATTGTACAAATTCCAGCTTTCGTGTTTTTATCCGACCTTTTTTACATCGTTCTTATGTAATCTTTATTGGCGTCTGATTGATTCGAAACTGGTAAATGGACAAGTATATACTTGCAGGCTTAGTCCGAATACGTCTGGACTTGGAAACTTTGCCCCGACTTGATGGCGCCAACGATTTTTTTATAAGCTCCTCTGACGTCACAAGTTGTTGCAAAATTTGAAATACCTATAATTTTGCGGTAAATTCAAATTTTTTGAATTCATTCGGTGAAATTCGAATTTTGGCGGGAAATTTGAATTTTGAATTTTATATTTATGCGGTTGAATTTTAGTTTGGGCGGGAAATTTATTTACAAAGATGGCCTACTGTAGGTCTGGATTTTCAAAATGGCTGACTTCTGGAAGTTGAGGTTAGGTTGGCTATGTTCTGCGTGCAAAATGTTCGTGCATGCGCCTCCAGAGCCACCTCGTACCTACTGACAACCTATATGCTTCTATAGAAACATAGAGCTACGATACGCGACATATCGGGTATCGCAAGTCGGTTATCGCATCGGTCAGTCTTCTGCCTAGTAAAGCAAAGATGTAGTAGAATTCCAACGTTTATTAGGTAATTTTGTTCTTTTGGCTACATGTTTCGTGCTGTTAACACGTCTTCAGGCCAAGCTGAAAGTACAAACGTTATTAAAACAGGAACAATTGAATTGGGCAATGAATGTGATCAAAAGAACAATTGCAGAATGCATAAATTTACCCAAATATATCAGGTTACATAAGTCATGTAATAAAACAATGAAAAAGCACTAACAACATGCAGTGACAAACATAGATATATTCCTAAATACAACTCATAAATATTATGAAAAGCCCGTGATAATTAGAGGTAAAATAAACACATACTGTCGGGCGAAAATTACTGCGCACTAGTTGATTCTTGGTTATGTCTCTATCGGGGATCGTAGAACATTATCAATTAACTATCGGCAATCACAAAATGTGTTATTGGGTGAGGGCAGTTGTAATTCTTCAATGTGTTCACTTACAACAGCCTAATTAGTGCAAATAACATTAATGAACAGCTGCGACAAGATACCATTCTCATGCGGTGAAGCCAGGGCCGCAATAAATTCTACAGGTGGTGGTCTCTGTCATTGCTCCAGGTACTTTCACCTGGCGGGAGTTATGAAAATGTTCCAATGAACAATCTGAAGGGAGGAATGTCAGTTTGCTCGTTGAAAAGCAAGGTTGCATTCCTGACAGTCAACTTTATATAGGTACGGACACACATGCTTATTAGAAGCACGAAAGCATGCTTGTTTCGAGCACTTGCTACTTAATAGCATGTGTGTACATACATCGCTAGTAACAAGCATGCTTATTTCGAGCATGCAAAAATCAACAGTCGTTTGATTTCCGAGCATGCTACCTGCGGTGCGGTGGAAGCGGGCGTGAACAGAGCACGTGTGAACAGAGTGCTCATGCTTATTCAGTGAGCATGCTTACAACTCGCATGCTTATTGCTAGCAAATGCGAACAGCTGACAAGCGTGCTCTATTTAAGCATGCTTATAAATAAGCATGTGTGTCCGTACCTTAAATGCCACTCTTGTCTAGTGGGTCAATTTTCTCTGTATTGTTTTGTAGTTTATTGTATATTTTATTATTACTTCTGAACATAGTGGCAATATGATGTTTATTTAAAGTGTCTTTAACTTTATAAGTGATCCTTCCGTGAAAATTGAGGGCTATATATTTATTGCCAGTGGTACAATGTGGAAAAATGTTATGAAGTACCAATTTTTGATGGATGTTATAAATGTTCTGTAAATATTTGATGTTATATCCATTGATGTGTCCGATTTGCAAAATGGTTCTAATTTCTTTATTGTATTGTTCGTCATTCATAGGTATGTTGTTGGCTCTCTGAAAAAAAAATATCGAAATGCAGATTGTTTATTGGCATTGCTGTTGAATGAGTCGTATGGTATAATGGTATCAGTGGTGGTGGGTTTCCTATAGATATTGAAATTTAATGTTTGGTTGTTCAAGTCTTTTGAGATTTCCAAATATTCCAAATATTGAAGTTTAATTTGGAATTCCCTTTCAAGTGTGAACTCAAGAACGCCCAGGTTATTAAGAATGTTGTGCAACGCGGAGATCTGTGCATCATTGCTATTGTATAATATAAATATATCATCCACATATCTGCCGTAATAGGTAATATTTTTGTTGATGAAGTCATATTTTTTTGAGAACAATTTTCGTTCAAGATAGTCGACATAGAAATCTGCCATTAGGCCCGATATAGGCAACCAATTCTGCAAGCTGATTATTTTGGAATTTTAAAAAATTCTGTTGAGTGACAGTCCTAAGAAGTTCCACAATGTTACAGATGTCGAAAAAAATCAAGTTGTTGGTGTTTGTGAACATTATCCAATAAGAATGGTTTGAATTGAAATCGGTGGTGTATTATTTTTGTAAGTGCTTTGCTAGTTTGCCTGTGGGTGTACCAATGTTAGTTACAATTGGTCTAATGCTTTTCGCAGGTTTGTGTAACTTCATGAGACTGTACAGGACGTGAGGTCTTGGGTTCATTTCTAAAATATTGTATTTATTTATGTTAAACTTTTGGAGAGTGAGACTGTTTTTATCATTTTTTCTCATTGGCTCTTTGTTTAGATTAATAATATTGTTATCTTTGAAAAAGGTCAGAGTTTTTTGTGTGTAGACATCAGAGGGTATAAAACAATACCTGCATTTTTATCTCCTAATGTGACAGTAATGTTGTTTTCTTTTAATTTCGTCTTAATTCGGGTGAGGGTGTCCTGTTCTTTTGTGATGTGTCGTCTTCTCTTCACGAGATCATGGGAGGGTTGTATATCATTAAGGGTTGAAGTTATATCGTTCTTCAGTAAAGGGAATATTTTGTGTGTAGCCAGGTGTGCTTCGATGTCAATCGCAAGTTCCTCATTTCTTGTTTTTCTTCTTGTCATCTCGTCCATATTGTATTTATGCCCTTTGTTCAGGAGTTGGGTTTCCTCTGTGTCAAAATTGGTGGTAGTCAAATTCGTGAATCGTGTCATAAATTGGTGTGTGTCTTGTCCGGTATCAATCTGTAATGTGTTCTTGTGTTCCGAGATTCTCTTTATGTAAAATTCATCGGAGTCTCCAGCTCTTTGTGAGGTTCTTTATTTTTCTAACATAAGTCTGTGTAGTTTTCTCTTCCTTTTTTTCTGTTTCTTCGGATACGACTCATTCAACAGCAATGCCAATAAATAATCTGCATTTAGATATTTTTTTCGGAGAGCCAACCACATACCTATGAATGACGAACAATACAATAAAGAAATTAGAACCATTTTGCAAATCGGAAAAAATAAAGGATATAACATCAAATATTTACAGAACATTTATAATAACATCCATCAAAAATCGCTACTTCATAACATTTTTCCACATTGTACCACTGGCATTAAATATATAGCCCTCAATTTTCACGGAAGGATCACTTATAAAGTTAAAGACACTTTAAATAAACATCATATTGCCACTATGTTCAGAAGTAATAATAAAATATACAATAAACTACAAAACAATAAAGAAAAAATTGACCCACTAGACAAGAGTGGCATTTATAAAGTTGACTGTCAGGAATGCAATAGGTTTTATGTAGGACAAACGGTTAGAAGTCTTAAGATTAGACTTAAAGAACACTTAAGTAACAATAATTCTAGCGTCCATAATCACATTTTAGAGACTGGACATAAAATAGACACATCCAACATAAAACTTATCCACGATGCCACCAAATCTACAAAAATGTCCCTTCTTGAAGAATTGGAAATTTATAGACATTAGAGGGATAATCCAACCTTGCTTCTCAACGAGCAAACTGACATTCCTCCCTTCAGATTGTTCTTTGGAACATTAAATAAACATTTTCAAAACTCCCGCCAGGTGAAAGTACCTGGAACAATGACAGAGACCACCACCTGTAGAATTTATTGTGTACCTGGCTTCACCGCATGAGAATGGTATCTTGTCGCAGCTGTTCATTAATGTTATTTGCACTAATTAGGCTGTTGTAAGTGAACACATTGAAGAATTACAACTGCCCTGACCCAATAACACATTTTTTGATTGCCGGTAGTTAATTGATAATGTTCTACGATCCCCGAGAGAGACATAACCATGAATCAACTGGTGCGCAGTAATTTTCGCCCGACGGTATGTGTTTATTTTACTTCTAATTATCACGGGGTTTTCATAATATATATGATTTGTATTTAAGAATATATCTATGTTTGTCACTGCATGTTGTTAGTGCCTTTTCATTGTTTTATTACATGACTTATGTCTCCCTGATATATTTGTGTAAAGTTGTGTAAATTAATGCATTCTGTAATTGTTCCTTTTATCACATTCATTGCCCAATTCATTTGTTCTGGTTTTAATAACGTTCGTACTTTCATCTTGGCCTGAAGACGTATTAACAGCACGAAACATGTAGCCAAAAGAACAAAATTACCTAATAAACGTTGGAATTCTATTACATCTTTGCTTAATTTAATACACCAACGTAATGGAGAAATTCATAGCCACTTTGTGTCTAATAGTTCAGAAATATAAATCTAATTTCTAGTCATGTGCTTTGATTGTCTTTAAGCATTAACATAAAATTGCTTAATTTTCATTATAGTTAAACATAATTTTTGTTACATAATTGGTGAACAATTTGCTAAGTATTTTTACTACAGGACAATAATTCCTGCCTTTGTTCTATGTACTAATATCTTCATTAGTATCCGAGATCGTGTGTCTATGCCAGAGACGACGTACGTCCAACGTTAATATCAATCATTTCACATGTCATAGCAAGAGTAAACGCATGACAATCTCTTAACTAGCTGATGTAACTTTTGACAATAGGCAAAGATCTGTTGATATTTACTTTTACTTCAAGTAATTCCTTCATATTGTAGCTTTTACTTTAAGTAATCACTAAAAATTATAGCATTTACTCTATATTATTCTTCAAGTAAGACTAAAGTAAGTACTACGAGCAATTACTTCATACTTTGCTGTATATACTTCGGTATATAAAAGTCAATACTAGAGTAATTACTAATGTTGTCTAGTATTTACTCCATCTGGGAGAGTTTTGTGTAGTTTTTAAGAACCTACTCATAGAGTAACTTCACATCTATTACTTTGATTGAAAAAGTGTTACAAATGGTTGTTTTTATGAATTATCGTAGGAAATGGAGTGAAATATGTGAACGTAGAACGCATGGGGAGGAACTGTAAAGAAAAATATTTCGGTAAGTCAATTATTTTAGATAACTTTATAGTTGAAGGCACTGTTCTCCTAGCTTCAGTGCAAAGCAAATTGAATGGATCGCTGACGAGTTCTTAGGAAATCATATTGAGACGAGAGGAGCAGCTTTATAAAATGTAGCAAAAATTGAGATATTTTAAAAAAGTCTAGCTGATCCTGGGTTTTAACAAGGTGATGGTGTAGAATGTAGATTATGGGGTACATCTAACCACCGCACCGTTTCAAAAATAATTAAAGTTTCACAAAAAATAGTGGTGAAGAAGAATGTTTGGATTTCTTTGCCCGCGAAATTGAATTAGCTTAAGAGTGCTGGATGAGACCGGGAGCAATAGGAGCGATAGAGTTTACCCATATCAGAATAATGAAGCAAAAAGTTCATGGGGAAGAGTATTTCAACCGTAACGGTTTTTGTAGCATTACTGTGCAGACTACATGCATTCTAAAGGAATATTCTAAATTTCTAAATTCTAAATGAATTTTTACGTCTGTCGACGCATCGTGGCCAGGATGCCTACATGACAGCAGAGTGTGGAGAAAAGTCCGAAATTCACAATTTTTTTCCTGGAAATATTATGTCCTATTTACTACTAGTTTATACTTCTAGCATAAGTTAAAACTACCTATTGAAGTATTTACTTTATGTAATAGATTATACTCCACTAAATACTGTGAAGTAAAAGCTCATACTTAAAGTAAAAGTAACACTCTTTTTAATCATACCACTCAATGTGCTTTGATTTTCTTTAAGCATTTACTTGAAGTTTTATAGTCTTCATTATAGTTACATTATTTTTGTTACATATTAGTTAAACAATTGGCTAAGAATTTTTTAGAAAATATTTTTTAAACTATAAACGTAGTGTGAATAATGTATTAAAATGTAAAAACATGATTATACAGACATATAATTGTTTGACAATTATATATAAAAATACGTGTATACTTCTGTATTCCTTTCGACCCGCGTAATCAGCGTTCGTTCAGAGTCATGCCACCAATGGCGCTCAAAACTGTACCCCGCTATTTGTGGACGAGTGGCCTATCTACTATATACTTTGTCTATGGAGTGTAGTAAGTTGAAAAAACTATTTGAAATATTTGACGTATAGTTTTGACTTGTCACATTTGAAAAGACAATTTCATACGATTTACCAAATTATACAAAATTTCAGTAGTTTAACGACTAATAATGATTAAGATTAAGGTGAGCAAATTCTATTAAATTTAATCCAGTTATTATTCGCCATATTTTCAATAATTAATTTGAATAAAAAGAACAATAATTATTCAATCAATCATTAACCTATGTCCTATGTTAATGCTTAATATTATTGCTTAAATTAATAATTATTTTTTGTCCATCTCAAATATAGGTCGGACTAATACTACCACCAGGATTTATAGCTCTTGGTGTATTGAAAAATCCTATTGACAAACATGTAACAACTGTTTATGGCGATGTCACCGTGGTTGAATGCGAGGTTGGAGAGATTCCTTGTGCGTATGTTATGCGAGCAGGAAAACCATCAGATATGCAAAATGCATGCAAGATCAATTACAGAGCAAATGTGTGGGCTCTCAAAGATAGTGGATGTAGCCATATTATTGGAGTGAATATTGATGGATCATTAAAAGAAGATATTAGCATCGGAAGCATCGTTATCTTAAATGATTTTTATGACCAGTACGAGTAGGTATTGAACTAAATTTGGAAAATATCTGATCTTAAAGTTTGTTTTAGCACAAGAGGAAGGGAAAAATGTTTTCACGATGGCGAGTTTGGTTCGCCGAAAGGTGCAGTACTTGTGCCTATGACACCGACTTTCAACCCGCATATCCGACAATGCATAATTAATGCTGCTAACCAATCTAATATTGATATTGTACCTGAGGGAAAAGCTGTTGTTACAGATGGTGTAGCGTTTCCCACAAATACGGAACTGACGGTGTACGATACTTATAACGCCAATTTTATCAACACAGCGATATGTCCTGAAGTATGATTTTATTTAATTTTGGTAAACGTACTTAATGTTCTCCTGTTTTGAGTCGCCATGTCGTCTCCATTCTTGTCTGTCGCCTGCTTTTATCTCTGCGTCCGTTTATATGCCACATGAGCAGCGGACACGGTGAACAGCAACCGACAACAGGCCGACGGACAACTGGGCGTCGAAATACTATATCGAAGCATCACAATAAACCATATCGTTTTCTATAATCACCATCCTCTTGTTGATCTACTACTACCAGGTAAAGTCAATAAAATAAAAGTTAAAAAAGAAACGATAAAACCGATTTAAAGTAAGTTTAAAGAGTATTTTGAAATTACCTTTTGAAACTGTTGCTTATAATTATTTTTGTATACACTGTGGGCAAAAGAAACGGTACACATTTTTAATCACTAGTATTTCCAATAATATTTGTTCAATTCAAATATTTCTTTACAAAACCAATTGCTTATAGTGTGAAGATTGAAACCATACCTTATTCGCAATAACAGAATGTTTCAATCCAAAGTTATGTTTGCCTACGCAACATTTCTGTTAATATCGGACCAATTTAATGTGAAATGAAAGGTGTATTAAAATCAATGTGTAAGCGCATTTGTCTTGTTTTGTTAGAAAAGGGCTCTAGAGATCTTATATCATATACAGGCTGACTTTTTTCTTATACAGGCTGAAATATTTAAGCAATATTTTTTATTGTTTTTAGTAAAAACCAGTGGAATATGACTTTGTAACGAAAACATTGCAACGGTAAGCGAAATCTAACTGTGTACTTGAGTTATCTTTAAAGATCGTGGAGAAACTATTGATGTTTTTATAGACGGCATGTTTGAATTTATCATTTTAGGTGGGCTTCGTCAATTTCAATTATGATGTATCACACTTGCTGTTTAGCCGTACATTTTAGACGTTAGTTACTTGCTCTTGTTCTTTTGTTTGTTTTGCTAAGATTGAATCGAAGCTGGATACAACGTTTTTTGAGTATGTTAGATCACTTCAAACATAGTCTTCTTTTTTTATTTTTATATCTTGTTTAAATAAAGAGCACTTCCAACATCAGCCTGAAACCAGCCTGCATAAATAGTGTTGTTCCATTTTTTAGATATTTTTTATTTGTTATTTTTACGAACAGCAAAGACCTGACCGTGAGAGTATTGAAAGCAACTGCCATAATTTTAGTTCAATAAAAAACGATGTTTATTTTAGTTCCACATCACTGCAAAAGCAAAATTTTGTTTTTCCCCCAAAAACATAAAATTTGCTATATATATATATATATATATATATATATATATATATATATATATATATATATATATATATATATATATATGTATACGTGTTAAGTTGTCACCTCCGGGATATACAGCAGGCCACCTTGGCTCCGGGTGTTCCAGATAATATATTATTGATCTGATTGAATATTTTTAATGAGGGGAACTTTCGCTACGCGAGCATCAAAAGAGGGGAAACGATTTGTGATTTTTGAGTAGGTCATATATAAGGTACACAAAGGGTACGAAGTGACCTCCGCAATTTCTATATGAACGGAAACTGATGTGTCGCTGATAACTCCAGCGGTGTTGCCAAACCTACGGAGGTCACAATAGGCTATTATTATATAGCATGTATATGATAGGCCGTAAACTCGCTTCTTACAAAATAAACGCTCCATTTTAGTAATAGTATTAAAAATCATTTATTAAGTATTTAGCACTAATATGAATAATATATATTACAGAGGATGTTTAAGCATTACACGGCAATATTTATAGGACTTGGTTATAGTTTCTAACAAAACATAATTGGTTTTAGAGAGCTTTTATAAGGGTATTAAAATGTTTTTACCTCGGATAACTATGCTCTAAGTTTAATATGGTTACCGTGCAAAAACAATTACCCTATTTATATGTTTTGTCGCGATGTAAGTCAAACTACCCAACTAGTTATTATTTTATTTTTTGATGATTTTTTCATTTATATATTTTACGGCGGCCTTCGCAACGTAGGTGAATGTACAACACTGAGGACAGACTACAAATACAATGAATTTATCTGTGAAAGTCCAATTTAAATTTATTAAGTAGTTTTTGAGATATATCGATACTAAACTTATAATTTTATACTTATTTCTTTTTCCAGTTCAACCTTCATGCGTGGTCAGCGCTTTATTGTTAACCTATTCTTTACAAGCTCTCTATTGCCGTTTAAAATTGTACAAAGTCCGTTGTTGTGCTTTGTCTAAATACGTGCATTGACGCTAAAACCATGGAATAAATTGATTGGAATAAATAGAAACTGTTACTGAAAAAATTCTCGTGCACGCCAAGTTTTATTTACCAAATACATAAACATTTTTTTACCCCACCCCCCTATTTACTGTGGTATAGTCTATTGAGTTTGACCAGAGTTGGGCATTTGGTAATCGAGTGATTGAGTAACAAGTGATGATAAAATTATTTTAATTAGTTAAATTAATCATCACTCGTTGTAATGATTTACAATTGGTCACTCATCAGAATGAGTGATGATTTCTTTACTCACCACTCATAACTGCCGTACACGATTGAATATTCATCACTGATTGCTCGCGAATAACGCGTAATGAGTGATGACTATTCAATAGAAATTACACTGTTTTAAAACATAATAAAAACTCGATATACTTTCACACTGATGAAACTAAAATAGAGGCGCGGAGACAATTTTTATACAAACCCAAATCTAAATCTTTAAAACAAAACTTACCCTTTTTTATAGATATGTGTTATAAAAATTTGTGCGACATTTATGTTATTTGATTTGGAGATCTGGCTTGATTTGTTCTGAATGAAAATTACTAAGAACAATTACAGCAGAATCTATTTTTGCAGGTTAACTAGAAATAATTGTACCTACTGTTGTTTTCACCAGAGATAATACCGTGAAAGTGAAAAAAAAATAAATAAAAAATAAAATAAACAATTATATAAATATAAACAAAACACTTCTTTGATTTCCAAATTTTGAAGACAGGCATAACTGATTTTAAAGTTGAATAATCCCCTAATTACTGTATAGAATGCTATCTTCAGTTTTCTTTTTAATTATATCAAGAATTTTATGACACGCTAGATACGTACACGTTCAACGTACATTCCAAATCACATTTAATGGTACATTAGTGTAACATTTTTAAAAATTAATGATTTCTTATCGCGTATTTAGATTGCACAACATTTAATCAATACACTGTAAAATAACGTCACAAAGAAATTCGAAAAATTAACTATTAACCAATGGTACGTCATTTTAAAGAGGAGAAATGTGGGTAGGGTACACTATAGAAAATAATTTGTGATAATATTAAAAGATGTACGCATCGGACATGGTTAAAAAAAGTTTCCGATAATCGTGATATAATCGGCTTCGACGAGCCGCTCGACTTTTGGCTGTGGAATCGTTAATTTTCGAATTATTTTGTGAGAGTATTACCGTCAATGTATTCTTTAAATGTTCTGCAATCAAAATAAGCAATAAAATAATGTCATTTTTGAAAATGGTTCACCAGAATGTACCCTTAATAAATGGATCACCATAGAATCGGATATAATTCAAAATATTATTAATGCATTTAGAGTCATTTAGGACATGAGTTCAATTAATAATAATAATAATAATATATATTCAGAATTCTGTACAGAAAAGGAGTCATAATTCAATGTAATACAGTACATAATACAATGTAATATAGAACATCCCACAAAGAGTGAAAAAAAATTTAATCTCTCTGTGCTGTTGTAAGGGCTGCTATTCCCTCCTCGATGCTGTAGGGTGCGGTTTGAAGAAGACAGTCCTTGAGCGCTACCTTTAAATGCTTGACTGACATGGACTTCCAGGTGGTTGGTAGGTGATTGTAGGCGCGAACTAATTGGCACTGCTGGGCGGTTGTTGTTAATCTCGCAAAGTCTGGTCGAAGGTCATTTTTATTTCTTGTGTCATAGTTGTGAAGGTCAGCTTGCTTCATTATGCGGCTACTGTTTCCGTGTACAGCGCAGAGTGATCGAAGAAGGTATATACTGTAAACAGTTAGTATTGCATGTTTCACAAATAAAGGTTTGGCTGGTGTCAGGGGGTGTTCTGCTGTTAAGCATCGTATCGCTCTCTTTTGCAGCAGCAGTATTGATTTTGTGTGTGCGCTGCTGCCCTATGTCTCGATCCCGTAACTCATTCTGGATTGGAAAAGGGACATGTAGGCTGTTCTTGCTGCTTGATCACCGGCAGTTTTTTCAATTCTACGTACTGCGAAGATTGCTTTGCTTAATTTCTTTCCTAGTTGTTCAATATGGTCATACCACGTCAGGCGGGAGTCAATGGTGATTCCCAAAAACCGCACCGGATCCGACTGTTGTTGCCATCTGTCCATTTGGAACACCAGTTCCTCTGTTTTTGAGTCATTTAAGAGGAGACCATTTTTGGTGATCCATGTTTTGGCTTCAACCATATGCGTTTCTGCAATCGACCGGAGTTGAGCATCTGTGTCCGCTGAAGAAATCAAGGTGGTGTCATCTGCGTAAAGTATGGTTTGCGCGGTCGTACTTGTGGGCAAGTCATTCACATAAATTATGAAGAAAATGCCCCCGAGAATGCTACCTTGTGGGACTCCGACCGTCGACTCCCAAAATTTGCTGGTTTGCCCATTTGTCTGAATCTGGTGTAGTCTGCCAGTGAGGTACGATTTAATGAGTTGAAGGGCTTTTCCTCTCACGCCATATTGCTCCATCTTGTTCAGAAACTCATGGTGTGGCATTAGATCAAAAGCTCTTGTAAGATCACACATTTGGACCTTTCATTTCTTTCGTTTCTCCAGATTGTCGTGCACTTGGATTAGTAGGGATTTCATAGCGTCTTCAGTTCCTTTTTCCCGTTGGTAGGCGAATTGTTCTTCTGCCAGCAGTCTGTTTCCGATGAAGTGCTCGCATATTCTGGAAAGTATGATTTCTTCGAGTACTTTGGATATTGCAGGGAGGATCGAAATTGGTCGGTAGTTTTCTCAAAGTTTTGGGTCTCCTTTCTTGAATATTGGCGAGATTCTGGCTATCTTTAATTTGGTCGGGAATATTCCCTGCTGTATCGATTTATTGAAGATGACAGCCAGTGGCTTCGAGATGTATGCTGCAGCCCATTTTAGTGTCCGAGTACTTATGCCGTAGATGTCTTCAGTTGGTTTTGAGGTGATCTTCTGGATTATGCATTCTATCTCACTATGATCGGTAGGACTGATGAACAGGGATTTGTGGCAGGTTGTAATCACTGGTAACATGTTTCTGGATGTTGTTGCCAGTCTTGCTTGGTTCATATAGTATGTACAGAAGTTGCCGCATGAAGGTGCGTCTTTTGGCATCATTCCCCTTGATGCTCTCCCGGTCTCCTTGTCTATAGTATGCCATATTGTTCTTGGTTTGTTGTGAGCAAGTGCAATGGAATTTGTGTTATTCCACATGTGCTCTTGCTCCGCAGCTTTTATGTAGAACCCTTCATACTTTTTGAGCTGGTTGTAACTTTCGTGGTCGTTTTTGTCATTGTCGTGAACTCGCCGTAATAGTTTAAGCGTTTCTCTCATTTGTTGCAATTTGTGTGAGAGTTTAGGTTTTCTTGATTGTTGTCTTTGTGCTGACAGTGGAAAAGCTGCGTTGTGGTGTTTGTTAAAGATATACATAAACTTGTCCATCATTTTGTTGCCATCTTCTTCTTCTATCACGAGTTGCCATCTTTCTTGTTGTAGAGTTTCTTGAAAACTGTGCGTATTTTGTGCTGTCTATCTCCTAGAGTATCTTATAGTGGATGGTTGGTAGTCTGCGCATTTTGTTTCCAATTTTATGGCTTTGTGGTCGCCATAGTGTGGTTCAATTACTTTCGTAATCACTTTCTCAAGGTCGGTAAAAATATTATCAATACAGGATTTAGCTTCTTTTACGATTCTAGTGGGTTGATCTGTGGCCTGTTTCAGTCCAAAGGAGGACATAAGATTTAGAAGCTTTCTTTTGTCTGAACTATCGCCAATCAGATTCACATTTGTGTCACCAGCTATTATCACTCTTGCATTATTACGGTTTGTTTGAAAGATTTTTGTTAAAGTGGCTTCTAGAGTTTCGATGAAGTTATTTATGTTGCTACTTGGGGACCTGTAGACGCACACTACTGTAATGTTGCATGTTGGTAGGTGCACTCCTACCATTTCGCACTCCTTTTCGATCGAGGCTTGTCTGACATGGTCTAAAGTTACTGCTTCGAGTTTGTTGGAGACAAAAATACATACTCCGCCATGTACTGATTGGGATCTGCAGAAGCAGCTTATGTTTCTATACCCTTGCATCTGATAGAGGTCTGCATTTAAGGCGGTTAGCCAGTGTTCGGATACACATATGATGTCAACTTTTTCGGTATTGGAAGTTATTTGTACTGCTTGGATCTTATTTGTTAGGCATTGGACGTTAGTTGATCAATTCACTTTAGTCAAAATACAAATATAAATCGTTTATTAAAGTAAATATTTATTATCAGGTAAAGTAGGATAAATTAAAACAAAGTATACACACATTACATTTATCATAATGTGGGTTTACTTTGCAAATAAAATCAAGTAAATTGTATTTTCTTTTTCATATTTTTAAAACAATATCATGCAGTCGCTACCGGCAGTCAAAATAGTAACACTTGTTTCTACGATTAACGAGTGATAAGTAATTCTTAGATTTATGATATACTTTTATTTCAAATAATATTTGCAATGTGGAATGTAATTTGGAAATAAAAAAATTCAGCTACGGCCTGGATTTGAACCAAAAACCTTTGTATTTCGCGCACAACCCAACTGCGCCCGAGAGCAGAAATAAATACGAAAATACTCATATAATATATGTTTCTTGCGCTATCACCTCCGCAACGTTGCCAGCGTTTTTCGGATGTCACAGCGTACGTTGTACGATACAATACATGGAATCATATATGCGGAGGTGACTTCGTAGCGGCCGTATCTAGTACGGGCGACACTAGCGCTCGTGATCTACGCTTGAACTAACATGACTTGTCCGTACATATACAATGAACGTTATCGGCTCCGACGCAATTTTTGAATTTGAGCTCTTTGAGCCACCTAGACCACATTTCCGTTGAAAACAAGGCGATACTTTGTCACCTCCGATTTTGGAGCCATCAACGATATATATGAGGTGACAACGTACACTCTGTCATACGCGTTGGAGCCGACACCGTACCAACCATATGTATATATATATATATATATATATATATATATATATATATAACGTTGAGAGTAGTTATCGACCGACTTCGTTGGAAATTAAACGTATAAAATATCGTGGGAAATTCGGTCAGACGGGCATTATAAAGGAAACTCCTTTTATCTGCGTTCAAATTTTCGTTTTTAATTTAAAACTTCTTCAGGAACTAGCTGCACAGAACAAAACAAAGGCCTTAGCAAACTACAATCAATAAACAGGCCAAAAAAAAGTCTACTTACAATTAGAGTTGGAGAAAAAACTTGCTAGGAGACATTATCGTTATCGAAGGCAACACGCCAAAGCATCAGGTACGAAACGAAGTACGCTTAAACGACACATCACATTACAAACACTTTAAAAATCACAGGGATACATGTCACTTGACGACTGAACAATTGGTTATGAATGTATGTAAACACAGAAAAGCGCGCGACGAATCCATTTCGAACGTCAGGGCCACCAACCTCAAACCGCATCGTGCAAACTTTTAAAAAAGTTTTTTTAAACTTAAACTTAAACTTTTTTTAAAAGTTTGCACGATGCGGTTTGAGGTTGGTGGCCCTGACGTTCGAAATGGATTCGTCGCGCGCTTTTCTGTGTTTACATACATTCATAACCAATTGTTCAGTCGTCAAGTGACATGTATCCCTGTGATTTTTAAAGTGTTTGTAATGTGATGTGTCGTTTAAGCGTACTTCGTTTCGTACCTGATGCTTTGGCGTGTTGCCTTCGATAACGATAATGTCTCCTAGCAAGTTTTTTCTCCAACTCTAATTGTAAGTAGACTTTTTTTTGGCCTGTTTATTGATTGTAGTTTGCTAAGGCCTTTGTTTTGTTCTGTGCAGCTAGTTCCTGAAGAAGTTTTAAATTAAAAACGAAAATTTGAACGCAGATAAAAGGAGTTTCCTTTATAATGCCCGTCTGACCGAATTTCCCACGATATTTTATACGTTTATATATATATATATATATATATATATATATAAAAGTGATTAAGGGGATTCGACGGGAGCTAGGAAAAGTAAATACTCTTTTTCTTCAGTCAAGCTTTCGGTTTATTGTTCATAACCATCATCAGGACACTAAAATGTTTATTAAAACTTAGTAAGACAATATTGCAATTTAAAATTAGTAGTATAACTTACAAGAAGTGAGGTTATGTCATGGCAACTTCTTGTTTGGAACATTTACGTGACAATATCTCCACAAACGCCAACGAAATCACAAAACCAACCAGCACAGACATCCACTGCATACATTAACCTTAAATTAGAACATAATATAAGACACAGGGCATATTTTTAACAGATTTTTTGTACCTATTAGCACATGCACTCATTTTTTCTTTCTTGATTGTATTCGGTGTGAAGCTGGCAACTTGTCAAATTTAAATCCAGCATGCACGTTCAGAATGTTATGGCTTGGTCATATAGGCTGTCCCCAAAGTTAGTGTGATATGTATCCTTTTCCAAAATGTAAGTGTAAATTGCACTGAGACCCTGCAAATCAGATTTTTTGTTCATTGTATTAGGTGTTTTTTTTTTTTTGGATGTGGTACATCTCTAAAAATGCTCTCTTTGTGTAATTTGCTTCTATATCCATGATCTGGACGTCATCGTAATTGATTCTATGATCATGCTGATTGACATGCGTGGCTAACATGCATCTTGAGGGATTTTTAATGCAGTCGCTCTTGTGTCCCGCAATTCTCTTTCTCATAATTTGGGATGTTTGTCCAATATATCATTTTGGGCAAGCCGCGCAACTTGTAAACCACGTCAGATTGTAAAATTAAAGGTGTTTTATCTTTTAGTTTAGTGCCTACTGTCTTACTTGTTTTCGGGATTATGCGGATGTTCTCTCTTCTGAACAGTTTTGTGATGTTCTTAGTAAGTTGGGGTATGTTCATCATCGTTACGCATCTCCTTTCTACTTGGCTGTCTATGTCCTGATTTCTATCACCTGCCCTCTCCGTATCCACATGTCCACCCGGTTCCCATTCAGCCTGTCCGTACAATATACTCTTTATTAATCTTCCAGGATAGGAGTTCTTCAGCAAAATAGTTTCCAGTTTCTTTAAGTTTTGGTTTCTGTGGACCTGATTGCTAATAGTTGTGACTCTTTTCTTCAGTTGTCTAATTAGATTGAGTTTAATTCCCATGGAGTGGCTGGAAAAATAGTTTATATACCTCCCCGAATTTGTAGGTTTCTGGTACCAGTCCAGAGTAATATTACCTTCATCATCACTCATCACTTTCGTATCCAGAAATGGCACTGCGCCATTTTCATCCTCTTGTTCCGTGGTAAACTTTAGTCTCTCATGATAACGTTCAAATACCTCAACCATTTCATCAAGTTTTCCTCTGGGAGCTGCCGTTATTATATCGTCTACAAATTTCTTTAAGAATGGAACTTCATAATCCAGTTGGCTTAAGCTTTCCTCCACCAGTTGATCCATGACATATTGCGCCAGAATTGGGCTTAGTTTTGAACCCATTGCACAGCCTGAAATCTGGCAGTAATGTGAGTTGTTATACATGAATTGGTTGTTGTCAAGTACAAAGGTGACCAACCTTAGAAAATGTGTTTTGTTCATACCATTGCTGTGTTCCTCTATACTTTCCGATTTGTTTTCTATGGCTTGTATTACGACTTCCTTTGTTACGTTGCCAAACAAGTTTACGACATCTAATGATACTATCTGGTATCCTTCGGGTATTTTGATGTTTCTTATGTATTCTACGAACTCGTACGTGTCTCTAGTGTAGTACTCATTGTCTGTGTTATACGCTTTGGTTAGCATTTGAGCTACCAGGTCAGCTATGGATCTAGTCGGGCCTCTAATCCCTGATACGATTGGTCTTAACGGTACATTCTCCTTATGTATTTTTGGATTTCCATAGATCTTTGGACACACAGAATTATATACTTTGTATTTCTTACCCTGCTCACCTGTTATGATGTTTTTTTGTACCATTTCATCTATCAACTTGTTTGCTTTGGCCTGTGTTGTCTGTGTTGGATCCTTTTCAACTTTTTAAACATATGTCTATCTTCCAAAATGTCGAGCATCTTCCCATTATATTCGTCTCTATACATGACCACTGTAGTACCTCCCTTGTCACTCTGAGTTACTACCAATTCACTGTGTTCTTTCAGGAATGTTTTGGCTTTTCTGTAATTCAAGTTATGTACATTTGTGTGAAAAAATGAGTGCATGTGCTAATAGGTACAAAAATCTGTTAAAAATATGCCCTGTGTCTTATATTATGTTCTAATTTAAGGTTAATGTATGCAGTGGATGTCTGTGCTGGTTGGTTTTGTGATTTCGTTGGCGTTTGTGGAGATATTGTCACGTAAATGTTCCAAACAAGAAGTTGCCATGACATAACCTCACTTCTTGTAAGTTATACTACTCATTTTAAATTGCAATATTGTCTTACTAAGTTTTAAACATTTTAGTGTCCTGATGATGGTTATGAACAATAAACCGAAAGCTTGACTGAAGAAAAAGAGTATTTACTTTTCTTAGCTCCCGTCGAATCCCCTTAATCACCTTTATATGAAAGTGACGACGGTTAAGGATCTTATTATATATATATATATATATATATATATTATATAAGAAAATAATACAATAGCCAATGAAAACATGAATAGAAGTCAAAGTGTTAATAATTTACAAAACAAGAAATATGAGGCAATTATCGATGTAACAAATTTAACTAACAAAATTATAAGAATCTTTGGTCAAGAAAATATAAGGATAGCAAAGAAAAGTATCAAGACAGTAAATTCATTATTCAGTAAACTTAAAGACAAAACCCCTCCCTTAATGCAATAAAATGTGATTTATCGGTTACAATGTACGGATTGTCAGTTGTTTTATGTCGGACAAACTTCACAACTTGTCAAATCAAGTATATCAGGACACAAAAGTGATAGTAAACACAATCAGCAGAGATGTACTTTGGCGGCACATGTCAATGACAACGACCACAAAATAAATTATGATGAGGTAAAGATATTGGATAGAGAAACAAATTATTTTAAAAGATCGTTTTTATACATAAACATAAAGACTCAATGAATAAAAGATCAGATATACAGAATTTGAGTAACATCTACACTTATCTATTGGAATATAAAACAAAGAAAGAAAACAATAACAGCTTATTTGAAAGCGCAATCACTTTTTAATTGTCAATGGTTAACAACCTTTTAGTTAGTTCTGTAAACAAAGTCACCAGGGTTGAAGTGTTGGCAATAATACTTGTGTTTAGGGAAAAAATACCATATGTCACTGATATTTTTGGTTTTAATACACCGACAAGGAATTTCACTCCAGCAAAATATTAATAAATTTAGTTCATGTCAGTATTGATAGTATTAAAACCGTGTTTACAACAAATTGTACAACAGAAATAACGTGAGGAAGTGTTGGTTGGTGAATGCTAGTATGGCCAGTTTATAACGTAACCTCAAAAATCATGTAAGTCTTTTTAGCCTATTGTTTGGTGGAATGTGATGTAATGAGTTGTATATATGTTATCATTATAGCCCTGAAGAAGGCGATAGAAATACACGCCGAAAGCTTGGCTCAATGAGTAAAGAGTAGTATTATTACGTCTCCCAGTCGAATTCCCATTAGTCAGCAACTTAACTATTAACGGACGACAGTTACTCCTTTTATATATTTTATATATATATATATATATATATATATATATATATATATATATATATAGATATATATATATAAAATATATAAAAGGAGTAACTGTCGTCCGTTAATAGTTAAGTTGCTGAATATATATAGTATATATATATATATATAGTGAAGTTGCTGCTATATATATATATATATATATATATATATTGTAACGCACCTCGTTCTCTGGTGCAATGTGGAGGCGTTACACAATGAATATATCAATATTTAACCCTGTAATAGGTAGCTCGTAGGTCCTAGGTTCGTCGGAATAAAATACGATGGTTTAATAAAGTAATAAATGTATTCTTCACCATTAATCATTTACATAAATCAGGTAAATGCCATTTACTGGAAATGACGGGTTGCGGTTATGTTTTACTTTGGCGGCGGGATTCGGGTATTATTTAAACTAACATTAATACAGGAGACAGGTTAACGGGGCGGAAAAATATTCCCGATTCGGTGATGTCGGAAATCGATATTACTAAATCAACATTTATCTGGAAAAAAGTAATATATCTGGAAAACTACCTTGCCAACTACGGCTAGCAGAGGTAAGCAGTTCGACGTATTATGAACAGCAGGCAAAGGGCCATCACATAATACCTTAAGGGCTCGTATCAGCATGCAAAGGGCCAACGACGAGTTCTCTGAGCTATTTTATCAGCAACGAGGGGCCAACGAAAATAGACTGATCTCCAGAGGGAACTGGCCGGTCTTTTATACCGTCAAAACGACCCCCACTATTCACGAAAACAAGTCCGTCCGGGCGGCTCAAAAACACTATACGAGAATCGCCTAGCAAACCAGTCTCGGGACCAGTTACATATCGAACGTTCATACGAGTTCAAAAATATATAAAAACAGGATTCTCCAAAATAAATGCATACAAGTAAAAAGTTGTAAAAATGCATTTCTTTATAACGAACGGAGTTTCGTTACACCATCCCCACGTCGAGGAAAAAACTTAGAGAAAAAAATAAACACGGCACTCTCGCGGGAAATTCACTTGGGGAAAACGTCACTTTCGCGTGGAATCGTCACTATCGCGGGGGGGTAAAACGTCACTATCGCGGGGCAACGCCTGTACTGCTACGAGGCAGCATCGTGAAGATATCGCCGTCTGCGGTGCTCTTCTTGGTGTATTCGGCTTTTGGGTACCTATATGACCAGCCTGGGGGAGCTGCGCGTTGCTCGGTTTTGGGTAGGAGCGGTAGCATCGTGTATATATCGCCTGCCGCTGTGGTCTCCTTGGTGTATTCGGCTTTTGGGTCCCGATAGCACCAGCCTGGGGGAGCTGCTGGACGGATAGATCCCTCTGTTGGCGTCTTAAACCGCCTGGGAAATTTTTCGTGTAGATCTTCCTTCGATCCTGGAGGTATTTCCAGGACGGGCGTTCGGGGTAACTCAAAATTCGTTGACATCTTTTACTGTAACAAATAGGAAGAATACATATTGACTTTGCGTTTGTATTGGGGATACTGGTATTTTCTAGGAACTGGATAGGGTTCATGACTGGCTTTGTCGTGGACATCCCTCGGCCATCACTGTCGAGGGAGAACCGACGCGCTTCCACGAGACACCATCGTAGATGCATCGCCGGTCGCGGTGCCTTCTTCTTCCTATATTCCTTTTGCCTTTTTTCCTTCTTCCCATCATCTGAGTCCGTCACCCTATCGTCTTCCTTGTCGGCTTTTCCTTCTTCTATATCATTCAACTCTACTTCTTCATTTTTCTCATCGTCAGCATCCGGTTTCTTAGCAGTGCCTTCAGCAACTTCTTCGGTTTCTCCTGGTTCGTTATTTGCTTCCTGGGCGGTTTCCTTGTCCTTCTCCTCGGGTGCATCATCCTCGGCGGTTTCCGTAGGATTTTCCCTTCCCTCTTTGGACGTGGACTTTGAACTCTCTTCGGTTTCTCCTGGTTCGTTATTTGTTTCCTGGGCGGTTTCCTTGTCCTTCTCCTCGGGAGCGTCATCCTCGGCGGTTTCCGTAGGATTTTCCCTTCCCTCTTTGGACGTGGACTTTGAACTCTCTTGATCAGGTTCACGCTTTGAGTCTTTTCGGTCGAGGTCTCGGTTGCCTCTCTCAGGTTGCTTCATGATATCTTTGGTTATCTCGTCGAGTTTAAACAGGTTACTTTTCTCATTTATTTCAGAGCCACTATCATTAGTATTAGTCGAAAATTATATCTCAGAATTATACCTTTTTAAACTACTAGTACTTTGAATGACGGTTGCAGTCGTATCTATGACATTCTGCGAATGAGTTGATACTACGTTCGGTTGATAACTCTCTCCGTTGACCCTAACACCTTCCTCTAATGCGAGAGTATATCGGGGAGTCAAATATTCTAGTTTGCCAGTCATGTAAGGCGCTTCATTCTCGATATCGTCAATCGTATCAAATTCTGTTGAAACCTCCTCAATGCCGTATCGCAAACATATACGTTCTGGATTATCTAACCTTACTGTCACTGCATTGCTGACCGTAGCGTTTTCCGGCCAAATTTCCTCCTCTATTATGTCAATATATCGGGGCGGGAAATATTGTAGTTTGAAATCTTCCACGAAATCATTCCATGTTTCCCAAAAACATTTATTGTTACGGTACCACAGTAAACATTTGCCTCTCAATATTTCGGGTAAAGTTAATAACATTTTGCTTCCAGCAATTTCATAGTTTTCTTGGAAATCTCTAACTCTTTTGAGGAACGAAATCGCATCGCTATCCCCACTGAAATTTAGACGCCACTTACTGATACGCTGGCATACTGATGCAGTGGACATTCCGCCATTAAGACTATCGCGTCTTGGGCCTTCGTCTTGCTTGCTTTCCACTGATGTTCCCTTGCCTCTCAGATACGCCGCAAACCGTTTTCGTAACTCGTCTACATTCCCAGACACGTCCAATCCTAAACCGCTCAGAATTTTCTCTATTTCGGCTTTTGATAAACAATGGAACCATGTCACTGGGGTCGGTTTTCCGGCTGACGAAGTGACGTCGGAATTCGGCATCTTAAATTCTTTAAGACGGTAATTTAACTGCTCGGGCGCCAATTATGTAACGCACCTCGTTCTCTGGTGCAATGTGGAGGCGTTACACAATGAATATATCAATATTTAACCCTGTAATAGGTAGCTCGTAGGTCCTAGGTTCGTCGGAATAAAATACGATGGTTTAATAAAGTAATAAATGTATTCTTCACCATTAATCATTTACATAAATCAGGTAAATGCCATTTACTGGAAATGACGGGTTGCGGTTATGTTTTACTTTGGCGGCGGGATTCGGGTATTATTTAAACTAACATTAATACAGGAGACAGGTTAAAGGGGCGGAAAAATATTCCCGATTCGGTGATGTCGGAAATCGATATTACTAAATCAACATTTATCTGGAAAAAAGTAATATATCTGGAAACAAACATATATCTGGAAAACTACCTTGCCAACTACGGCTAGCAGAGGTAAGCAGTTCGACGTATTATGAACAGCAGGCAAAGGGCCATCACATAATACCTTAAGGGCTCGTATCAGCATGCAAAGGGCCAACGACGAGTTCTCTGAGCCATTTTATCAGCAACGAGGGGCCAACGAAAATAGACTGATCTCCAGAGGGAACTGGCCGGTCTTTTATACCGTCAAAACGACCCCCACTATTCACGAAAACAAGTCCGTCCGGGCGGCTCAAAAACACTATACGTGAATCGCCTAGCAAACCAGTCTCGGGACCAGTTACATATCGAACGTTCATACGAGTTCAAAAATATATAAAAAGAGGATTCTCCAAAATAAATGCATACAAGTAAAAAGTTGTACAATCATAAAAACTTATTACTAACAAAATAAACATGCATTTCTTTATAACGAACGGAGTTTCGTTACAATATATATATATATATATAAAATTGATTGGTTAAGGGGAATTCAACTGGATTTGTAATTAAAACTCTTTCTACTTCTGTCGAGCTTTCGGTGTATTTTATTTCATCACCTTCCTCAGGACTCTACAAATGTACGAAAAATAAGACATTACAATAAAACATTTTAAAACAAATCTTATATATATATTTTATTCACTCTATCGTATGACTTACGTCGTAATTGAGTTTATTTCTAAGCTTAGAGTACAGCGCATCACAAGTTGGTTTATTTGACCACTCTCTTCATTCCCTTCCACAATATGATGTCTAGCAAACATTCACACACAGTTATTGAACCTTTTTTCGGATATATATCAATTAATCGTCTCCCAATTGGCAATTTCTTCGCTCTGCATAAGTTAGGTTATGTGCGTCGTCTGAAATGCGTTCAAACCATGATGTACACGTAATGGCCGACTACACCTCAGTTGGGTACGTAGAGTTCTGCGTTACCGACCGTGTCGCCGCTGTAATTTTTTGAATTTAAAATGTGATGGCATTTTCATATAGCGTATCGTTAACATTAGTCTCACCTCTATTTGACATTTCAATGATATATGTGTATATTGAACTGAGATCCTTGATGTCAGATTTTTTGTTGATGGGGTCATGTGTGGTTAAGATGTGGAACATTTCCAAAAACGTACGTTTTACATAATTCTGCTCAACATCAAGAATCTTTACCTCTGCGTAGTTAATTTGGTGCCCATTTTGATGAACATGTGACGCCAGCATACATCTCTCTGGGTTGAGTCTAGAATCGCTTTTGTGTCCCGACACTCTACTTTTTAAAGTCTGAGAAGTTTGCCCAATGTAATGTCGAGAGCAATCCAAACATTCCAGCTTATAAACTACATTAGCCTGCAATAGTGGTGGGGTTTTATCTTTTAATTGAGAATATAGTTTACCTACTGTTTTAGTCTGTTTTTTGACGATTTTTATGTTTTCTTGCTTGAATATTCGCAATATTTTGTCTGTTACATCTGGTACATCGACCATCACCCCAAATTTCTCCATCTCTCCATTCTGTAGAAGTTCTTGTTGTGTGTTTGGTTGCCTATCAGGTTCCAGTTGTGTATTCCCTGCTCCAAATAATAAATGTCTGATTAGAGTTTTAGGGTACGAGTTCTTTAACAATATGTTTTCCAACCTCTTTATGTTATCTACCAAGAAATCATTGTCACTAATTGCCGTTATTCTTTTCTTCATTTGTATTATGAAGTTAATCTTTGTGCTCATGGATTGTCTGGAAAAATAATTGATATATCTTCCCGATGCAGTAGGTTTCTGGTACCAATTTAATTTAATTTGTTGCTGGTTACCTCTTATGACTTTTGTATCTAGGAATGGAACTGCTCGATCAAGGTTTTCTGTCTCCGTTGTGAACTGTAGGTGTTGGTTATATTCACTGAATATGTTTTTTATCTCTTCAACTCCATCATTTGGTACAGCTGTTATTATGTCATCTACGAATTTTTTTAAAAAAGGTACCTGAAATGACAGTTTTGGTAGACTTTTGTCCAGCAGCGAGTCCATGATGTATTGTGATAATATGGGGCTAACTTTTGAGCCCATGGCGCATCCAAAAGTTTGCCTGTAATAGGTGTTATTGTAAGAAAAGAAGTTGTTGTCTAGAATAAATGTGATTAACCTTATCAAGAGTTCCTCAGTCATGTTAGTTGTGAAAGGTCGTATGGTTTCCCATTTTTCTCTTATGACTTCAATCACTAGTTCCTTCGTGATATTACCAAACAAATTTACCACATCCAGTGACACCACAACATATCCTTCTGGTATAGATTTGTTTTTCATCTCTTCGCAGAACTGGTAAGTATCTCTTGTGTAATAAGTATTGTCAGTGTTGTATGCATTATCTAGGATCCGTGTAACAAGCCTCGCTATCTCCTTGGTTGGACTTTGTATACCTGCAATAATTGGTCTCAATGGTGTGTTTTCTTTGTGTATTTTCGGGTTACCATAGATTTTAGGACATACAGAGTTGTATACTTTGTATTTTTTTCCTTCCTCTGTCGTTATAACACCTTTTCTCTCCAATTCTGCGATTAATTTGTTCGCCTTAGTTTGTGTTGCCTGTGTTGGATCTGTCTTCACTTTTTGGAATATTCTTCTGTCGCTTAATATCAGTTCCATTTTGTCGTCATATTCTTCCTTGTACATCAGTACCGTCGTTGATCCCTTGTCACTCTGTAAACAAAGTATGTTTGAATGTTGTTTCAGGTATTGTTTCGTTTGCAGAAAATTTGTATTCAATGTTGTTGTTTCTGAATGTTGGTGTGTTAAATGATTGGTAATGATATTAGTTACCTTTGCTCTATATAGGTCCTTCTTATCTCCCTCCACTTTGTTTATGATTTGTTCCACGTCAGCTAACAGTCTTCTCACTGGTATCTCTCTCTTCGTCAAAGGTAGTGCAAATTTAGGTCCCAAGGCCAGTGTGTTTTTTACCACTTCCGGTACTGTTTCGTTTGTCCTGTTCACTATCCACTTCCCCTGTGTAGTTATTCCTCTTCCCTGCTGTCTCTCCAGTGCCTCTATCTTTTTCAGGTTTCTCTCCTTCACTATCTGAAAGTGTTTATTGAATAAACGTTTTTGTCTTGATATAAACTCATGTGTTATCTCTCGGCCTACATGGTTCAAACTATCTACTATACTTTGCTGCTTTTTCTCTATGTTTTGTATCTTTACTATGGTGTACTCTATTTCAAACCTCAAAATTCTACTGTTTACCTTTTTATTAAATTCTCCAATGTTCTTTATTAGTCTGTGTTGGTCCCTGTCGTAGTATTGGAAAAGGTGTCTTGTGTTTTGTGCTATGTGGTTTGGGTTCAACCCCTTCCTTTTGCATTCATGTAGGAACACCCGTTGATTTTTTGCAGCTGCCAGCTTGATGTTTAATTTGCTCCATTGTTTCATCCTTTTCGTTGTGTCTACGCCAAAGCGTGTTGTCGTTTCTTCATAGAACCCCATGTTATTTAAATAATAGTATTCACAGTCGCTTTTAATGTAAAATTGATTGGTTAAGGGGAATTCAACTGGATTTGTAATTAAAACTCTTTCTACTTCTGTCGAGCTTTCGGTGTATTTTATTTCATCACCTTCCTCAGGACTCTACAAATGTACGAAAAATAAGACATTACAATAAAACATTTTAAAACAAATCTTATATATATATTTTATTCACTCTATCGTATGACTTATGTCGTAATTGAGTTTATTTCTAAGCTTAGAGTACAGCGCATCACAAGTTGGTTTATTTGACCACTCTCTTCATTCCCTTCCACAATATGATGTCTAGCAAACATTCACACACAGTTATTGAACCTTTTTTCGGATATATATCAATTAATCGTCTCCCAATTGGCAATTTCTTCGCTCTGCATAAGTTAGGTTATGTGCGTCGTCTGAAATGCGTTCAAACCATGATGTACACGTAATGGCCGACTACACCTCAGTTGGGTACGTAGAGTTCTGCGTTACCGACCGTGTCGCCGCTGTAATTTTTTGAATTTAAAATGTGATGGCATTTTCATATAGCGTATCGTTAACATTAGTCTCACCTCTATTTGACATTTCAATGATATATGTGTATATTGAACTGAGATCCTTGATGTCAGATTTTTTGTTGATGGGGTCATGTGTGGTTAAGATGTGGAACATTTCCAAAAACGTACGTTTTACATAATTTTGCTCAACATCAAGAATCTTTACCTCTGCGTAGTTAATTTGGTGCCCATTTTGATGAACATGTGACGCCAGCATACATCTCTCTGGGTTGAGTCTAGAATCGCTTTTGTGTCCCGACACTCTACTTTTTAAAGTCTGAGAAGTTTGCCCAATGTAATGTCGAGAGCAATCCAAACATTCCAGCTTATAAACTACATTAGCCTGCAATAGTGGTGGGGTTTTATCTTTTAATTGAGAATATAGTTTACCTACTGTTTTAGTCTGTTTTTTGACGATTTTTATGTTTTCTTGCTTGAATATTCGCAATATTTTGTCTGTTACATCTGGTACATCGACCATCACCCCAAATTTCTCCATCTCTCCATTCTGTAGAAGTTCTTGTTGTGTGTTTGGTTGCCTATCAGGTTCCAGTTGTGTATTCCCTGCTCCAAATAATAAATGTCTGATTAGAGTTTTAGGGTACGAGTTCTTTAACAATATGTTTTCCAACCTCTTTATGTTATCTACCAAGAAATCATTGTCACTAATTGCCGTTATTCTTTTCTTCATTTGTATTATGAAGTTAATCTTTGTGCTCATGGATTGTCTGGAAAAATAATTGATATATCTTCCCGATGCAGTAGCTTTCTGGTACCAATTTAATTTAATTTGTTGCTGGTTACCTCTTATGACTTTTGTATCTAGGAATGGAACTGCTCGATCAAGGTTTTCTGTCTCCGTTGTGAACTGTAGGTGTTGGTTATATTCACTGAATATGTTTTTTATCTCTGCTTTTTACCCCACCACTATTGCAGGCTAATGTAGTTTATAAGCTGGAATGTTTGGATTGCTCTCGACATTACATTGGGCAAACTTCTCAGACTTTAAAAAGTAGAGTGTCGGGACACAAAAGCGATTCTAGACTCAACCCAGAGAGATGTATGCTGGCGTCACATGTTCATCAAAATGGGCACCAAATTAACTACGCAGAGGTAAAGATTCTTGATGTTGAGCAGAATTATGTAAAACGTACGTTTTTGGAAATGTTCCACATCTTAACCACACATGACCCCATCAACAAAAAATCTGACATCAAGGATCTCAGTTCAATATACACATATATCATTGAAATGTCAAATAGAGGTGAGACTAATGTTAACGATACGCTATATGAAAATGCCATCACATTTTAAATTCAAAAAATTACAGCGGCGACACGGTCGGTAACGCAGAACTCTACGTACCCAACTGAGGTGTAGTCGGCCATTACGTGTACATCATGGTTTGAACGCATTTCAGACGACGCACATAACCTAACTTATGCAGAGCGAAGAAATTGCCAATTGGGAGACGATTAATTGATATATATCCGAAAAAAGGTTCAATAACTGTGTGTGAATGTTTGCTAGACATCATATTGTGGAAGGGAATGAAGAGAGTGGTCAAATAAACCAACTTGTGATGCGCTGTACTCTAAGCTTAGAAATAAACTCAATTACGACGTAAGTGATACGATAGAGTGAATAAAATATATATATAAGATTTGTTTTAAAATGTTTTATTGTAATGTCTTATTTTTCGTACATTTGTAGAGTCCTGAGGAAGGTGATGAAATAAAATACACCGAAAGCTCGACAGAAGTAGAAAGAGTTTTAATTACAAATCCAGTTGAATTCCCCTTAACCAATCAATTTTACATTAAAAGCGACTGTGAATACTATTATTTATATATATATATATATATATATATATATATATATATATATATATATATATATATATATATATATATATATATATATATATATATATATATATATATATATATATATATATTATATAAGGATATGTAAGGGAATTCGACCGTACCACTCAAATTAAAACTCTTCTTCAATCTAGCCAAGCTTTCGGTGCTTTTAATGTTCTATCACCTTCATCAGGGCTCTACAAATAAATTACACACATGATTTTACAAGTCAAAACTACAAAAATGGTAACAAATACAAAATCAAAACGTGACATTGCTTAAAACTTACAATCTATTAGAGGTTATGTTAGATGCTTTCACACAAATCTCGAGAAAATAATCCATTTCATCATGCCCTCCAACATCTTACAAACGGCAGTGATCTAAAATTACGATATACAATTACAAACACTGTGGAAACGATCATACTAATAAAACAATACCAGAAAACTACGCTTTATTCGTATCACATGTCAGACAGCCATTTCATAATTTTGCAGGTGGTGCCAACCCTAAATTACCAAAAAACCCGCGAGTCACTGCCTTTTTAAAAAGTAATTGCCCCTTCAAACAAGCTATCATCGTCAATCGTATTTGAACGTTTATCCAATTCGAGGATGTAGGTGTAAATAGAGCTACGATCCACATTTGACTGTAAAATTGGTGGAATCCTGTCTTTAAGTTTGGTGTAAATATTACCTATTATTTTTACCGGTTTTTTGATTATCCTGATGTCTTCATGTTTGAACAGCTTAGTGATGTTATTCGTCAGTCCCGGTACGTCTATCATTATACTGATTCTCCGGGGGATGAAGATGGCACAAGACAGGGGACGCAAGACAAACAAGAAGAAGGGAGAATCAGTATAATGATAGACGTACCGGGACTGACGAATAACATCACTAAGCTGTTCAAACATGAACCCATCAGGATAATCAAAAAACCGGTAAAAACAATAGGTAATATTTACACCAAACTAAGACAGGATTCCACCAATTTTACAGTCAAATGTGGTTTACAGACTTCATTGTTCGGACTGTGAAGCTTTTTACGTGGGACAAACCTCACAGACACTTAAAGGATGATACACCTTGGTTTTCACTTTATTCAGTAGGAAAACAAAATAAAATAAACAACGGAAACAATACCAACCGCTGACAATATCGGTCCTACCTGCGTGCTTGTACGGTTCTGGGTTCGCACCGACCAACTCTTGAGAGAGGGGCGTGGGGATTACAAACGATCCAAGGTACAAGGTGTTCCGGAAAGGGCGCCACGCAATCTTGAACCCTTCGTAGAACCTTCGCTCGAATGCGAGAGCTGGCTGTAAAGTAACGAAGCAACGCAAGGAAAGAAATAGACCGCTATTAGGATAACCAAATTTATTATCCACAGACGGTACACAATACACCACAAACAAATCCCAAGTCGGGGAAATCGTAGACAGACACGACAAACTTGTAGCCTAAATAAATTACCGAAAGACTGGTCCCACACAGGATCCTCCGTCCAAATAATCAGCAGAAGCAATTGGCTTCCGTAAATAAAACAACCGAAATTTCAAAGGCGGCGCACTATCAGTTCTAAACGCTGGGCAAGGGTATTGCCAATGATAATAATAATAAAAATATCCTGTAAACGAAGATAAAATACACCCGCAAAATCGACGAAACCGGTTTTGGCCAAAAGCGATAACACCGCAGCAGTTTGGGATAATTTCCCAAATAAATATATTAATAACCGAAACCCGAACAAAAACGTTTAATTACTGATTAACAATAACGGCTATTACAAAAAGCCACAGGTGCGCACAATTACCCTTAACGAAGTTATTAAATCATTCAATATCTAACTGAATATTAGGCAGCCGTGTCATAATTAACTAACAAGTCTCATTTAAAAAGAAAACACCTACAAAACAAACTTCACTTGACCTCACTCAGCAAACCAGTTACTAATTAACTACTAATTACCACTAATTAACCATCAACAACTAACAAGCGATTAACAACGCAAACTGAACCAACTTGACGACCAAACAAAATTAAGTCAATGGTCCAAATCCCGAAGGGATCAAAATAAATCAACTCAGGCAAGCTAAACCAGCTGGCCATTACAAATTACGATATCAAAACGACAGAAACGACTCCCAGAGTCCTATCGTAAATAAACTCTAACAGTCAACAACTCCAAAGTGAGGTTAAGTGAGGTCACGAATGAGTACACGAAAAATTACAAAAACGGAGATCAAGTCACCCGTTGGACAACAATACTGTCGCCCGCAAACAATTCGCTAAACGAATATAATGAACGGAGAGAATAAAACATCTGCGGATGTTCTCGTAGCGCACAGGATCAAACGCTGTTGTCGCGAAGAAAAATTTAAAATAAACAAGAAGGTACGTCAAACCTTGTCCGATGCGTCCTGTCGTTAAGTGCGAACCTCAATGGCAGCATCGCGACGTCCCACGCTGACTGACAAGCCGCCGTATTGCAGCTGGCTGCGTACCTTCCATTAACGGCTTCGCTCCGGAATAATTATCGGCCAGGCTGTAGCTCCTCGGATACCAGCGGACCGTCAATTGCCCAATCAACTTGTCGAATCCAAGAAAGGGTACGTAGAACTCCCAGCGCAGGGTGGAATTAGCACTCCGCTCAACCGAAACCAGGGGGGGCGATCGTAAGGGTGCATCCAGTCACAAAAATAGCGCACAGGACCGCAGAAATCACTTCTGTGCCGGCGAAAGAACCTAAAAGAATCCGATTGCCATGAGCAAACGAGCTCGCTAATTAAAAACGTCAATCAAAGCTCACCCAACAGATGTTTGGTAGGGTTCTAAGAACTTGGTATGTTTGTGTGAGCCCAGAATCCGTGATACGAATATGGCAGCTTTAACCAGTGGCTTTCATCAAAGGAAATTAATCCCGGGGCTGTGTCCGCAAATGCGTCTCCTGTTCGTCACCAGACGTAAAACACGTGGAGAAAAGCTCGGGAAAAATACCCACACAACAACCGCAGTTTGGACGGCAACAATTTTACGACTGAGCCAGGCGCCTTTTCGGACTTCCATATATATAGGCAACGCCCCTACCACAAATAACTCAAAAGCAGTCTTAGGGCTCAATCAAGGCGGAAACCTGGACCAGTAGATGTGAAAAACGACGGCGAATTTAATGGGAACCGGGGCGGAGCGAGAAAGTCATTAATTACCGCGAAAATCACCATAACCCCCAAACGCGTGGTAGAGCAAAAACAATGGATAACGTAGTTTCTTCCAACTTCCATAAAACAGCTGGGATCTCTACGTTTGGGGTACCAAAAGAAAGCCTGATTTTTCCCAAGTGCGGTGATAGCAATTAAACCGCGCCTACCATCACCTAACGACCAGAACCTAATTAAGAAAAATCTCTCCCGAACGGTACAGGTATCGCCCTCTAACGGAATCAACGCACAGAAACGCGCATCCAGGATCGACCCGTACACAGACGGTACCACCACAGGCGGACGCGTTTGAAATTCCAACCTGAACCGACAATAATCTGCCCAAATGAGATTAGTGGAAAACGCGGTGTAACAAGGAAGAATCGCAGGCCATAAGAGTGATGCAAAGAATAACCTTAAGAGATGCATGCTGGCAACCCATGTAAATGAACAAGACCATAAAATCAATTATCAAGACATTGAAATACTGGATGTAGAAAATAATTACGTAAAAAGAACATTCTTAGAGATGTACCATATTATAAACACGGACAACACAATAAATAAAAAAACTCACATTAAGGATCTTAGCTCTATTTACACCTACATCCTCGAATTGGATAAACGTTCAAATACGATTGACGATGATAGCTTGTTTGAAAGGGCAATTACTTTTTAAAAAGGCAGTGACTCGCGGGTTTTTTGGTAATTTAAAAGTCAATGCAGGTCTTCTAAAAGTTATACAGGCTGTTCAAAGTATAACTTCAAAGTTGAATTCGAGAAAAGTACTAAAAGTCGATTTTTTCAAATGGCAACCCTAACATATTAATACATTTCTCAATTCTATGGAAAATTTTAGATCAACTTTGTGTACAATGTCCTATACCTAAAATGTACTTGTACCTACTGAAATCGCTTTGTAATCATCACAGTAGAAATTGCAAACATTGCCAAATCTAGATTGCTTTTGAAAACAATTGAAGAATTTGGAGAAACACAACTTTATTAAACAAGTTTCTAGGTAATTTTTCATTAGAATTAATTTAGAAATTATAAAATTTTAAGCCTACAATAAAGCACACTATAAAAATAAAACCAAATCGTAAGGTAATTTAAAAAAAAATGCTTAATTCAATTTCAGTAACTGTTCAATAACGTTGCCGTTTTCCGCTAAACATGCTTTAATTCTTTTTTCCGTCGATCGTTTATTTATGAGTCAGTTTAGTGAATAGGAAATCGTTTATTAAAGTACTCCATTAATGCACGATTTCTATTAATGCATGATTTGTTATAGCCAATCACAAGACGCAATGACGTCGTTTGATTGGCCAAGCGAACATATTTGAAATGAAACCTTCCAATCAAAACATACCGCTTTCTAGAACTGTCAGTGTCAAGTTACATAAATTGTCATATAACCTAAAAAGACATCAGCGAAGAAAAATCTATGTAGAATACGCTAGAAGAATACGATTGACGGAAAAATTTTGGAACCAACTCGACTATTAAACAGCGATTAATGATCTCGACAATTAACGCGCTCACTTCGCTCGCGCGTTAAACAGTCTCGATCATTAATCGCTCTTTTTAATATACTTGTTGGTTAAATAACTATTAACGCATTATTGTTGGTGGCGTCCCTGATTGAGTTAGCACATAACCCATTGAAAGGAGCTCGAACTCTATCTTTCATGTTCTCCTTATCAATTATTGGGTTCCCATAAACTACGTCTTTAATAGCTCCCGAAATTAATAAATCTATTGGCGTCAAGTCGGGGGAACGCGGTGGATATTTGTATGGCCCATTAAGCGGATTCCACCGATCGCCGATTATCGCTCGTTAAGCAAACGTCTTACTGCAACTGTTATCTGCGCTGGAGCACCGTCCATTTGAAACCACGCAATAATGGAGGACCCAATAAATGATAAGGAGAACATGAAAGATAGACTTCCAGCTGGTTTCAATGGGTTATGTGCTAACTCTATCAGGGACGCCACCAACAATAATATGGTAAAAGGAATAGTAGCATGTTTAGCGAAAAACGGCAACATTTTTGAACAGTTACTGAAATAGAATTAAGTGTTTTTTTTTAAATTTTCTTAACGTTTTCTTTTATTTCTAATATTGTGTTTTATTGTAGGCTTATAATTTTATAAATACTAAACCAATCATAATGAAAAATGACCTAGAAAACTTCTTTTATTAAAAAGTTCTGTTTATTCCAACTTGTTCAGTTGTTTTCAACGCAATCTAGATTTGGCAATATTTGCAATTTCCACTGTGATGTTTAAAAATCGATTTAAGTAGGTACATTTACATTTTTGGTATAGGACATTGTACACAAAGTAGATCTAAAATTTTCCATAGAATTCAGAAACGTATTCATATGTTAGGGTTGCCATTTGAAAAGATCGACTTTTAATACTATTCTCGAATTCAACTTTGATCTTATAATTTGAACACCCTGTATAACTTTTATAAGAGTTTTACCGATGTGTCGGAGAAGTAATTTTTAAAATTAATTAAAAGGATACGGTCTCAGCCCGGATTCGAACCGGGGCCTTCTTCCTTGCCGGGGAATTGCTCTACCGCTGAACTACTGAGCCCGGTCGGAGGATATAGATTTAATTCGTCATTTCAAACGATAGTAACAGTACGGGTTGCTGTCTAACTACTATTATCATGACATCTATTGGACACTGGTGGAAATTGGTTCAATGGTATGTCAAGTTTATCGCAAATCTTGCTAGTGGAAAGTAGGAAACTGGTTTAATCGGTTTAAATATGCTATATAAGGAATATGACTTCTCTCTTGGATTCTATTTACGTCATACCCTGTTTTTTAACCATTGTTTAGTTACGCCTACATACTCTCCATCACAATCTTTACAGCTGATCTTGTAAATGATGTTCGATTTATAATTCATCGGATCCTGATCTTTAATCCTTGTAAAAAACTTACCGACCTTATTAGGATAATGTTGAGCGATTTTTACAATAAATTACTAAACAAGATTCTTTTTTCTGCGTACACTGGTTTACAAGCCTCCAGCATCTTTGATGTTCCGAAACCCCAAACTATTTATAAAAAGATCACGATGGTGCCTGGATTAACACACACCCTTAAGCATGTATTGGGTCGGTCCCTACCGGTTAATGTAAAAATCGCTCAACATTATCCTAATAAGGTCGGTAAGTTTTTTACAAGGATTAAAGATCAGGATCCGATGGATTATAAATCGAACATCATTTACAAGATCAGCTGTAAAGATTGTGATGGAGAGTATGTAGGCGTAACTAAACAATGGTTAAAAAACAGGATTTGTTTACATAAAAGCGATTGCCGCACGGGGAAAACTAGATGTGCCTTGGCCTCACATGCTCTCCAAAAAAATCATACTTTTGACTACGAAAACGTAAAAATTCTGGATACTGAGGGAGATTATAGGAACCGTTTGTTTCTTGAAATGTACCACATTAAGTCAAAAGAAAATAGTATAAACTTCAAAACCGACCTAGAGGGACTGAGTAATATCTATTCATACATTATGAGTTTGGATTTTGGGAATAATAGGACTAATGACACCGCCGAACACAGTTTGGTTTTCTGATGTTTCCCGTTTTAGTATACGTGCGTACTGCGCATGGTTCCGAAAAATCTTCTGCTGCCGTCTTGTCTAGCAGGTCATAGCTCCGAGTCGTACTTTTAAAATGGCTACGCGTAGTTTTTAATTTTGTTTGTGTTGACGTGTATGTTTCTCCTGTGTTTGGAAGATTTGAATGTTGCACAACACCACGCCGTAGTTATGTTGGTCACCGTCAATGCCAGTCTACATTAATTACATAATTGTAAGTGTATTTTTATGTTTTTTGATTTCGTTACGTTGGATGAGTGGTAACACGAATATTTGTATATTTATATATTTATTTGTATCTTGTAGTTTGCCTGAAGAAGAGTCTAATCAGACTTGAAATATAGCAAAGATTAAAAGTAGTTGCTTAATAGTTTTATTTGATCGACGCCCGACTAAATTATCTGTTTTTTAATATCTTAATAATAAATAACTACTTATATCTAATACAAACCGGAAAAGTTAATATATAAATATAAAATACATGAAACGTGTCAAAAGTTTAGAAAAGTTTATAAACAATTAAAGCCTACCTCAAAAAATATATAAATAGGACAATTGACAATAAAAGCTAACCTCAATAAATGAAAAATGTCATAAACTATGCCAAAAATGCCAAAAATGTCAGAACTGATTTAAAGTTGTCGGATGGATGTCTTTAAATTTCAAAATGTAACTATAAATCGTGCTTAGATTATTGATATCAGTTCTGGCATTCATCGCGCTACGGCAATCATTAATATGACACATCTCAATAAACGATCTTTTGAAAAAATTACTGTCAGAGTCTAGCACTTGTATATTTTGATAATCCATATGGTGTCCGAAAGAGTTCACATGTGTTGCCAAAGCACAAGCGTTAGGTCTTAGTCTAGAATCACTTTTATGTTGAGAAATTCTACTTTTCAAGTGTTGTGACGTCTGTCCAATATATTCCTTATGGCACTCTCTACAAGGAATTTTATAAATAATGTCCGAACGTAACTCAAGCGGTAATCGATCCTTGACTTTAGAAAATAATGTTCCTCCTAATTTCTTCATAATTCTGCGTCCAAAAAATAAATTTTGATCTCTGAATATTTTAACTAGTTTTGGGGTGAGTCCAGCTATGTATGGTATAACTTTAAATTTGTTTGAACCATTATTAACATTTCTTGTATCGCCATCGTTTGTTGTAGGTGCCCGACAACTAAAAAGTAGTTTTCTTGTTAGAGGTCGTGGATAAGAATTTTCTTCTAATATTTTTCCAAATTTATCTAGATTTTTCTTTAAGAGAGATGGATGAACAATTTTTGCAATTCTTTGTCTTTGGGCTAAAATGAAGTTCCTTTTGACATTCATAGGGTGATAAGAATGGAAGTTAATATATCGCCCAGAACTTGTGGGTTTTTGATACCAATCAAGTATTGTTTTATTATCTGGCTGTCTGATAACTCTGGTGTCAAGGAAAGGGACAGAAAATGCTGATTCTCTTTCTACGGTGAATTTAAGTCTTGAATGATAGGAATTGAAGATGTCCAAAATCTCATCTTCTTTATTTTTTGGTATTGCACAAATTAAATCGTCTACAAATTTCTTAATGAAAGGGAGCTTGAAGCTTAATTTTGGTATCTGCGTATCTAGCAGAGCATCCATTAATATATGCGCGATTATTGGACTCAAATTAGATCCCATTGGACATCCGAAAATTTGACTGTAAATTTGGTTATCATATTGAAAATAGCTTGAAGAAAAAATGAAATCCAATAATTCCAGAAACATCCTGAGAGAAATTGAGCAATTTAGAGCAATATCATTCCATCTGTCAGTTATGTTAGTCTTCACCAAATCTAAAGGTATATTACTATATAGAGAAACTACATCCAAACTAATTAAGACAAACCCATCTGGCAATACCATATCTTGCATAAACTCTGCAAAATGAAAGCTATCTCTAACATAATATTCATTTTCATGCAGACACGCAGCTGTTAAGAGTCTTGCAACATATTTAGAGAGGCCTTCCGTTGGCGAGTTGTTAGAAGCAACAATTGGACGCAAAGGTATTTCTGTTTTATGTACTTTTGGGAGTCCATAAAATCTAGGAGCCACAGCTTTATATGTTGTCAGTGTTTTTGCTGTAGCTTCATCAAGCTCATGACATCCTTTCAGCTTTTTCACCCAAGAATTGCTTTTATTTTGTATTGTTATAGTAGGATCCTTTTTTAGTTTCTTATAGTTTACATTATCGTTTACTATATCCAGAACTTTATTATGGTAATCAAGCTTGTCCATTGCCACTGTCACACTGCCTTTGTCTGCTCTCATTATTAAATAAAGTTCATAATAAAGTTCTGGATATAGTAAAAGATAATGTAAACTATAAGAAACTAAAAAAGGATCCTACTATAACAATACAAAATAAAAGCAATTCTTGGGTGAAAAAGCTGAAAGGATGTCATGAGCTTGATGAAGCTACAGCAAAAACACTGACAACATATAAAGCTGTGGCTCCTAGATTTTATGAACTCCCAAAAGTACATAAAACAGAAATACCTTTGCGTCCAATTGTTGCTTCTAACAACTCGCCAACGGAAGGCCTCTCTAAATATGTTGCAGGACTCTTAACAGCTGCGTGTCTAATTTGAGTCCAATAATCGCGCATATATTAATGGATGCTCTGCTAGATACACAGATACCAAAATTAAGCTTCAAGCTCCCTTTCATTAAGAAATTTGTAGACGATTTAATTTGTGCAATACCAAAAAATAAAGAAGATGAGATTTTGGACATCTTCAATTCCTATCATTCAAGACTTAAATTCACCGTAGAAAGAGAATCAGCATTTTCTGTCCCTTTCCTTGACACCAGAGTTATCAGACAGCCAGATAATAAAACAATACTTGATTGGTATCAAAAACCCACAAGTTCTGGGCGATATATTAACTTCCATTCTTATCACCCTATGAATGTCAAAAGGAACTTCATTTTAGCCCAAAGACAAAGAATTGCAAAAATTGTTCATCCATCTCTCTTAAAGAAAAATCTAGATAAATTTGGAAAAATATTAGAAGAAAATTCTTATCCACGACCTCTAACAAGAAAACTACTTTTTAGTTGTCGGGCACCTACAACAAACGATGGCGATACAAGAAATGTTAATAATGGTTCAAACAAATTTAAAGTTACACCATACATAGCTGGACTCACCCCAAAACTAGTTAAAATATTCAGAGATCAAAATTTATTTTTTGGTCGCAGAATTATGAAGAAATTAGGAGGAACATTATTTTCTAAAGTCAAGGATCGATTACCGCTTGAGTTACGTTCGGACATTATTTATAAAATTCCTTGTAGAGAGTGCCATAAGGAATATATTGGACAGACGTCACAACACTTGAAAAGTAGAATTTCTCAACATAAAAGTGATTCTAGACTAAGACCTAACGCTTGTGCTTTGGCAACACATGTGAACTCTTTCGGACACCATATGGATTATCAAAATATACAAGTGCTAGACTCTGACAGTAATTTTTCAAAAGATCGTTTATTGAGATATGTCATATTAATGATTGCCGTAGCGCGATGAATGCCAGAACTGATATCAATAATCTAAGCACAATTTATAGTTACATTTTGAAATTTAAAGACATCCATCCGACAACTTTAAATCAGTTCTGACATTTTTGGCATTTTTGGCATAGTTTATGACATTTTTCATTTATTGAGGTTAGCTTTTATTGTCAATTATCCTATTTATATATTTTTTGAGGTAGGCTTTAATTGTTTATAAACTTTTCTAAACTTTTGACACGTTTCATGTATTTTATATTTATATATTAACTTTTCCGGTTTGTATTAGATATAAGTAGTTATTTATAATTTTAATGTATTGCTAGCTTTTTAGAACCCTGAAGAAGGACAAAATATTGTCCGAAATATTGGTTAAGGAATAAAAACTTAAAAACCAAAAATCTTTGACTGAATTCCCACTATAAGTTTCCTCGTTTAATAACTAACAGTCATTAAATTTTATAATTTGAAATTATATATATATATATATATATATATATATATATATATATATATATATATATATATATATATATATATTATTATTGAAATATGTCTAAAGGTAGAAACTTCTACTCATATTCCTTTAAGTGACAAATAAACCTACTGAATGTCATAGGTCACGTTAGTCTAATTGGTAAAACGTCGGATAGGCAATCCGTATATCTGGGTTCGAATCCCAGGCGTGGCTGTAGTTTTTGAACTTAAAAACTACCGCCATCTAGTATTAACTATTTCCAATGTTCATATTAATGTATGCAGATTTCTGCGAGAATTCACTTCCTTTATAATTCAATCATGCATTCAATGCAATAACCTAGATAATACTTGACACATTACATCTGATGGGTGCCACAATTGAAATATGTCTAAAGGTAGAAACTTCTACTCATATTCCTTTAAGTGACAAATAAACCTACTGAATGTCATAGGTCACGTTAGTCTAATTGGTAGAACGTCGGACCGGCAATCCGTATATCTGGGTTCGAATCCCAGGCGTGGCTGTAGTTTTTGAACTTAAAAACTACCGCCATCTAGTATTAACTATTTCCAATGTTCATATTAATGTATGCAGATTTCTGCGAGAATTCACTTCCTTTATAATTCAATCATGCATTCAATGCAATAACCTAGATAATACTTGACACATTACATCTGATAGGTGTCACAATTGAAATATGTCTAAAGGTAGAAACTTCTACTCATATTCCTTTAAGTGACAAATAAACCTACCGAATGTCATAGGTCACGTTAGTCTAATTGGTAAAACGTCGGACCGGCAATCCGTATATCTGGGTTCGAATCCCAGGCGTGGCTGTAGTTTTTGAACTTAAAAACTACCGCCATCTAGTATTAACTATTTCCAATGTTCATATTAATGTATGCAGATTTCTGCGAGAATTCACTTCCTTTATATATATATATATATATATATTATTGAATATATTATTACATATATATATATATATATATATATATATATATATATATATATATATATATATATATATATATTATTTATCACTTAGAAAGTTTAGCCTTGTCAATATATTAAAAAATACACAACTTTCGTTCAAAAATTGTTTATTGGTTGGGGTTAGAGGCTTTGTTTAAAATGTTTACACGTTCACATTACATTAAACAGTAAAACAACATATTTAAAAACTTGATCTGACGTTTCGATGCGAACCGCACAGAAGTACTGAAAAATTGTCGTGATCTAAAACTACAGGTACATAAAACAGCAACAGAGTACATACAAGCAATACAACCATCAGAATTTGCCACATGTGAAAATAAAACGGGTTTACCTATATAATATTCAATTTTACATTAGTTTAATTTTTATTCGAGTATTAATTTGTACGACTTTGATAGGTTGATGTCGGATCTATCATTCACTGCTTTTTTATTTTTTAAAATTTCTATAGTTTCCACTACACATCTTGCTTTCATATTATTTTCTTTATGCAGCACTTTCACGTTTTTGAAATTAAACTGATGTCCGGTTTCTTCCTGATGTTTTTTGAGAGCTGTTATGTTTTTCGCATATTTGTGTCCTTTTAGTCTTTCTTCGAGAAGTTGTTCTGTTTGACCAATGTATACTTCCTCACAGTTGCAACAGGGAATTTCATAAACACAGTGTGTTTGTTTCAGTAGTGGTATTGGGGCCTTCAATTTTGTATACATATTAGACAGATTATTCGTGTTTTTGTGCGCTATTTTTATATTAAATGGTTTCATTATATTACCTATTTTTTCTGAGAGGTTTTTTACGTACGGTAGTGCTATATATTTAGTAGTATCCGGTTCGGGGAATGTGGTAGGTTGTATCGAGTTTTCAATTCTTTCGTTGATTGCTATTCTGCTGTTGATTGTTTTTTTGACCAGGTATTCCGGATAGTCATTGTTGTGCAAGATATCTCTGACTTTTTGAATAGTTTCTTTACGATATTCAGGATTAGTTAACTTTACAGCACGATCGATAAGTCCTCTAATAACACTTATTTTGTAGGTTGTTGGTTGGATTGAGTTATAATTTAGGTATCTATGTGAAGATGTTGGTTTGGTGTACCATTTTATGTAAATTTTGTTATTTTTGTGTATTAAAGTTGTGTCGAGAAAGTTGATCGTATTGTTTTTGTTTACTTCCATTGTCAATTGCAGTCTATCATTATATTTATTGAAATTGTCCAAAATTTCGGTTTCTCGACCTTTTGGAACAGCAGCAATGCAATCATCCACGTATCTTCTAAAAATGGTATATCAATGGTGATAGAAGAAAGAACGGTAGTTTCTAATTCTTCCATAACCATTTGCGCAATCACACTCGACACAGGAGAGCCCATTGCGCAACCGAAAATCTGTTTATAGAACCTGTCTTTGTATTGAAAATATGTGCATTTTAGAACGATTTCTACTGCCTCCAAGAATTTTTGTTTGGGAGGAAGGCAACATCTTCAATTAGGTGCCATTTCTTACTTATTGCATCTTTCGCCAATGAGGTGGGCACATTGGTATATAGTGATACTACATCTAATGAGATGAGGTGGTGTGACTTATTCAATGAGACTTGATCAATAAATTCTTTGAAAGACCAAGAATCTTTAATATAGTATTGATTTTTGCCTACGATGATTGCCAAATCATTAGCCAGCTGTTTAGATAATTTATAAAAAGGTGATTGGATGCAGGAAACAGTTGGTCTAAGTGGTGTTTCTGATTTATGTAATTTTGGTAGTCCATATATTTTTGGTGGTTGCAAGTTGTGAATTTTTAGTTGTATTGCAAGTTCTTTTGTTATTAGTTTTTTTGCTAGCCATTTATTAATCATATCGTTGTTCATTTTTTCATATATTTTAGTTGGATTATTTCGTAGTGCGGCATAAGTAGTATTGTCTTGTAAAAGTGTGTCCATTCTTGTTCATATTGATGAACAAGAACATCAAAACAACGCAACAAAGAAAAATCACACTTCTTCAAAATAGACAACAGAGATCTCCTACACATATTACCAACAGGGAATGGATAGTCAATTTATCAAGCACAGCACTACCGGAAGAAGTAAATAACATCTTAAGCCTGGCTCCAAATTTTTCTATCGAATACAACCGAAAGAAATTACCAGATACCAACATCATTGCTAATATTGAGAGTGGAATTCAAAGGCTGAATAGTGAAGAAAAAAGTGACATAGCTACAAGGGTAAGCAATACCATTCATAATTTTAAAACAAAAAATGTAAGGCAAGATACACAAAATAGACAAATGATAAAAAACATACATAATACAAAGAAATTTCTAAAAGACAACAAACAAATTTGTGTATTAAGAGCCGATAAAACGCATAAAACAGTAGTCATGGATACCATACAATATGAACAAAGAATGGACACACTTTTACAAGACAATACTACTTATGCCGCACTACGAAATAATCCAACTAAAATATATGAAAAAATGAACAACGATATGATTAATAAATGGCTAGCAAAAAAAACTAATAACAAAAGAACTTGTAATACAACTAAAAATTCACAACTCGCAACCACCAAAAATATATGGACTACCAAAATTACATAAATCAGAAACACCACTTAGACCAATTGTTTCCTGCATCCAATCACCTTTTTATAAATTAGCTAAACAGCTGGCTAATGATTTGGCAATCATCGTAGGCAAAAATCGATACTATATTAAAGATTCTTGGTCTTTCAAAGAATTTATTGATCAAGTCTCATTGAATGAGTCACACCACCTCATCTCATTAGATGTAGTATCACTATATACCAATGTGCCCACCTCGTTGGCGAAAGATGCAATAAGTAAGAAATGGCACCTAATTGAGGATGTTGCCTTCCTCCCAAAACAAGAATTCTTGGAAGCAGTAGAAATCGTTCTAAAATGCACATATTTTCAATACAAAGACAGTTTCTATAAACAGATTTTCGGTTGCGCAATGGGCTCTCCTGTGTCGAGTGTGATTGCGCAAATGGTTATGGAAGAATTAGAAACTACCGTTCTTTCTTCTATCACCATTGATATACCATTTTTTAGAAGATACGTGGATGATTGCATTGCTGCTGTTCCAAAAGGTCGAGAAACCGAAATTTTGGACAATTTCAATAAATATAATGATAGACTGCAATTCACAATGGAAGTAAACAAAAACAATACGATCAACTTTCTCGACACAACTTTAATACACAAAAATAACAAAATTTACATAAAATGGTACACCAAACCAACATCTTCACATAGTTACCTAAATTATAACTCGATCCAACCAACAACCTACAAAATAAGTGTTATTAGAGGACTTATCGATCGTGCTGTAAAGTTAACTAATCCTGAATATCGTAAAGAAACTATTCAAAAAGTCAGAGATATCTTGCACAACAATGACTATCCGGAATACCTGGTCAAAAAAACAATCAACAGGAGAATAGCAATCAACGAAAGAATTGAAAACTCGATACAACCTACCACATTCCCCGAACCGGATACTACTAAATATATAGCACTACCGTAGGTAAAAAACCTCTCAGAAAAAATAGGTAATAAAATGAAACCATTTAATATAAAAATAGCGCACAAAAACACGAATAATCTGTCTAATATGTATACAAAATTGAAGGCCCCAATACCACTACTGAAACAAACACACTGTGTTTATGAAATTCCCTGTTGCAACTGTGAGGAAGTATACATTGGTCAAACAGAACAACTTCTCGAAGAAAGACTAAAAGGACACAAATATGCGAAAAACATAACAGCTCTAAAAAACATCAGGAAGAAACCGGACATCTGTTTAATTTCAAAAACGTGAAACTGCTGCATAAAGAAAATAATATGAAAGCAAGATGTGTAGTGGAAACTATAGAAATTTAAAAAAATATAAAAAAGCAGTGAATGATAGATCCGACATCAACCTATCAAAGTCGTACAAATTAATACTCGAATAAAAATTGAACTAATGTAAAATTGAATATTATATAGGTAAACCGGTTTTATTTTTACATGTGGCAAATTCTCATGGTTGTATTGCTTGTATGTACTCTGTTGCTGTTTTATGTACCTGTAGTTTTAGATCACGACAATTTTTCAGTACTTCTGTGACCAAGGTGCGGTTCGCATCGAAACGTCAGATCAAGTTTTTAAATATGTTGTTTTACTGTTTAATGTAGTGTGAACGTGTAAACATTTTAAACAAAGCCTCTAACCCCAACCAATAAACAATTTTTGAACGAAAGTTGTGTATTTTTTATATATTGACAAGGCTAAACTTTCTAAGTGCTAAATAATATATATATATATATATATATATATATATATAAATTCACTTAAAAATCGTCGATCGAAGATAATAAAAACTAAACAATTTAGTCGGGTGTCGATCAAATAAAACTTCTATATAACACTTTTAATTTTTTCTATATTTCGAATCTGCTCAGATTCTTCCTCAGGCAAACTACAAGAGACAAATAATATTCGTGTTACCACACATCCACGTAACGATATCAACAAGACAATAAAAACCAATTATTACAAGAATAAACTTACAATTATGTGGTTACAGTAGACTGGCATCAGAGGCGACATAACAATGTTACTGCGTCTTGATGTAAACATTAACAACACCAAACACAATTATCAACACAAAACAATTTAAAATAACGTGCAGCCATCAAAAAGCTGGCAGTCGTTCAAGCATGTGGCCTGCTAGACAAGACGGACCCGCCAAAAAGTATTAGATCCATGCGCAGTGAGTAACAATATACACCAGTAAGAAAAAAAAATTTTAAAAAACTAAACTGTTTTCGGCAGTGTCATCATTCCCCTTATTCTCGAAATCCAGACTCATCACATATGAATAAATATTGCTCAATCCCTCAAGGTCGGTTTTGAAATTAATGCTATTTTCAGTTGAATTTATATGATACATCTCTAGGAACAAACGGTTATTATAGTTTCTTTCCGTATCTAGAATTTGTATGTTATCATAGTCAAAAGTGTGATTAGTTTGGAGAGCATGAGAAGCCAGGGCGCACCTTGTTTTTCCCGTACGGCAATCACTTTTATGTAAACAAACCCTGTTTTTTAACCATTGTTTGGTTACGCCCACATACTCTCCATCACAATCATTGCAACTAATATTATTTGTCTCTTGTAGTTTGCCTGAGGAAGAATCTGAGCAGATTCGAAATATAGCAAAAAGTGTTATATAGAAGTTTTATTTGATCGACACCCGACTAAATTGTTTAGTTTATATATATATATATATACAAGGGAAAATGGTTATTACGTAAACTCGTCAGTAATATAGAATCAACTAAAGAAGCGAATGATAATTAACCCAGGTGAGGATAATTTTTGGAAAAAACACCTCCGCCTGGATTTGAACCAGGAACCCTCCAATTGCCGGTTGAAAGCTCTCCCAATTGAGCTACAGAGGCAATGGAAATTTATAGGTTTTATTTGTCACTTCAGGACTTGCAATCCGAGTTTTTCGAATTAAACAAACCCGTCGTGACACCTATTGGGGCTATTAGATGGAAGTTTGGTAACTAGGAATCGCTAAATGTTTATTGCTAAACAGCTCATACAGATGAATAAATTCAAGGGAAAATGGTTATTACGTAAACTCGTCAGTAATATAGAATCAACTAAAGAAGCGAATGATAATTAACCCAGGTGAGAATAATTTTTGGAAAAAACACCTCCGCCTGGATTTGAACCAGGAACCCTCCAATTGCCGGTTGAAAGCTCTCCCAATTGAGCTACAGAGGCGATGGAAATTTATAGGTTTTATTTGTCACTTCAGGACTTGCAATCCGAGTTTTTCGAATTAAACAAACCCGTCGTGACACCTATTGGGGCTATTAGATGGAAGTTTGGTAACTAGGAATCGCTAAATGTTTATTGCTAAACAGCTCATACAGATGAATAAATTCAAGGGAAAATGGTTATTACGTAAACTCGTCAGTAATATAGAATCAACTAAAGAAGCGAATGATAATTAACCCAGGTGAGGATAATTTTTGGAAAAAACACCTCCGCCTGGATTTGAACCAGGAACCCTCCAATTGCCGGTTGAAAGCTCTCCCAATTGAGCTACAGAGGCGATGGACATTTATAGGTTTTATTTGTCACTTCAGGACTTGCAATCCGAGTTTTTCGAATTAAACAAACCCGTCGTGACACCTATTGGGGCTATTAGATGGAAGTTTGGTAACTAGGAATCGCTAAATGTTTATTGCTAAACAGCTCATACAGATGAATAAATTCAAGGGAAAATGGTTATTACGTAAACTCGTCAGTAATATAGAATCAACTAAAGAAGCGAATGATAATTAACCCAGGTGAGGATAATTTTTGGAAAAAACACCCCCGCCTGGATTTGAACCAGGAACCCTCCAATTGCCGGTTGAAAGCTCTCCCAATTGAGCTACAGAGGCCATGGAAATTTATAGGTTTTATTTGTCACTTCAGGACTTGCAATCCGAGTTTTTCGAATTAAACAAACCCGTCGTGACACCTATTGGGGCTATTAGATGGAAGTTTGGTAACTAGGAAACGCTAAATGTTTATTGCTAAACAGCTCATACAGATGAATAAATTCAAGGGAAAATGGTTATTACGTAAACTCGTCAGTAATATAGAATCAACTAAAGAAGCGAATGATAATTAACCCAGGTGAGGATAATTTTTGGAAAAAAAACACCTCTGCCTGGATTTGAACCAGGAACCCTCCAATTGCCGGTTGAAAGCTCTCCCAATTGAGCTACAGAGGCGATGGAAATGTATAGGTTTTATTTGTCACTTCAGGACTTGCAATCCGAGTTTTTCGAATTAAACAAACCCGTCGTGACACCTATTGGGGCTATTAGATGGAAGTTTGGTAACTAGGAATCGCTAAATGTTTATTGCTAAACAGCTCATACAGATGAATAAATTCAAGGGAAAATGGTTATTACGTAAACTCGTCAGTAATATAGAATCAACTAAAGAAGCGAATGATAATTAACCCAGGTGAGGATAATTTTTGGAAAAAACACCTCCGCCTGGATTTGAACCAGGAACCCTCCAATTGCCGGTTGAAAGCTCTCCCAATTGAGCTACAGAGGCGATGGAAATTTATAGGTTTTATTTGTCACTTCAGGACTTGCAATCCGAGTTTTTCGAATTAAACAAACCCGTCGTGACACCTATTGGGGCTATTAGATGGAAGTTTGGTAACTAGGAATCGCTAAATGTTTATTGCTAAACAGCTCATACAGATGAATAAATTCAAGGGAAAATGGTTATTACGTAAACTCGTCAGTAATATAGAATCAACTAAAGAAGCGAATGATAATTAACCCAGGTGAGGATAATTTTTGGAAAAAACACCTCCGCCTGGATTTGAACCAGGAACCCTCCAATTGCCGGTTGAAAGCTCTCCCAATTGAGCTACAGAGGCCATGGAAATTTATAGGTTTTATTTGTCACTTCAGGACTTGCAATCCGAGTTTTTCGAATTAAACAAACCCGTCGTGACACCTATTCGGGCTATTAGATGGAAGTTTGGTAACTAGGAAACGCTAAATGTTTATTGCTAAACAGCTCATACAGATGAATAAATTCAAGGGAAAATGGTTATTACGTAAACTCGTCAGTAATATAGAATCAACTAAAGAAGCGAATGATAATTAACCCAGGTGAGGATAATTTTTGGAAAAAAAACACCTCTGCCTGGATTTGAACCAGGAACCCTCCAATTGCCGGTTGAAAGCTCTCCCAATTGAGCTACAGAGGCGATGGAAATTTATAGGTTTTATTTGTCACTTCAGGACTTGCAATCCGAGTTTTTCGAATTAAACAAACCCGTCGTGACACCTATTGGGGCTATTAGATGGAAGTTTGGTAACTAGGAATCGCTAAATGTTTATTGCTAAACAGCTCATACAGATGAATAAATTCAAGGGAAAATGGTTATTACGTAAACTCGTCAGTAATATAGAATCAACTAAAGAACTAAATTATCCTCACCTGGGTTAATTATCATTCGCTTCTTTAGTTGATTCTATATTACTGACGAGTTTACGTAATAACCATTTTCCCTTGAATTTATTCATCTGTATGAGCTGTTTAGCAATAAACATTTAGCGATTCCTAGTTACCAAACTTCCATCTAATAGCCCCAATAGGTGTCACGACGGGTTTGTTTAATTCGAAAAACTCGGATTGCAAGTCCTGAAGTGACAAATAAAACCTATAAATTTCCATCGCCTCTGTAGCTCAATTGGGAGAGCTTTCAACCGGCAATTGGAGGGTTCCTGGTTCAAATCCAGGCGGAGGTGTTTTTTCCAAAAATTATCCTCACCTGGGTTAATTATCATTCGCTTCTTTAGTTGATTCTATATTACTGACGAGTTTACGTAATAACCATTTTCCCTTGAATTTATTCATCTGTATGAGCTGTTTAGCAATAAACATTTAGCGATTCCTAGTTACCAAACTTCCATCTAATAGCCCCAATAGGTGTCACGACGGGTTTGTTTAATTCGAAAAACTCAGGATTGCAAGTCCTGAAGTGACAAATAAAACCTATAAATTTCCATCGCCTCTGTAGCTCAATTGGGAGAGCTTTCAACCGGCAATTGGAGGGTTCCTGGTTCAAATCCAGGCGGAGGCGTTTTTTCCAAAAATTATCCTCACCTGGGTTAATTATCATTCGCTTCTTTAGTTGATTCTATATTACTGACGAGTTTACGTAATAACCATTTTCCCTTGAATTTATTCATCTGTATGAGCTGTTTAGCAATAAACATTTAGCGATTCCTAGTTACCAAACTTCCATCTAATAGCCCCAATAGGTGTCACGACGGGTTTGTTTAATTCGAAAAACTCGGATTGCAAGTCCTCAAGTAACAAATAAAACCTATAAATTTCCATCGCCTCTGTAGCTCAATTTGGGAGAGCTTTCAACCGGCAATTAGAGGGTTCCTGTTTCAAATCCAGGCGGAGGTGTTTTTTCCAAAAATTATCCTCACCTGGGTTAATTATCATTCGCTTCTTTAGTTGATTCTATATATATATATATATGATACTGATGATACTGAAATTGTTGCGGTTGAAAGTAATTACAGGTGTAGGCTCTTTTTGGAGATGTTTTATACCGTTGCTTAAAAATAATTTAGAGAGGATGCTCAAGTTTTTATCCTTGTCACTCTATTCTTCATACGCTTGATAATATTGATTTTGTGGCCACTGGTGTGGTTCGAAAAATAATTTAAAAATCTACCTGAATTTGAAGGTTTTCTGTACCAGTCTATTATAATTTGATTGTTGTTATTCCTAATTACTTTAGTGTCTAAAAAAGGCACCCCCCTCTCTTGCTCTTCTTCAATAGTAAACTGAATATTAGGGTGTAAATAGTTGAAGATTTCAGTCACTGAGCCCACCTCGTGGTCTGGTAGTGCACATATTATGTCATCTACATATTTTTTAATAAATGAAAATTGAAAAGGCAAAACTGCAAGAATGTTATCTAGACAAAAATCCATTATTATTTTAGCCAAAATGGGACTAATGGGCGAGCCCATTGCTACCCCATCTGTTTGTGAATAGATTTGATTATTAAATGAAAAGTAATTATTAGTCGTGATAAAATTTATAAGTCTGAAAAAAGAAGCTTTGCTGAGCTGTGTGTACTCTGATATAGAATTCCAATCTCTATCCAAAATATAATAAACCAATTCAATGGGTATGTTCGTGAATAATGAAACTACATCAACTGAGATCACCACGTGGTCCTCGGGCAATTGAAAATTCTGAAATGAACCAACAAACTCAAGAGAGTCCCGAACATCGTAATTACTATTGGCGTAAGCGTTCGAGAGGATCCCAGCAATCAATGAAGAGATGGAATAAGTTGGAGAGTTAATGCTAGACACGATTGGCCTGAAGGGAACATCGGGTTTGTGTATTTTTGGTAGTGAATAAAATTTAGGGCAAATGGAACTAGTATTATGGAGCTGATAGTATATTTTAGAGTCTATTTCTTTGTTATCCTTTAAAGTTTTTATGAAGGAATTGATTTCTCTTTGAATTTTGAATGTAGGATCAGCATTAATTATTCTATAAGTGTTAGCATCATTTAAGAGTTCTAAGGTCTTAGTAAGATATTCCTCCCTCTCAACTGCTACAGTGATTGCTCCTTTGTCAGCCTTGAGGATGCAAATGTTGGGATTATCTTTAAGGAATCTCCTACACTGACCGATAGTCTCCCCCCAAACGCCAGAACCACCAGAATTTTGTGTCAAATAATTAGTTACGATGTTAGTCAATTTAGCTCTACGTATATTGTTATCTTCTGCATTCAAAAAACCAAAAATGATCCCACTCTCTGCCAACAGCTCATCAGCTCGCACCATTCTTTCAGTCACCGGAAATTTAGGCCCCAGTGAAAGGAAGTCCTTAATTACCTGCCGGACACCGACGCTCGTACGATCGACAAACCAGCGGGAATTATCTTTGAAACATTTGACATTTTTAATATTACTAAGAAGTTGATTAAATTTAATAGAATTTGACTGTTTAATTCTATTGAAAATTGTATTATATTTATTATTGCTAGTTAATTCAAAATCTGTGAACACGTGAACAGGTAAAACTTCTCCCGCTTTACGGATGATTATGTTTAATTGCGAATCATGATATTTCAGATCGGACAAAGTTATAGAAATCTCTAAATTTAACACTCGTTGTCCCAACCTGTCATTTAGCGTTGTTGCCTTCCTTCGTAGTGTTCTGTTTCTAGTTGCCAGCAAACCAATGATGTTGTTTGAGCCTTGGGTAATGTGTTTCGGGCTTATTCCATGTTTTCGACATCTCAAAAGAAAATTCCTCCTATTTACCAACTTTGCCATTCTTTCCGATGTAGAGAGCCATTGTTTCAGTGTGAGAGTTGTGTCTCTCCCATAATTTCGTGTGATGTTATCGAAATACCCCATTTCTAAAAGAATAAAGACAAGGAGTCTTTGCCGTTGGCGATAACAATGTAAAACAATTGTGTGGGGAATCCAGCAACAATAATGGAAAAACGTCAAGTTTTGTAGAACGTTCTTTATTATTTCAACCAATATTTCGCAGTGTGATTACACGCTTCATCAGGGTCATCTGAAGGATACAATAAAGTATAAAAAAACAAGTTCATAATGCTAAATTAAATTCTACTTACAATTTGAACGATAATGAGAAAGAATAACAATAGCTGGTGAAGAAGGTGATGCTCTGTAAACCACGGTATCTCGTTTCGTTGCTGTCTATCACGGTGGTGCAGTAACAACAGTATCCGTCATTTCAGTATGAAATGGCGCTGACTCCCCAACTACTCTCAATGGTTGTTAATACCAACTCCAGTGGTATGTTAGTGTACAGAGAGACCACATCAAGAGAAACAATGACATGGTTGAGAGGGAGAGTTCTATTTTCCATCATACTGCAAAATTCGAAAGTATCTCTAATGTTGTATCCATCATCTTGACTCAATGCTGATTGTAGAATTTTAGCCCAAAAACCGGAGAGAGCAAAGAGAAAAGAGATAGCAGCCAATGGCTTAAATCACGGTTGGCACTGCATAAAAGCGACACAAAATTAAAAAAGAAGAACTGCGCAGTCGCGTTGCATGGCGCTGACAGCAACCATGTTATAAAGTTTGAACAAAGTGAGGTCATTGCCCGTGAAGATAACTACAGATCAAGATTGTTTTTAGAGATGTTTCACATCCAGCGTAACATTGCCGATTGTTTGAACTTTAAATCAGACACTAGTCAATTGAGCAGCATCTATTCATTTCTTATCAATTCCAATTTTAAAAGTTCACGCGAGTCGGTTCGTGTTTGACGTTGGCACCCCTGACAGTTTGCATTGATGAGATTTCGCTGAAACTTCATGTGTGTTGTCATAGTTATTCCTTGTAAAAATGGAGACATGTCGATTTGTTTAGTGTTAAATTATTTTAATGTAATTGTAGAGATGTTTTTGCCTTGTGAGCGTGTAAATGTGTTTTCTGCCAGGCCTCTTTGTCGGTGATAATGATTTCTTTGTCCGTGCCAACTTCGCAGAACTCTGCTTGTAAGTTTTTACATCATTGTTCATTACTGTTATAAGTCAGGATTTTTGTTTCTTTGAGCCTGTTCCTGATGAAGCTTTTATAATAAAGCGAAAATTAGAACATAGAAAAAAGGAGTTACCTTATTTCGCCCTAGACCAAAAATTCCCAATATTTGAATTTACTTTATATTGCATCTATATACAGTGTGTCCACGAAAGTCCGCACCATATGGAAAACTTTTTTGCAGTGTATTTCTCAGAAAATTTTATTCTTTATGAAAGTTGGCGGCTCATATGAAACCAAAACTGCAATAGTCAAATATGTAAATTTCGGTGCCATATACCGAGCGATTCAAAATATATGAATGTGTGATAAGAGTAAAGTACCTTTATTTTCATTATTATCAATAAACTTTATTTGGAAATATTGTTTAGAAGTAAAAATTATATTCAAATATAAAGTCAGAGCCACCTACCTTGAAAAAAAATATTTTCACTTTTTTTCTTAATTATTACTCTTGTGACAAATATTAGTAAATGCCAGTGATACTAAAAGATTCTTTTTAATCTAGTTTTTAGAAATTTGTATAAATTTTTTATATTTTTGGTTATTATGGTATGATAACTAATGTTTATTTAGAACTAGCGCAAAATTACTCATTTTCTTGGTGCGAAGTTGATATTTCACCCTGTAGATATTAACATATCATACAATAACTAATTCAGGAGCGTGACTTACCTTTTATTCGGTTAATATTAATGACTGTGGATAGGTTTACAATAGTAGTAATCCATCTACAGCGAGCGATTCTCAAGTGGTGGTACGCGCGGTACTAGCACTTATGAAGTTTTATTTTCACTGATGATATTTTAATAAAAATATCTAAAATATCAAACATCTATTGTTTCTTGAATTAATTATGACTGACTTACCCAAATTTATGATAAAAAGTTCTTGACAGAGTTTATATTGTGTACGGGCGCACCATCAAGCTGGAACCAAATTGGGGCCCGTTGAATTAACGACAAATTGTCCAAAAAAGGTGACAACCCTCTGTTTAGGAACTGATGATCTAATTCCCCATTTAAATTTTAACGAAAGAAAGGCCCAAATATTTGATCATCCAAAATACCGCACAGCACATTAGTCTTAAAATGGTACTGATCTCGGCATTCTCTTGTAAAGATCGGGTTTTTATGTGCCCACCACCGGCACTTTTGTGGCGATTGGGACTGTTCTTTGGCGTAAATGTTGCCTCGTCTGTACAAAGAATATTTAAAAAAGAAATCTGTTCTCTTTCATTTGCCCTTCAAACCAGATGACAAAGTCATACCTGATGTCAGTCTCTTTCTTTTAGTGTACTTTTTGTTTCGTATTTTGATTTATAAGGATGATACTTGATTAGTTTTAGTATTTCATGTACTGTTGATTTACTGCATTGGCTGTGTGCAGTAATTTGTCGAACAGAAGTCGTTTTATGCTCTATTACTTCTTGCAACACTGGCAAACTTGTTTCCTCATTTTCGGCAACATATTTGTTTGTGGGGTTTCTTGAAGCTATTTTCAACAGACCCAGGGTGTTTGAATTTTTTCATTATGCTGGAAACGGTTGATTTGGCAATTTGGTTGTGTGGACGTCTTTCATTGAAAATAGCAGCAACATCTCGGTGCGGTCTATTTTCTCCATGTATTAAATAAATTTCAACTTTTGGTGGAGTGTAAGCATTGTTTTAAAAGTTACAGCACATATACTAATTTGTATTCATGTATGTATTTTTGTAATTGTAAGTAGTAGAAATAAAACAAGTTCATAGATAATAAATTAGCATTAGTAACATATTCATAATAAGTATTCACTTAATAACGGGTAACTCAGTCATAATTAATCAAGAACCAATAGATGTTTGATGCTTTGGTTATTTTTATTAAAATATTATCAGTGAAAATAAAACTTCATAAGTACCACCACTTGAGAATCGCTCGCTGTAGATGGATAACTACTATTATAAACCACAGTCATTAATATTAACCGAATGAAAGGTAAGTCCTGCTCCTGAATTAGTTATTGTATGACATATTAATATCTACAGGGTGAAATAACAACTTCGCACCAAGAAAATGAGTAATTTTGCGCTGGTTCTAGTTAAACATTAGTTATCATACGAAAATAACAAAATGTATAAAAAAATTATTCAATATGGGCAAATGAAAGACAACAGATTTTTTTAAAAATATTCGTTGGGCAGACGAGGTAACATTTACGTCATGTGCCAGTGGTGGGCACATGAAAACCCTATCTTTACAAGAGAATGCCGAGATCGGTACCATTTTAAGACTAATGTGCTGTGCGGTATTTTGGATCAAATATTTGGGCCTTTTTTTCGTTAAAATTTAAATTGGGAATTAGATCATCAGTTCCTCAACAGACGGTTGTCACCTTTTTTGGACAATTTGCCGTTAATTCAACAAGCCCCAATTTGGTTCCAGCTTGATGGATGGTGCGCCCGTACACAATATAAACTCTGTCAAGAACTTTTTAAATCATAAATTTGGGTAAGTCAATCATAATTAATTCAAGAAACAATTGATGTTTGATGTTTTAGATATTTTTATTAAAATATCATCACTGAAAATAAAACTTCATAAGTGGTTGTACCGCGCGTACCACCACTTGAGAATCGCTCGCTGTAGATGGATTACTACTATTATAAACCTATCCACAGTCATTAATATTAACCGAATAAAAGGTAAGTCACGCTCCTGAATTAGTTATTGTATGATATGTTATAATCTACAGGGTGAAATATCAACTTCGCACCAAGAAAATGAGTAATTTTGCGCTAGTTCTAAATAAACATTAGTTATCATACTATAATAACAAAAAATATAAAAAATGTATTCAAATTTCTAAAAAATAGATTAAAAAGATCCTTTTAGTATCACTGGCATTTACTAATATTTGTCACAAGACTAATAATTAAGAAAGAAAGTGAAAATATTTTTTTTCAATGTAGGTGGCTCTGACTTTATATTTGAATATAATGTTTACTTCTAAACAATGTTTCCAAGTAAAGTTTATCGATAATAATGAAAATAAAGGTACTTTACTCTTATCACAAATTCATATATTTTGAATCGCTCGGTATATGGCACCGAAATTTACATATTTGACTATTGCAGTTTTGGTTTCATATGAGCCGCCAACTTTCATAAAGAATAAAATTTTCTGTGAAATACACAGCAAAAAAGTTTTCCATATGGTGCGGACTTTCGTGGACACACTGTATATGGTGGTTGCTGCCTCTAATTGTTATATACCGGGTGTCTAAACTTATCGGTTCACCATTGGTAACTTTGTTATTATTATAACTACACAGTAGGTTAAATTAGCAAACTAGTAGTATTTTTTTCGGCGATTAAGATTATGGTAACAACTAAATAATTAAAATTTGGTTTTCGAAATATTTACGAAAAAATGTTTTTTCATTGTAACACTCTGTATTTTGTGAAATATTTTTAAAGAAAATTTTATTTTGAACAGAAAGTTGATAATGCATGATTACCCTAAACATAAAACTAAACACGTAATGCGCAGTTTAATTTTGTGATATTTGTCGGAATAAGGTAAGTAAGCAGGCCGGACTGAATGTAGTGCCAAATAATGAAATACACAAATTTCCTTGGAAACAAAGTAAATAAACCTAAATCTGTCAAATTAAACTGTTAGAAAGATAGATTAATAATTTTCATTGTTGAAAAATAAAATGCCTTTTACACATTTGGAAAAGTGTGATATGCTGGAGGCGTATCTGGTTTGCAGAAAAAATTCTGCACAAGCTTTATTACAATACCAGCACACATTCCCGGATCGTCAAGCACTAAGCCAACAATACTTTCTGCGACAGTATCGAAGATTGCGAAGCAACGAAAATTCTTTTACTAAAGTAAGAAGAAAGAAGCTCTTTATTATTGATGAAGAAACGGAGACAAATGTGCTAGCGCATTTTTTAGCTTACCCTAAAATATCGATCAGAAACTGTGCAAGAGAATTAGACGTAAAAAGGGCCACTGTTCACGCAATTTTGAAAAAGAATAAATTCCATCCCTACAAAATGAATAAAGTGCAAACATTATTAGCTGGTAATGAAGAAAGAAGATTAGTGTTCTCTAATTGGTTTATAAATTTTTGCAATGAACGACGAGATAATTTTAAGTTTATTTTGTGGTCAGATGAAGCTAACTTTTCAAACACAGGTATGCGCAATAAACACAATGAGCATTATTGGAGTAAAGAAAATCCTTTAGTAGTGGATCCACGTAATCCACAAAACCGATTTAGTTTAAATGTTTGGTGCGGCATAATAGGATCTAAGCTTGTTGGCCCTATTTTTTATCACGGCACGTTAACCGGACAACGTTATGTTGAATTATTAACGCCAGTTATTGAAGATTTCCTGGACCATGTTGCTATTGTAAAATAAAACAGAAGTCCAAGAATTGAATTGGTCTTTTATTGACGAACAAAAAATATTCTATTCACTATCGATTTCGTTCCCCGTTGGGAACATCTACGGGTGAGGCTGAAAAAATATACAAACATGAGCATTTTTTGACCAAGCATGCACATATATATAAAATAGAACATTTTAAAAAAGGAAAATGTCGCCATCTTTTACAGTATAGGGAAGCAAAAAATGTATAACGTGGGCACCGAGAGGTGTTCCAGCAATGGTCCCGCACAGACAAAAAACAAGAGCAAACCAGAAAAAGAACGAAAACAAAACAAATCTACTCACCGTCAGTGGTTTTTAGGCCGAGGGCATAAAGATTTTGTACGCGTTGACAAATATGGAGGTTGGGAACGTTGCAGCGTGCGTGCTCATCGTATCGGTGACAGACAAGGAATATGGCGGGGAAGAAAGGAATAGCCACCTGCTTAAGTGTAGGAATAATTGGTGAAAAATATCCGTATGGCGACATCTGTCGGTTATTTGATGAACTATGTACAGCAGTTAAGGGTGTAGATACCTGCAAAACTTCTGTCATAGGGAAAAAGTCGCGTGTAAAGGTTGAGATAATTTTGCTGTTCCAGACTGAAAATGAAATTAATAACAATCACATCATTTTAAATAAATGAGACTCAGGGAAGAGTGTAGCGTCATTGAGGAGATTTTGGCCGCGTTTCAAGTGTTTATGAATTTCATATCTCTCTAGGAGACTAAGTTTGAATGATTTCCCGGCACGATGAAGAATTTTTGGTTCATTTGAGTTGGGCTTATGTCCCTCCAGAAATAAATGCTTTCCCAGAGCCGAAGTCGTTTTATTTTTTATGTGTTCGTTAAACCTAATCTTTATGTCCCGTCCTGTTTCCCCTATGTACATGGCATCACACTCGCAAGTGATCTTATAAACGCCACTTATACTGCCGTATACTGAGGGCAATTTATTGTTTATCAAGATTTTTGAAATTTGGTGTTTGTTGGTGGAGGAGGCGGTGATATTATAACTATTAAGTGTTCGGTTTATTCGTCCTGCGCAATGAATGCCATGAAAAGGTATAGAGACATATGAATCCTTTATCCTAATGTGTGGGTAGACTCTATTAAGGTTGATCTGTCTTAGCACTCTCCTATGTTGCGCGGTTATGTCACACTCTGTATAACCATTATTCAGACCGATCTGCATTATTGTATCTAGTTCTCTTTGAAAGCATTCACGCGATAGAGGTACTCTATACAGTCTGTTAAACAAGAAGTTAAATGAGGCAGCCTTTATCGAAGGAGGGTGGTGTGATGATCTGGGAATAATGATATCGGTAGATGTCGGTTTTCTATATATATCGAAGGAGAGTTTGTCATTTGCACGTATGATGGTGAGGTCAAGGTAATTTATTCGATTGTTTAACTCTTTCTCAATTGTGAAACTCAGTCTGGATGTTCTGTTAATTAATTCGTGAAATTTATCAAGGTCATCATCCGAACCATCCCAGACACAGATGACATCGTCAACATATCTCCTCCAGAATCTAACATGTTTTATGATATGCTCTGGGGATTGAAAAATGGCCTCTTCGACACTGTTGACGAAAATGTCGGCTAGTATACCGCTAAGGGGGCTTCCCATGGGGAGTCCTGATTCCATGTTATAGATTCTGTTGTTAAATTGAAAGAAATTTTGCTCTGTGGCTATTTTGAAAAGAGCCAGGAGACTGTTGACGTCATCTGAGTCTATATCAGGCAAAAAATCGCCTTGAGCCCTGCATAGGAGAAAATCATGTAATATGTTTATTGTCTCGGAGATAGGGATGTTTGTGTATAAGTTTACAATGTCAAAAGATACCAATCGGCAGTCCTGGTCAATGTGTATGTGAGTCAGTGCTTCGGTGAGTGCTTTGGAGTTCTGAATAGTGTATCTCATTTTGATATTTAAGGTATTGGTTAAGGTCTGTTGGAGAAATTTGGAAAGAAGGTGGGCAACAGAACCTCTGGATGTAGTGATGGGTCTGATTGTTTTCTCCTGCTTATGTAACTTAATGAGGCTATAAAGTGTAGGGATCTGAGGATTGGGTTCCAGTAGCTGGTATGGCTTTTTATTAAATTTCTCCAAGGTCTGTGTGTTTTCACGAATTGTTTTCCGGAAGGTGGTATTATATTTCTTAAGGGGGTTGCTCTTGAGCTCTTTGACATTGTTATCGTTAAAGAATGCAATAGTCTTATCTATGTAGTCTTCTTTTTTGATGATAACTAGACCGCCATTTTTGTCGGCCATGGTGACGATACTGTCGTTACTCTGAATTTTAGATTTAAGATCTTTAATAGTGTCTGTGATGGTGCGGTTATTAACATTGCTAGAACACTTACCCCGGTTTTTTGCGCTGTTCTTTTCTGTTTTGACAATCTCAACGAGCTTCTTTGAGAAATTCTTGTATTGTGGGTGTCGCCATAGACCTGCCTCAAGGTCCACTGCGAGCAGGCACCAGTCTTGCTTCTTTGGGACTGCAAATTTGTGGCCTTGGTGCAGGATTTCTATTTCTTCTGTAGTAAATTGGATGTTTGCTAGATTGGTGAATCGTTCCGGGAATATATGCTGCGTTGATCCCGCTTCAATGTTGTCTGATGTTATGGGGTCTAGGTTGGTAGCTTCGCTGTCAATATTGGGGGTCCAAGCGTCAGGTCGATGATCTGTGTTGGTCCCATTCTGGTAGTTTCCGATGTAGTCACTGTGTGGGCTCACCCCTATCTCTTGGTTCTTGCCTTTCGACTTGTGATGTTTGGTATCGGTAGTGTGGTCTAGGTGGCTCACTCCAATTGAGGTCTTGCCGTGGGTGTTAGTGTCTCTTCCGGTGTGTGTGCGTCCATGTCGGTGTTGTCGATTCCTTGTCTCTATCAGTTGTGTGAGTTTCCTGCTCCTCTTACGGTCATCTTCCATATTCCTGTAGAATGTATGTTCCTGTATTTTCTCAATCAGATTCTCATACTCCAATGTATGCAAGTGCTGCAAAAGGTGTCGGTGCAGGAATTTGAGCTTGGTTTCTACGTCGGATAGTTTGGTATATTGTCTGTTTATCTCCTTCTGAAGAAGTCGACGCTGTATGTCCCGCTGGTGTGATGTGAAAGGGGTTGGTAATTTCACCAGACAAAACTTCGGGCACACATCGTGTCTCTTAGCCGCGCTCAAGAAGTTGACATGTTGCTTGATTCTATAACGTCTGTTTGTCTCTTCCCTCAGCCTGCGGAGAGCAACGGATATCTCCGTTTGTTCTATATGGGTGATGAATGTCTCCATGTTCGTCAGTGTTAATTGTAAAATAAAACAGAAGTCCAAGAATTGAATTGGTCTTTTATTGACGAACAAAAAATATTCTATTCACTATCGATTTCGTTCCCCGTTGGGAACATCTACGGGTGAGGCTGAAAAAATATACAAACATGAGCATTTTTTGACCAAGCATGCACATATATATAAAATAGAACATTTTAAAAAAGGAAAATGTCGCCATCTTTTACAGTATAGGGAAGCAAAAAATGTATAACGTGGGCACCGAGAGGTGTTCCAGCAATGGTCCCGCACAGACAAAAAACAAGAGCAAACCAGAAAAAGAAACGAAAACAAAACAAATCTACTCACCGTCAGTGGTTTTTAGGCCGAGGGCATAAAGATTTTGTACGCGTTGACAAATATGGAGGTTGGGAACGTTGCAGCGTGCGTGCTCATCGTATCGGTGACAGACAAGGAATATGGCGGGGAAGAAAGGAATAGCCACCTGCTTAAGTGTAGGAATAATTGGTGAAAAATATCCGTATGGCGACATCTGTCGGTTATTTGATGAACTATGTACAGCAGTTAAGGGTGTAGATACCTGCAAAACTTCTGTCATAGGGAAAAAGTCGCGTGTAAAGGTTGAGATAATTTTGCTGTTCCAGACTGAAAATGAAATTAATAACAATCACATCATTTTAAATAAATGAGACTCAGGGAAGAGTGTAGCGTCATTGAGGAGATTTTGGCCGCGTTTCAAGTGTTTATGAATTTCATATCTCTCTAGGAGACTAAGTTTGAATGATTTCCCGGCACGATGAAGAATTTTTGGTTCATTTGAGTTGGGCTTATGTCCCTCCAGAAATAAATGCTTTCCCAGAGCCGAAGTCGTTTTATTTTTTATGTGTTCGTTAAACCTAATCTTTATGTCCCGTCCTGTTTCCCCTATGTACATGGCATCACACTCGCAAGTGATCTTATAAACGCCACTTATACTGCCGTATTCTGAGGGCAATTTATTGTTTATCAAGATTTTTGAAATTTGGTGTTTGTTGGTGGAGGAGGCGGTGATATTATAACTATTAAGTGTTCGGTTTATTCGTCCTGCGCAATGAATGCCATGAAAAGGTATAGAGACATATGAATCCTTTATCCTAATGTGTGGGTAGACTCTATTAAGGTTGATCTGTCTTGGCACTCTCCTATGTTGCGCGGTTATGTCACACTCTGTATAACCATTATTCAGACCGATCTGCATTATTGTATCTAGTTCTCTTTGAAAGCATTCACGCGATAGAGGTACTCTATACAGTCTGTTAAACAAGAAGTTAAATGAGGCAGCCTTTCCCTATACTGTAAAAGATGGCGACATTTTCCTTTTTTAAAATGTTCTATTTTATATATATGTGCATGCTTGGTCAAAAAATGCTCATGTTTGTATATTTTTTCAGCCTCACCCGTAGATGTTCCCAACGGGGAACGAAATCGATAGTGAATAGAATATTTTTTGTTCGTCAATAAAAGACCAATTCAATTCTTGGACTTCTGTTTTATTTTACAATTAACACTGACGAACATGGAGACATTCATCACCCATATAGAACAAACGGAGATATCCGTTGCTCTCCGCAGGCTGAGGGAAGAGACAAACAGACGTTATAGAATCAAGCAACATGTCAACTTCTTGAGCGCGGCTAAGAGACACGATGTGTGCCCGAAGTTTTGTCTGGTGAAATTACCAACCCCTTTCACATCACACCAGCGGGACATACAGCGTCGACTTCTTCAGAAGGAGATAAACAGACAATATACCAAACTATCCGACGTAGAAACCAAGCTCAAATTCCTGCACCGACACCTTTTGCAGCACTTGCATACATTGGAGTATGAGAATCTGATTGAGAAAATACAGGAACATACATTCTACAGGAATATGGAAGATGACCGTAAGAGGAGCAGGAAACTCACACAACTGATAGAGACAAGGAATCGACAACACCGACATGGACGCACACACACCGGAAGAGACACTAACACCCACGGCAAGACCTCAATTGGAGTGAGCCACCTAGACCACACTACCGATACCAAACATCACAAGTCGAAAGGCAAGAACCAAGAGATAGGGGTGAGCCCACACAGTGACTACATCGGAAACTACCAGAATGGGACCAACACAGATCATCGACCTGACGCTTGGACCCCCAATATTGACAGCGAAGCTACCAACCTAGACCCCATAACATCAGACAACATTGAAGCGGGATCAACGCAGCATATATTCCCGGAACGATTCACCAATCTAGCAAACATCCAATTTACTACAGAAGAAATAGAAATCCTGCACCAAGGCCACAAATTTGCAGTCCCAACGAAGCAAGACTGGTGCCTGCTCGCAGTGGACCTTGAGGCAGGTCTATGGCGACACCCACAATACAAGAATTTCTCAAAGAAGCTCGTTGAGATTGTCAAAACAGAAAAGAACAGCGCAAAAAACCGGGGTAAGTGTTCTAGCAATGTTAATAACCGCACCATCACAGACACTATTAAAGATCTTAAATCTAAAATTCAGAGTAACGACAGTATCGTCACCATGGCCGACAAAAATGGCGGTCTAGTTATCATCAAAAAAGAAGACTACATAGATAAGACTATTGCATTCTTTAACGATAACAATGTCAAAGAGCTCAAGAGCAACCCCCTTAAGAAATATAATACCACCTTCCGGAAAACAATTCGTGAAAACACACAGACCTTGGAGAAATTTAATAAAAAGCCATACCAGCTACTGGAACCCAATCCTCAGATCCCTACACTTTATAGCCTCATTAAGTTACATAAGCAGGAGAAAACAATCAGACCCATCACTACATCCAGAGGTTCTGTTGCCCACCTTCTTTCCAAATTTCTCCAACAGACCTTAACCAATACCTTAAATATCAAAATGAGATACACTATTCAGAACTCCAAAGCACTCACCGAAGCACTGACTCACATACACATTGACCAGGACTGCCGATTGGTATCTTTTGACATTGTAAACTTATACACAAACATCCCTATCTCCGAGACAATAAACATATTACATGATTTTCTCCTATGCAGGGCTCAAGGCGATTTTTTGCCTGATATAGACTCAGATGACGTCAACAGTCTCCTGGCTCTTTTCAAAATAGCCACAGAGCAAAATTTCTTTCAATTTAACAACAGAATCTATAACATGGAATCAGGACTCCCCATGGGAAGCCCCCTTAGCGGTATACTAGCCGACATTTTCGTCAACAGTGTCGAAGAGGCCATTTTTCAATCCCCAGAGCATATCATAAAACATGTTAGATTCTGGAGGAGATATGTTGACGATGTCATCTGTGTCTGGGATGGTTCGGATGATGACCTTGATAAATTTCACGAATTAATTAACAGAACATCCAGACTGAGTTTCACAATTGAGAAAGAGTTAAACAATCGAATAAATTACCTTGACCTCACCATCATACGTGCAAATGACAAACTCTCCTTCGATATATATAGAAAACCGACATCTACCGATATCATTATTCCCAGATCATCACACCACCCTCCTTCGATAAAGGCTGCCTCATTTAACTTCTTGTTTAACAGACTGTATAGAGTACCTCTATCGCGTGAATGCTTTCAAAGAGAACTAGATACAATAATGCAGATCGGTCTGAATAATGGTTATACAGAGTGTGACATAACCGCGCAACATAGGAGAGTGCTAAGACAGATCAACCTTAATAGAGTCTACCCACACATTAGGATAAAGGATTCATATGTCTCTATACCTTTTCATGGCATTCATTGCGCAGGACGAATAAACCGAACACTTAATAGTTATAATATCACCGCCTCCTCCACCAACAAACACCAAATTTCAAAAATCTTGATAAACAATAAATTGCCCTCAGAATACGGCAGTATAAGTGGCGTTTATAAGATCACTTGCGAGTGTGATGCCATGTACATAGGGGAAACAGGACGGGACATAAAGATTAGGTTTAACGAACACATAAAAAATAAAACGACTTCGGCTCTGGGAAAGCATTTATTTCTGGAGGGACATAAGCCCAACTCAAATGAACCAAAAATTCTTCATCGTGCCGGGAAATCATTCAAACTTAGTCTCCTAGAGAGATATGAAATTCATAAACACTTGAAACGCGGCCAAAATCTCCTCAATGACGCTACACTCTTCCCTGAGTCTCATTTATTTAAAATGATGTGATTGTTATTAATTTCATTTTCAGTCTGGAACAGCAAAATTATCTCAACCTTTACACGCGACTTTTTCCCTATGACAGAAGTTTTGCAGGTATCTACACCCTTAACTGCTGTACATAGTTCATCAAATAACCGACAGATGTCGCCATACGGATATTTTTCACCAATTATTCCTACACTTAAGCAGGTGGCTATTCCTTTCTTCCCCGCCATATTCCTTGTCTGTCACCGATACGATGAGCACGCACGCTGCAACGTTCCCAACCTCCATATTTGTCAACGCGTACAAAATCTTTATGCCCTCGGCCTAAAAACCACTGACGGTGAGTAGATTTGTTTTGTTTTCGTTCTTTTTCTGGTTTGCTCTTGTTTTTTGTCTGTGCGGGACCATTGCTGGAACACCTCTCGGTGCCCACGTTATACATTTTTTGCTTCCCTATACTGTAAAAGATGGCGACATTTTCCTTTTTTAAAATGTTCTATTTTATATATATGTGCATGCTTGGTCAAAAAATGCTCATGTTTGTATATTTTTTCAGCCTCACCCGTAGATGTTCCCAACGGGGAACGAAATCGATAGTGAATAGAATATTTTTTGTTCGTCAATAAAAGACCAATTCAATTCTTGGACTTCTGTTTTATTTTACAATTAACACTGACGAACATGGAGACATTCATCACCCATACATGTTCCTATTATTCAAAACGGCCGCATTTACTTTCAACAGGATGGCGCACCTGCTCATAATAGCATACCATCTGTTAATTACTTAAATACAATTTTTGACCAGCGATGGATAGGAACAGACGCGCCAGTTCGTTGGCCTCCTCGGTCACCTGATTTAACGCCGCTTGATTTTTATCTTTGGGGCTCTGTGAAAGACGTAGTTTACCAGGAAAGACATCAGAATGTGGAAGAGTTAGAAATAGCGGTAAGAAACGCATTAAACAACATCGACGGCAGAACAATCTTAAAAGCCAGTCGAAGTGTAAAAAAAGAGCTCAAAAGTGCGTACATCAAGAAGGTGGTACTTTTGAACATTTACTACATTGAAAAACATGTATTCAATTAATTTACAATTTTACGTTGCTGTTGTTGTTAAGTATTTATGTATCTATTTGTTTCTACTTATTCTGCCCTCCAATGGTAAAGTGCCGTATGTACAAAAATGACATTGATGGAAATATTTTCCGTTTTCTCTTAAACATGACGTTAAGAGTTAAAAGAAATTAGCCTATTTTACGTACAAATAGTGTGGTAACATGCTAGACTAAGGTAAATTTCTTAAAATGTACAATGTTTTTGCATTGAAACAGAAAAATATAGCAATTTTTTGTATGTACATACGGCGTTTTACCGTTGGACGGCAGTATTTTTATGTAGTGTTAAGCATAGTGCGATTAATGTTATTACTCATTAAAATTTCTCCAACTATGTAAAAAGATGCAGTCACATTAAAAAAAATATTCACAAGAATATTTTGAAAACCAAATTTTGAATTATTATTTTGTTTTCATATTCTTAATAACCGAATAAAATACTACTAGTTTGCTTATTTAACCAACGTTGTATCTGCTTTTATAACAAAGTTACCAATGGTGAACCGATAATTTTGGACACCCTGTATATATATATATATATATATATATATATATATATATATATATATATATATATATATATATATATATATATATATATATATATATAAGCAATATAATTAATTATTAATTATTATTAATTAATTATACACGTGACGCATGCCTGTGGTTGTATTCAGAATGTAAATGTTGTCCTTTTACCGCCAAAACGAGTCCGCAGTGACCTGACCGACTAGGTTATTTTAACATTATTTTATTATTGTTATTGACGTTCGTGAATTTATTGGAGATGTTCGAGAGGTTTCTCAACTTGTGCTGCTTAATTTAACTCATATTTGTAAGTACGCTGACGCTTTTTATTATGTTTTTGTATTCATTACGTGTGTTACGTGTTCTTTTGTAGTTTTGCCTGATGAAGGAACAATTGATTCCGAAATATAGCAATTAAAAATAAAGAGTTAGCTTTATTATAAACGGATCGAATACCCAACCACACTATCCTTTACACTATATATATATATATATATATATATATATATATATATATACATCCTGCTATACATACGGCGTCCTTGAATTGACCGATTCCATTACATGTGGCGCCCGGTTTGGATATGGCGCTAAATGTGATCGTAAGCGTGAACATGAACCATAGACAAATTTTTGGAGGACGCCATATATATGAATATGTGGAGCAAATTCGTATACTTTAGTTCCGTGCTTGACCGTCGCCGCGGGCGGCGCTGCAACGTGTATACTGACGGCGTATACCTTCATACCAAGCCATCGATGATACGACCCCCAGTTGATTTGGCATCATCGGTAACTGGTGTCTAAACCGGTTTTGTTTATTTCACCCTCATTTGTACGGTGTTGAGATGGAATAGTATCGGCCGCACACGGTGTTTTCGACTGACCTCAGCGTTCGTATAATGCAATGTATCAACATACTGCGGTTGCCGGTTAGGTGGTAAACTGTTCGATTTTATTTAAATGTTAAATTAATTTTTTCTGGTACACAGCACCATTATTGCGAAGCAAAAAACGCATTATTGAAAAAATGCTGCCATGAGCTTGCGATCGGATACTGAAAGTTTGAGTTAATATCTTCAGCTTTTCTTTAAATGTAGGTTGTAATAACTCAACCGAATTAAGTAATACTACCATAGGTGCGACTGATATCAGCGAGTTATTTTTCTTTAATTGTCGCTTTCATGTATTGCGTATTTCATGTTACACTCATGTTTTGTATCATTTTGGTATAATGTTAATTGTTTGGTAGTTTGTTAACTTGTTTAGCCGTTTTAATTTTGTTAAATTGTTGTAAATATTGGCAATTTATGACTACTAGCGGTTGCAAAAGCATTGCGCCCTGTGTTTGAAAGCTTATAACTCAGCAATGACTAAACAAAAAACATGCGTTTAACCCCCCTTTTATTTCCATATATCATGAAGGCCATTTTAAGCCGTTCGCACAGTATTTTATATGCGTTTTATTGCGATTTTTAAATCGATCACCGTTTGCGATAATTAAGAACCGGTTATCCACTGAGTAGCCGGAGTTTAATCTATGTTGTATTTTTGTTCCTATGGCGGTCTTTTAAAATTTTAGTATTTATAAAATAGCAGACGTATTGTTATTAACTTTTGGGAAAATGTATTATTTTAATTGTTTTTATATTATTTCTTATGAAAACATTGGTTGATCACGATAATGTTCATAGATGTTGCTGTTTTTTTTCTATGTAAACAACTTTTTATCAGTTTGCTCGATGACGTACCAACGTCAACAATATTTTAACTGTATTTCCTAATTAAATTATAAATAAGAAAGTGTTAATCAGTACCTATATAAAACCGGTAAGGATCACAACTCAAATTAATAAGTTTGACCATATTTCAAAACGGTGCAGTTTAAATTTTATAACAATAGAAAAAATACTTTAATTATTGTATTTTCTACAATTAAATAGTACAAATTTGTCCGTTGCGATAAATAAAAAATCTCCACGTATTTCGTAGCAGGTTTCGTGTCATGAAATGACCTTTTATCGCTTATTGATGGATATTAAACAATCGAAAGCACCTTTCATAGAAACCCTCCATTTGTTTAGTTTTTTTACGACTTAAGATGCTAATGTGTATTTTGACAAATCGCATATTATTACACATCTTTCTACTTGTCTATTGTGCAGTTAAAGCTTTTGTCTGAAATAGTAAAGAAATGATGTCCAATCTTGACTACTTCAACTGTTAGGACACCAATTGACGTGTACTTACATACGTATATAAATAATTACCTGAAGATTTATATACCTACTTGTATACATATGATATTATGAGATGCCTTGGGTGGCAATTTGGAATATTTTTTCATTTAAAAATTGTTATTTTTTCATAAAGACATGTACATTCATATAAAACAATAACTATTAATGTAATATAATTACCAAAAACAGCTAATCGGCTGTTGCTTTTCGCTCGCTAATGGTCCCCTTAACTAACAACTCAATTGTGATGCTATTCCAATATACGTATTAAGTAAAATAAGACGATTCTTTTCGTCCTTATCGTTACTAAGATATTTGTTTTTTTAATAACATTGTTTGCTGCCTTTATAGAAATTTACCAATGCGCAAAATCTAATCTATAGACTGGTTGTTAAGTTAACTTACATTAGGGGCAAAGTTTGAATTTTTTTTTGCCAGCTGGGGAAAAAGTCGAAATGACGAGCGTTTCTTTAAAATTGATAAAATCGGGCAATTTTTTTCAGTTGTCTCGTGCTCTTGTTGCCCGCAGGCAAATTATTTTGAAAGTTATGTTATGTAGAAATTATTTGGAAGAATAACAAACTTTATTTCAAATTTGTTTGTTAGTTGCTTTAGGGTTACGACTTATGACCCTTCAAAACCAGGGTTCAATACTTTTTCGACCGATAGTAAAAGTTGCGACTGTTATTTGGTATGTTTGATCCGCTTTTATTGTATAGCTATCATGTTGATGCCTTTTGTAATTTTAATACCTTAGGCAGTCTACATTTACTGACAAAATAATTGAAGGAATAACATGGTCAGCTAATTGACACTGGAGCCCCGACAACCCAAAAAGTATCGTTTTAGAATATCGCAACTACTCTCTTTTAATCCCCTATTCAAAAAAACCTGTGAGATAATCAGGACAGTAGTTTTACATATAAAAAATAACAGCAATAATAATTACTATTTTGTATGTGAAAGCTAATAACATAAAGTAACAAATGATGAAATATTTATCTTAGGATACGAAATTTTGTAGATTACCGACTGAAGATGATGTCTCGTAGAGTAGTAGGGCTCCCAATCCCGGAAAAATATAATGATCACGGGATTTCGGGATTAAAGGTTCTGTAATCCGGGGATCCCGAGATTCACGGAAACAAAACTTGCCGGATTAAAACGCCTGGAATGCCAAAAGTTACCAAATCCAGTCAGTAAATACACTACACCTAAAATATACTTGATTGGACAATACGTTTTCAAATTTTACCTTACAAGGAGAAAACCAAAACTGTCTGTTTAAAAGGTGTCAAAGTGTGGGTATTGACATCAATAATAAACAAAATTTAAACTCTAATAGATAATAACTTGCTCTTCCCTCTTAAATTAGCTCAAAAATTTTATGTTTTCCGTAAAATGTGTAAAGAATTGTCACGGCAAAAGAAATAAGTAACAGTAAGAGTCAAATTTAATTTAAATTTTCATATTAACGACAATAAACATTTTGATGATTTTTTGTTTTCTTCTTTAAGACAAAATTGGAAAACTTTAGAATTCATACGTCATGGCTGCTTATTATGCAAATACACAAACTGCTTGCATTTTAAATAAAACAATCATTGCTTACAGAAAAATACGTATAATGACTTTTATACCTGTTAACGCGTCTTCAAGTAAAGTGCTATTTATTGTTAAAAATTGATGAAATATTTAGTGCAAGTTCTTACAACTTTTTAAAATATTAAATATCCAATTTCTTGTCATGGATAAAATGAATATTACTGGTATGTCTTTCGGTTTTGTTAAATATAGTTCAAAAGCCCAACCCACATTTTAAAAATACATTTTATCTAAGTGCACTTTTTGACAAAACTTGTTACTAAAAAAGCGAAAAATTCGATAATTGTGCAATAAAAATTTTTAAAAATGACAATATTACCGCTATGACAGCTCATCACAAACTCGAGGTGTTTTGAACCATGACAGAGAAACGTACGTAAATATTTTGTTTTTTAGTTTAAAGTAAAATCCTTAAACTGGAAGAAACTTGCAAATCGGAACAAGAAATGACATCGTTCGTTCGATTGGAGTGAACCATAGAAAGATTAATAACAACGATTAATAGAAAATTATTTTTGGTACAATTTGGGTTTCATTTTACAGTTAAATATATTCATTGGTATTGTGACGATCTTAACAGCCGCGAAGGCGCCAGAAGTTCGAGGTTATTCTCGGGGCAGCTCTTTCCAGAGAGATCTATCCGGACGGCGAGCACAAGTCGCGACCGTTCTAGTAAACGACCGTAGAACGTAGAACGGATCGATACGGGTATATAAGAGCGAGCCGTCGCTCTCTGGCCAGTATTATTCAGAGTGCAGTCGGAGCGCGGGCGCGATTATTGATCGACATAAATAGTTCGAAATAAATACAGTGAAGATAAATTTATAGTAGCTTTAAGTGACAGTTAGTTTTTAGTGTTCGTGTTTTAATAATTAGGTAATAAGACTGTAATAGTGTTAAATAAATTAGTTGACTATTTTAATATACCGAGTGGTTTAATTCACACCTTAACGAACGAAAAACGCTACATTGGTGTCAGGTGCGGGGTGTGAATTGGACATTAGTGAAAATAAAATTAAAGTGAATTAAATCAGACTTTTAACGTGCGTGAAAATGGCGAAACTAGCGGACTTAAAAGTTAGTGAGCTGAAAAAGGAGCTGGAGGAAAGGGACTGCGATACGACGGGGAAGAAAGCGGATTTGCAGGAGCGGCTTCGTAAAGCATTAATTGAAGAAGGCAATGACCCGGACAACTTTGTTTTTGCTAGTGCAAGTGATATCGGCCAAATGCTGCAATGTTTGGAGGCCAATCAGGCCAAGTTGCTAGAAAATTCCGCCGACCTGGAGACTAAACTGCTAGAAAATTCTGCCGCCCTAGAGGCTAAAGTGTTAAAAAATTCCGCCGACCTGGAGGCTAAATTGCTAGAAAATTCCGCCGACCTGGAGGCTAAATTGCTGGAAAATTCCGCCGACCTGGCTAAAGTGTTGGAAAAATCCGCCGACCTGGAGGCTAAATTGCTAGAAAATTCCGCCAACCTAGAGGCTAAATTGCTAGAAAATTCCGCCGACCTGGAGGCTAAATTGCTAGAAAATTCCGAACTTACTACCAGTTTAAAAAGCGAGCTTGGGGAAAAGCTAGAAGAGAATTCTGCCAAGTTGGAAAAAAAGATGTTAGAAAACAATGCCAACCTAAAAAAGGAATTACACGAAGAAATTTTAACAAATTCTTCTACACTGGAGGAGCGAATTCTTTTGATTTTGGAAGGCAGGATCCAGGAAGTTCAGAACAAAATCACGACGTTGGACGTCAAAACCTTCGAGGAGTTGCCCTATCAACCTTCAACAATGGACAACAAGAGCAAAGTTAGTGGCAATCAGGAATCCGTTGGGCTGATGCGCCTCAAACCACCGCAATTTGATGGTTCAACGTCGTGGAATGTTTATCAGCGTCAGTTTGAAGCGGCTGCAAAAGCGAACGGTTGGTCATCCAGGGAGAAGGCGACCGCCCTTACGTTGGCCTTGAGAGGAGATGCTGCTGCTATCTTGCAAAGAATGTCCCCGGAAGAGCAAGAAGTCTACGACCACCTGGTGAGACACTTGGAGACACGTTATGGCCAGTCACACCTGGAACATGTCTACCACACTCAGCTGAAAAATCGGTGCCAGAAGTCAGGGGAACCCTTACAGGAATTTGAGCCAGATATTGCACGTTTGGTTCGACTGGCATATCCAGATGCCCAGGAAAAGATCATGGAACGTTTGGCGGTTCAAGCATTCCTGGACGGACTCCGTGATGGTGAAATGAAGCAAGCCTTACTACTAGCACATCCACCTAAGCTAGTTGATGCACTAACACGGGCCCTTGAATTCGAAGCTGCCAAGAACACGAACAAAGGTCAAGCTCGTGTCCGACAAGTGATTCCAGGAGAGGACGACTTCGAAGAATCAGTCAAGCGGATCGTCAGGGAGATCGATAAAGAATGTAGCCGCCAGGACCGGAAGTTGGAGTGCTGGAAATGTGGCAAGGCAGGCCACATAAGAAGACGCTGTCCAGAAGGCGTCAGTCCCACTTCCGCCAATCCGGAAAACAAAAAAAAGGTCGATGCGAGGGGGCAAACGTCGACCTGTATTCAGCAAGCCCCAGCAAATACCGCCCAGGTCTCCTCACTGCAACACCATGCCAACAGTGTTTTTGTCGACGCGTGCGTGGATGGAACCCTCCGCACTGTGCTGCTGGATACAGGTGCAACGAAGACAATCATAAGGCCCGACATAATAAAACCTGCAGCTAAGGTTCGGCAATCAAAATGGCGTCTACGAACAGCAACGGGAGATCATGCAAAAGTGCATGGTGAAACAAACGTCATGTTTACCATCGGGAAAGCCACGTTTAACCATCCTGTGATAGTGGCTGAGATTGAGGATGAGGTGATCATCGGGACGGACATAATGGACACCAAGGGCTTCGAGTTAAGCTTTAGGCGGGGAGTTCTGCGGGTAGATGACGAGGAAGTTGTTTTACATCGAGAAAAGAATTTAAGTGTTCAAGTCCTACTCCCGGAGGAGACACTGATACCAGAACGGTGCGAGATTGTTTTGGACGGCTGCATTGATGGCAAGACCACAGATGGTGAGATAGTCATGTTCGAACCCGTAATGCATGACGAGGCTGTTGGTCGAGGAATAGCGGTCGGAAAGGCCCTTGTGCGGGCTGGCAGGAGTATTCCTGTGAGGATAATGAACGTCAATCACTATCCTGTGTTATTAAAGGAGGGCACGGAGTTAGGACACTGCTCTGGAGTGTCAGCGATACTGCGACAGGTTACGGCCGTGGAATCCAGCCGGGAAGCCATTCCAAAGGAATTAGAATTACTGGTATCGTCGTCAGGCACCGGTCTAAGGCCAGACCAAAGAAGGAGGCTGAGACATTTGGTCCATAGCTATCGAGATATTTTTGATACTGGGAAGAAAGGGAGGACAAATATAATCCAGCATAAAATCAATACGGAAAATGCTCGTCCCATTCGGCAGACAGCTAGAAGGCTACCGCTGGCTAAGAGAGAGGAGGCTGACAAGATTATTGAGAGTATGGTCGAGGAAGGAATCATAGAACCATCCAGCAGTCCATGGTCTTCACCGGTGGTACTGGTAAAGAAGAAAGACGGCTCGACCAGATTCTGCGTTGACTACCGGCAGCTTAATAATGTGACCAAAAAGGACAGCTATCCTCTTCCTCGCATCGATGACACTTTGGACACCCTGGCCGGATCGAAGATCTTTTCCACGCTGGATTTGAAGAGCGGGTACTGGCAAGTTGAATTGGCCCCCGAAGATAGAGAAAAGACAGCTTTCACGGTGGGTGCTGGATTATGGCAATTTAATGTGATGCCATTTGGACTGTGCAATGCTCCTGCTACTTTCGAACGACTGATGGAAACGATTTTAAGAGGACTGTCCTGGAAGACATGTCTGGTCTATCTTGACGACATTATTGTAGTAGGAAAATCGTTTGAAGACCACATGCGAAACCTAGAAGAAGTATTCCTGAGGCTACGAGGTTCAGCACTGAAATTGAGCCCAAAGAAATGTCACCTATTTCAAAGAGCTGTGCAGTACCTGGGTCACGTTGTTTCCAGTCAAGGAGTGGCGGTTGACACGGCAAAGATCCAGACTGTCAAAGATTGGCCAGTTCCCAATGACAAACATGAGCTGCGCAGCTTCTTGGGATTATGCACATACTACCGACGCTATGTGAATGGATTTGCCAACATCGCAAAACCATTAACCAGGCTCACCGAAGGAGAACGAAAATTCCAGTGGTCCCAGGAATGTCAAGAAGCTTTCGATCACCTAAAAGGGGCTCTGATAAGCGCACCTATCTTGAGCTATCCCCTACCTGAAGGAAAATTTGTACTGGACACCGACGCTAGCAATGTGGGCATAGGAGCCGTGCTGTCCCAAATTCAGGATGGGCAAGAAGAAAAAGTCATAGGCTATTTTAGTAAAACGTTGTCCAAGCCAGAGCGTAACTACTGCGTCACCCGCCGAGAGTTGCTAGCTGTTGTGAAAGCGATGGAGCACTTTTACAAGTACCTCTACGGAAGGAAGTTCCTGCTACGAACAGACCATGCAGCTTTAAAATGGCTCCTTCAGTTTAAAAATCCAGAGGGACAAGTGGCAAGATGGATAGAGAGGCTACAGGAGTTTGACTTCGACACCGAGCACCGAGCAGGGAGAATCCATGGAAATGCAGATGCTCTATCAAGAAGACCCTGTCCACAGGACTGCAAGCCTTGCCAGCGGGCAGAGGAAAAAGACGCTGACTTGTTACGAACCACCATAGTCAACGATACTTGGCAAAATAGAGATCTTATAAAAGACCAAGAGGAAGATCCCGATATCCAGATAGTCCTAAACTGGATGAAAGAGGAGAAGAAGCCAACCTGGGGAGAAGTTGCCAAGTATCCTCCTAACATCAAGTCGTATTGGGCACAATGGGACTCCCTAATTCTGGAAGATGGACTCCTGCGGCGGAAAATAATTGACCACGACGGCCAAGAGGAAAGAAGGCAAATTGTTGTGCCCAAATGTCGGATTGCGGAATTGCTAGAAGAACTCCATGCTGGTGTGTCAGGAGGACATCTCGGAGTGACAAAGACGCTGGGAAGGGTGAGAGAAAGATTTTACTGGGTCAATAGCAAGGAAGACGTAAGGGACTGGTGCAGAAAATGCGTTGTATGTGCGGCAAGTAATGGGCCGCAGAGAAAGCAGAAGGCTTTGATGCGCCAGTACAACGTGGGAAGTCCCTTTGAAAGGATTGCTATTGACGTAGCCGGCCCGTTTCCCGAATCCGAAGCAGGAAATAAGTACATCGTGGTCGTGATGGACTACTTCAGCAAATGGGTTGAGGCATACGCTCTACCAAACCAGGAAGCCTCAACAATTGCCGACGCCTTGGTGAAAGAATGGATTTGCCGATTTGGCGTACCTTTGGAGCTACATTCGGACCAAGGGCGAAATTTTGAATCCAGTTTGTTCCAGAACATCTGTAAGACGCTCGGAATCAAGAAAACAAGAACTACTGCGTTACACCCGCAGTCAGATGGAATGGTGGAGCGCATGAATAGAACCATTAATCGGTATTTGGCCAAAGTGGTCTCCGACCATCAAAGAGACTGGGATGGCTTTCTTCATTTGTTCCTCCTGGCTTATCGATCGGCGGTCCACGAAAGCACGGGAGAGTCTCCGGCTCGGATAATTATGGGAAGAGAACTCCGTCTCCCATGCGATCTGAAGTTTGGTTGCCCGCCAGGAACTGATGTCGCCGGGGAGGACTACGTCAGTGAACTGCGAAGAAGAATGGATGCCATTCATAGCCAAGTTCGCATTTCCATTCAAGATGCCAGTAATCGGATGAAGGACGCATACGATGTGAATGCCAAGGACCACAGGTACAATGCCGGTGATATGGTTTGGCTTTACGACCCTAAGAGACGAAAGGGACTGGCACCAAAACTTCAAACATCCTGGGATGGACCATACAAAGTTCTGGAAGCTATCAACGACGTCCTTTACCGGATACAAAAGCCACCGCGGGGTAAAGCTCGAGTCATTCACTTCAACCGACTGGCTCCTTACTACGGAGACCACGAAGACGCGGAGCTGCGGCGAATCCAACCAGAGCCGGATTTGACATTCGACGAATTCATGGCCCGTCATACTAATGGTCAAAAGAGTCGGTTCGGTGTGACCTGTGAAGTGCAGCGGGACCTGTTTACTGCTCCAGCTGGCTACGCACTGGCACATTGTGTGGCTAAGGACTTGCAAATGTCTAGAGGGATAGCCAAGGTTTTCCGCGGGAAGTTTGGAAATATTCCAGAGCTGCGTCGGTCTAATCCCAGAATCGGACAAGCACTCAAGGCAACCGACGAAAAGACCGGCAGGAAGATCTTCCACTTGGTTACCAAAGAGACGTCCGATGAGAAGCCAACCTATAGAGATGTTTGGGACACTTTGTGTTCTCTAAAGGAAGAATTACTAGCCGAGGACCTGAGAAGCCTGGCGATTCCCAAGCTGGCATGCGGACTCGATGGCTTGGACTGGAGGATGATTCGCAGCATGTTGGAAGCACTCTTCAGGTTGACGGGCGTACAAATTCTGGTGTGCTGTTATAGCCCTCAACGTCGTCCCCTGGAGAGAACCGTGGACTGTTACTTCCACAAGAGGTCTTGCTGCAACAAGGGAGCATTCTGCCGATATCGACATCCACCATCTTTGGAATCATTTCGGGACGAAACGAGCTTAGGAGGGGGGCAGTGTGACGATCTTAACAGCCGCGAAGGCGCCAGAAGTTCGAGGTTATTCTCGGGGCAGCTCTTTCCAGAGAGATCTATCCGGACGGCGAGCACAAGTCGCGACCGTTCTAGTAAACGACCGTAGAACGTAGAACGGATCGATACGGGTATATAAGAGCGAGCCGTCGCTCTCTGGCCAGTATTATTCAGAGTGCAGTCGGAGCGCGGGCGCGATTATGGATCGACATAAATAGTTCGAAATAAATACAGTGAAGATAAATTTATAGTAGCTTTAAGTGACAGTTAGTTTTTAGTGTTCGTGTTTTAATAATTAGGTAATAAGACTGTAATAGTGTTAAATAAATTAGTTGACTATTTTAATATACCGAGTGTTTTAATTCACACCTTAACGAACGAAAAACGCTACAGTATCTTTATTTTATACTTATTTTAAAGCCCTTTTTTAAAACAAATTACGGTTCATTCCTTTGTTATCAAAAATAGGTAGAATTTGTCGGCCCTCTAATTTTAATCTAATGTAACCATCTCTGGATGACTCACCACAAACGTTACTAGAAGCTTCAGTGACTATTTTTCCACACCGTTCCACCGCCTGTGTGTGACACGGAAATTTGTCAAAATTTATGTTTTCTTTTCCGGTAATAATATTATCCAAAGCTCTGTTTGATATTTTAAAGGTTAATGGTGGTTCCGTGATCATAGTTTTCTGCCAATCTATCAGGTCTGTGTAATCATCAGCATTGAAATTAATAAGTGGTACCCTAAAAACTCTGACCGTTTTAGGACTTTGCATCCTACATTTTCTAATCGTTCTTGCGGCTAACTCTCTTATGTGTGGGCGTGGGTCGCTGAACATTGCCAAAAGTAGGTTTTCGGGATGGGCTTTGTCAATGATATTTTTGACCTTATCCGGGAATTCTCTTGAAGCATATATAGCTTTCCACAGGTGTCTCACTCCATCGCAAATATGTGGTTTTGTTTTAATTTCGAACCAAATAGGTACCTTTAAAATAAATTCGGTTAAAATAACTAGATTTTTAGTAGCGATATAAAGGCTGTAGTAAGCCACCATGTGACATCTTGCCTGGATCTCTCTTTGCCACATTAGGAGTAATGGTTCCATTTTCAATGCCTACGCAAATCCTATACAAGTACTGCTGATCTGTACTTAAGTCGCCTGGTTCGAGCTGAGGAAGATGCGTTTTTATTGGTTAAAATTTTACAACTGGCATGTCTTGATAATGTTTTAAAATGGCGCCAATTGTTCCCAAAAAACTGTGAGGTCCTTTGGTATCGCCATCTAAACTTTGCAATAAATGCCTGAAGGGTAGCTCATTGGCATGGAGCAGACATATGCACCAGTGAAGAGGCCTTTTAATGTCATTTTCTATTAATCGAATTATACCTCCCTTCCACCTAGTATTTACATTTGTACCTCAATGACCTGACTAAATAGCAAGCTAGCGAGGACAAGCATATACGAGCGGCACTCAATAAATAATATTGAAATTTTCTGCATTGTAGCGAAAACTATTACATCATGGGACTTTGGGCCCGGCAAAAAATGTTTTGTTTTTAATAAGTTTTTTGTTTATTTATCATTGGGACAACGAGTAGTTTACTCACTAGCGCCGTCAAATCAAAATATTTTTTTTTTGTCATTTTGAGGGCCGATGGGCCCCGTTAAAATTTGTTCGATTAGATCTATTTTTTAACAATACTTTTGTTTTCCTAATTCACAACTTCTCTTTAGTAGCGCTCATACAAAATTGAAAAAAAAAAATTTTCGACCCAGCTTAGTGCCCACATTTCACCAATACAAAAATAAGAAAATAATTTAGATTGATCTTTTTCGTGATCCCGGTATTTTGATTTATAATCCCGGGGTCCCGAACAAGTTCAATATTTAACGGGATACCGGGATCCCGGGATTGGAGTAATGCCTAGGCATCGAAACATGTCTCGATAAAATTAAAAACTGTGCAAAGTACAAGAGATCTTGTTTTATTTCAACAATAATAATTAGTTATCAAAATAACTTTTAAAAAGATCATTAGGTAACACCCCCTGTGTTCGTAATCTACATATTACAAAATATGTTTATATATTTTTTACCAAAAAGTAATGTGTTACAAGTATCTTATTGGTTTTCAACGAGAACGAATTCACGACTAATTTCTACTCGAAGTCGAGGGGAGACAAGCGCGTTGCAGGTCATGAATCGTTTGACCTTGTACCATGCTCATTAAAACCGTTTAGACATACTATTTCTGCGGCAACACTGTCGGCTGTTGCATACATTGCGGCTTGAAAGTAACATACACTGTGGACGCCATATACGCGGCGCAATGAAGTGAACCTATACACGGACGAAGTCCAGATAATCGGCGATTTGAAAGGACGCCACATGCATTGCAAAATGAAAGTATGTGATTGAAAATCAAGAAACAAATGTGGTCACCTACCACTGAAAGTCATTGGAAACAGTATATTTGAACGAAAATATTGTATACACGACTCCTTCTGGTAGACGCCATACGCATGTTTTTTGAAAGGACGCCACATGTATAGCAGGATGTATATATATATATATATATATATATATATATATATATATATATATATATATATATATATATATATATATATATTCTTTACTATTTCAGACAAAAGCTATAACTGCACAATAGACAAGTAGAAAGATGTGTAATAAATCGCGATTTGTCAAAATACACATTAGCATCATAAGTCATAAAAAAACTTAAAAAATGGAGGGTTTCTATGAAAGGTGCTTTCGATTGTTTAATATCCATCAATAAGCGATAAAAGGTCATTTCATGACACGAAACCTGCTACGAAATACGTGCAGATTTTTTATTTATCGCAACGGACAAATTTGTACTATTTAATTGTAGAAAATACAATAATTAAAGTATTTTTACTATTGTTATAAAATTTAAACTGCACGGTTTTGAAATATGGTCAAACTTATTAATTTGAGTTGTGATCCTTACCGGTTTTATATAGGTACTGATTAACACTTTCTTATTTAAAATTTAATTAGGAAATACATACAGTTAAAATATTGTTGACGTTGGTACGTCATCGAGCACACTGATAAAAAGTTGTTTACATAGAGAAAAAAAAACAGCAACATCTATGAACATTATCGTGATCAACCAATGTTTTCATAAGAAATAATATAAAAACAATTAAAATAATACATTTTCCCAAAAGTTACTAACAATACGTCTGCTATTTTATAAATACCAAAATTTTAAAAGACCGCCATAGGAACAAAAATACAACATAGATTAAACTCCGGCTACTCAGTGGATAACCGGTTTTTAAATGTCGCAAACGGTGATCGATTAAAAAATCGCAATAAAACGCATATAAAATACTGTGCGAGCGGCTTAAAATGGTCTTCATGATATATGGAAATAAAAGGGGGGTTAAACGCATGTTTTTTGTTTAGTCATTGCTGAGTTATAAGCTTTCAAACACAGGGCGCAATGCTTTTGCAACCGGTAGTAGTCATAAATTGCCAATATTTTCAGCAATTTAACAAAATTAAAACGGCTAAACAAGTTAACAAACTACCAAACAATTAACATTATACCAATATGATACAAAACATGAGTGTAACATGAAATACGCAATACATGAAAGCGACAATTAAAGAAAAATAACTCGCTGATATCAGTCGCACCTATGGTAGTATTACTTAATTCGGTTGAGTTATTACAACCTACATTTAAAGAAAAGCTGAAGATATTAACTCAAACTTTCAGTATCCGATCGCAAGCTCATGGCAGCATTTTTTCACTAATGCGTTTTTTGCTTCGCAATAATGGTGCTGTGTAACAGAAAAAATTAATTTAACATTTAAATAAAATGGAACAGTTTAATTTACCACCTAAATATACCACCTAACCGGCAACCGCACTATGTTGATACATTGCATTAAACGAACGCTGAGGTCAGTCGAAAACACCGTGTACGGCCGATACTATTCTATCTCAACACCGTACAAATGAGGGCGAAACAAACAAAACCGGTTTAGACACCAGTTACCGATGATGCCAAATCAACTGGGGGTCGTATCATCGATGGCTTGGTATGAAGGTATACGGGGTCGGTATACACGTTGCAGCGCCACCCGCGGCGACAGTCAAGCACGGAACTAAAGTATACGAATTTGCTCCACATATTCATATTTATGGCGTCCTCCAAAAATTTGTCTATGGTTCATGTTCACGCTTACGATCACATTTAGCACAGTTTGGCGATATGGCGCCCGTATACGGACCATATCCAAACCGGGCGCCGCATGTAATGGAATCGGTCAATTGAAGGACGCCGTATGTATAGCAG